>JAPJBO010000443.1:0-183405 GCA_030068145.1 Diplonema papillatum | reverse complement strand
CCTCTGTGGTCCGTCGGCCGCCTCAGCTCGGGCGTCCTGCTGTGCTGTCTGGATCTCCTCGTCTTCCTTCTTACGTTGCTTGGCACTCCGTGCCGCCCGCGTCGCTTGCGGCGCGGGCCTCTTCAGAGCCGGTCGTCCTCGTGCGCGCTGTTCCGCCTTCGTATCCTGGTTCGCGCCCTCTGCCTCCGGCGCACCTCTTGACACTTCCTTGCCCTGGGCGGTGTTCCTCTTCGAGCTCCTCCCTCCTCGTCCCGCCTGATTCTCCTGTTCCGCTAAGGTGAACCACTTCTGGGCCCGTCGCCCCCTTTCCTCGTCCGATGGGTACCACTTTTTGAAATCGAATTTTCCTAGTCTCTCCCCGTCTTCCCTGCGCTCTGCTTGTACCTTTCCGTGTTCTGCCTTCGTGTACTCTCCTGCCGACACCTCGAGCCCTCGTAGCGCTTGCAGGGTATCTCTGCCCAGGATACAGCGCCTCTCCAGACCCTCCGTCCACCGTCCTGACGCGCCGAGCCGCCGCAGCCAACCTATTGATTTCTTTCTTGCCGGCAAAAGCTCCCCATCGTGGGTTCCTTGGAGCGTCTTGAGCATCCCCAACAGCGTCCTCATTTTTCCCGCGAGCGCAGCTCCTCCATGCGCTTCCCCTTTCTGGCCTGCGTCCTCCTCTCCGTCCTCTGCGTCTTCCGGCCCAACCGCCTTCTGTCCGCGTCGCGGCAGGTCCATTCCGGATTCGACTTCAAAGTCAACGGCGAGTTCTATGAACGTCACCGCCATCTCTTCCTCGCTCTTGGCCCAACGCAGACTCGCCAGCCATTGCGCCAGCGCTAAGTATAGCGCCCTTCCATGCTTCCAGTTTCTGGGCATGTAGTCCGCCAGTGAATTCTGGATCACTTCCGTCTCCTGCGGCGCCCACTCCCAAGGATATGCAAGCCCACGTCCGTCGCTTTCCCGCTGCACCGGCTTCTTGTCCCTCCTCTGCCTCTCCAGGGTGATCTGGACCATCATGCCCTGCACACTGTTGACAAGTTGGCGCGTCAAGCCCCTGCAGACCCATGCCCCTGCTCCTTCACCTCCTCTCTCTTTCTTCGGTTTGATCCCGCAAACGGACATACACTTCGGCCATTTCTGCCATTCTAGCGCGGTTACCGCATACGTCGTTCGTATGGCGTCCCACTCTCCACATCGCCACCACATGTGTAGGTGGTCCTCGTCTTCCTTTCCGCAGTACTTGCACGTTGCGCTCGGTTGCATCTTCCGTTGGTGCAACCGCGTCTGCGGCAGCACTGCATCCGCCATGATGTGCCTGAGCACACCTCGTTCATACGCGCTAAGGTTGACGGCAGTCGCTCCGCGCTCTTCCCTAGCCTCCCCTTTCCCGCGCCCTACTTCCAGCAGTCGCAGCGTTGCGTTGCGGTCCACGCCCTCACCAATCCCTTCCAGGTTCTTCCTGTCGATGTTCCGCCACCGCCAGAGCCTCAGGGCTTCGCGCGCCAGGTGCCCCAGCTCCTTGAGGTCGTCCAGTGTCCTCAGATCGACTTCCTTCCCTCGCCCGTCGCCCGTCTCCGTCTCGTCTGTATGGTCGTCGGGAATTCGGATCGACCACGGTCCCGTCCTTTGCCACTTCATGGCCTCTAACGTCCCGTCAAGCAAGTGTACCGGCCCCGAGGTGCTCGGGCAGGGAAAGACGCGGGCCGCCGCTTGCATGTGCGCCCTACACCTCTCCGAGTCCTTCATCAGCGCCATCCACGTCATGACTCGTCGGTAGTGCACGGCCACCGGTGGATCCACCAAGTGACCCTTCCTCACGAGCGAGAGGCTAATCGCGGCGCAACGTCCCCGCCTATCCCTACCTGCAAGTCCCCTTTCAATTGCAGCTGTCAACTGTGCGAGCCACTTCTTCTCCGGCTCCTGTACCTCTACCCCGTAAATTGCCTTCGGGATCACGACCGAAGCGTAGATCCTCTCCTTCTTCTCCTGCGGCAGGGGTAACTTGCCCGCCCTCTTCGCGATTTTGGACGCCTCGTCCAACCTGCTCGACAAGACCTTCTGGGCGCCTCCGTCGGTACCCAAACCTGCCCCCAAGCACTTCAACCACGCCACCTTCTCGACCTCCTGGCCGGCTATCCGAGGGTTGGCCTCGGCTTCGCTCTTCCGCTTTCTCTTCCTACCGCCCTCCTCCTCGTCCGGTGGACGCTTAGCCCTCAATACCGTCCATTTGCTCTTGCGGGCGTTGGGTCGCTGACCCGTGTCGCCGCAAAACTCCTCCGTCAGAGCCACTGCCCGCGTCATATCCGGCTTCGTCCTCGTCACGACCTCGGTGTCATCCGCAAATGCTTGCGGTTCGGCCCCCGGGACCTCCTCTTCAACGAGATACATCCAGACCGACACGAGCGCGTTCAGGAAGATTACGCTCAGCGGACAGCCCTGCAGAATCCCGTTCGTCGCCTTGAACTCCTTCCCCAGCCCCGCCGGAAGCTTGAACCGTCGCCTCAGCTGGCGGTACATGCCCCGCACTGCATTCAACACTGATGGCGGCAGTCCCATGTCTTCCACAAGCTTCAACATGATCTCTTGCGGTATGCGGTCAAAACACTTGCTGTAGTCGAACGCCACGGCGAAAAGATCCTCGTCGTTCAGCAGAGCCGCTTCCATCTTCGCCGCCAAGAGCCAGTACACCTCCTGCGTCCTTCCCTTCTTCCTGAAACCGCGTTGATCGGGGTGCGCCCATGATTCTTGCCATTCCCTTACGAAACGGAGGCGCGTCGCCGCCCAGAGGCGGTACATAACGCTCGTTATCGTGATCGGGCGTTGCTCGAGAGGCTGCGGACCCTCCCCCTTCGGGATCAACACCACCAGCGCCTGCGCCACCACCTCGGGCCAGCTGCCGGCCCCCTCCACGTCGTTCAGCGCCAGCGCAATCACGTCGAGGAGAGGCACCGGCAGCGTCTTCAACTCGCACACTCGCCAGCCGTCCATCCCCCCGGCTTTCCGCGCCTTCATCTTCTTCAGCGTCGCGCTCAGGTCTTCTCCGGTCAACGGGCGGTCCTCGCAAGCTCCCCTCTTCACGTACTTGCCATACCTTCGCACGAAGTCCTCCCACTTCGGCTCCCGTACCTCCTTGTACATCTGGAACACGCCTCCCCACGCCTTCTCGCCTCGCAGGATCTCATCCATCTCATGGAGATCGGCGGTCACCGACCCATCTCCCCTCTCGACGAACAGGGTGCTGTGCCTCTCCGGCTGCTTGCACCAGTCGTAGACACGCTTGGGGTTGTCGTCGATCGCCCGACGCATCTCCCCCCTCCACGTTTCCAGCCTTTTTGTTCTCCTCGCCGCCCGCGTCCTTTCGTGCTCCTTCTTCAACATGCCGCAGAGCGCCTGCAGCTCAGGCAGTGCAGGCGGGTTCGCCTCCTCCCACAGGCGCGAATCAACGTGCTTGACGCCCGCCCTGCGGGCTTTTCTCCACACTCTCATCTCCTCCGTGCTCGGCTGGCCGCAGGTGTCCCGCTTCTCTCCCAGCCGCACCAGCTCCTCGAGTCTTCTGCAGGAGCCGAGTCTCGCCCTCGTGTCCCGGTCATCCGCATCCGCCTCTCCGTCAACTTGCCTCGCCGCAGGGCTGCGCACGCACTCTCCCGCCTGCTGCCCTCTCCCGACGTATTGGCGCGGCTTCTCCAGTAGCCCTCCACTCCTCTCCAGCAGGTACTGTTCTGCAGCATCGCACACCGTCTTCCATTTCGCGTCGACCCCCTGCGCGGCTCGATACCGGTGTGCAGCTTCCTTGGCCCATTTCTCCGCCATGCCGAATTCTTCCTCGGGGTCCATCGCGCTCCAATCTGCGACAGGGAAGGTCCTCGGTAGCTTCAGTTGCGGGTAGCGCTGCTCCAACCGCTCGAGATCCAACCTCACCACGACTGGCCTGTGAGTCGGTATCGACTCGGCTGTCAGTACGTTCACCCCCGATATCGCCACTGCCGCCACCGAGTTCGCGAATATCGCGTCTATACGCCTTCCTTTCTTCGACGCCATGCACGTGGCCGCAGGTTGTTGGGCGTACTGCTTGGCCCACGTACTGCCGACATCGACCCACTTCCCGGATTGGACGGCTGCGTTCAAAATCGGGCTTTCCTCGGGCTCGACGTTGAAGTCCCCCGCGATGAGAATTGGCACGTCTCCTAGGGTGGCCGCGTAGCTGAGGGTATCCGCCAGGATCTCCTCCGTTGCGTCCTCATCTGACACGACCCCGTAGATCGACATCATGGAGAGGCTCCTCCTCCCGTCCCCGAGAACACATACGGTGGGTGGGGAGAGGCCCTGGGACTGCTAAGGCGTCGTCCCTGTCCCTCCCAGGGAGCCGCGTGCGCAACCGATTTTCAAAAAAAGTGCGCACGGCGTGCGTATAAGTCGATCTTTGAGTGCGTGAGCCCCTCCGAAGAAAGGTCCATCACACTAGTTCCAAGCTACTTAGCCCGGGTCTCTGGGTCGCGTCCCCCTCCTTCTCTTGGTCGCCTGGTCTTGCGTCTTGTTGATCCGTCCGGGCTGGGGGCTTCGCGCTTCCCCTTCGTCTTGCATCACCTCGTCTCCACTCCCTGCCGCACGGGCTTTTTCGGTTTGTGCCACCTGCGACGCGGGCTGCTTTACTACGCGCGTGTGCACGGCGTGCACACCAAGCTCTTACATTATGGCACCCCGGCCCTATTTTACACAGATCTCTTCATCGGAGCTGAAAGCGAGCAAAAGTTCGTCGAAAAGCTCTGTCACGTGGACCAGCAGCAAGAAATGTCACCGACCAGGGATCGATTCCCGTCCTTCCCAGTGTAAGCCTGGTGATCTCTACGCCCGGTAACCTGTCACTGTAGGGCTTTCTCTCCCAATTGCCAACAACAACAGGTTGGCACCTTACCCCGTTCACGGCATCGCCAACCCGGGTCTGGTCCCCGCCGCCCCCGTGCGACCAGGCGCCGCCCTCTCGCCTCCGACGGGCAGCAACCCTGCCGGCGCAGCGGCACCCCCGCCCGCCCCGTCAGCACCGCCGCCGGAGGAGGCGCACGACGACGAAGACGACGACGGCGGCGGCGCGGTGGCAGCCCTACCGTCCGCACCGCCTCTCCCGGCCGACCCGCCGACGCAGGCTGCTGCGCCGTCTGCCAGCGGCGGCGCCGTCCCCCGGGCGCACTTCTTCCTGTTCTTCGATGGTGCTTCGAAGGGTATGCCTTGCCCCCCTTCTCCCGTTGTCTCGTCGTGCGCGAGATGCTGGCCTTAGATCGTCGTAGGATTGATATCAACCGACTGCGAACGCACTTTGGTCCAGGATCTTCCAGGTCTCCCTCCCCTCACACGCTTTTGCTAGCCAAGCTAGGCCTGTTCTCACCGCTTCCTGGCTGCGCTGGGCAACAGCAAAACATTGCAACAGCAACACAACAGCCAACCGCATGAACAGCAACAACAACAACCACAACCAGCAACATTAACAGCAGCAACAACAACAACAACAACAACAACAACAACAACAACAACAACAACAACAACAACAACAACAACAACAACAACAACAACAACAACAACAACAACAACAACAACAACAACAACAACAACAACAACAACAACAACAACAACAACAACAACAACAACAACAACAACAACAACAACAACAACAACAACAACAACAACAACAACAACAACAACCAGCAGCATTAACAACAACAACCAGCAACATTAACAAGATTAACAACAACAACAACAACAACATTAACAAGATTAACAACAACATTAACAACAACAACAGCAACACCATCACACAGGCAACCCTGGTCCAAGCGGAGCCGGTGCGTACTTGCTCGAGACGGAGTCCCAAGAGATCCGATGGCGACAGAGCTGCGGGCTGCCGAACGGCACGAACAACGAAGCGGAGTACCACGGGCTGCTCATCGGCCTCGAGCAGGCGGTGACCATGCCCCACGTGACCAGGCTGACAGTCATCGGCGACAGCGAGCTGGTCATCAAGCAGATGCTTGGCGTGTACCGCGTTCGGGCGTCGACGCTCGTCGGCCTGCACGCCCGGGCCAAGGACCTCTGCAACAGGCTGCGGGCCAGGAGGTGCCGCCTATCGTTCCGCCACATTGACCGCTGCCTCAACGCTCTTGCGGACAGCCTCGCCAACGACGGTGTTCAATGGTAGCGGTCTTGATCACACCGTCGTAGTCGTCCAGGATCGTTTGGGTTAGAATGCAAAGAATCTGTGGCGATAATCTGCATCGCCGACGGTGCGGTTATCTCTTCGCACGTGTTGTGTCATGCTTTCGCCTCTTTAGCTCGTCTTGATCGTCGCGCTCAGGCGCGCGTTTGGTGCTTTGCTTCTTTTTCGATTGCTCGTCCAGGTTCATCGGTTTGCGCGTCGATTTCTGCTTCTTCTCGGCGCTTGGGCGATGGTCGTGTTGCCTTCGATTGCACTTCGACGCGTCCTTTGCGCCTTTTCGGTACCGGCTCCGCCGCGGAGTCCGATTGCCGCTTCTTCGCTGGCGCTGACCGTCTTCCCGACCTTCGCTGCTGACGACCAGGATCGAGGGAAGTCATTTTGGCTCCCCGGCGTTCCCCGACCGAGAAAATCAAAGTAGTGGGGCGACCGGATACTCCTCGGAGAGATGGTCCCTGCACTCTAACTCGTCTCTCTCTCTCTCTCTCTCTCTCTCTCTCTCAAAGTTTTTTGGGTATTATGGGTTCATGTCAGACACAGCGATCTGTCTTGGAACACGGACCAAGGAGAACTCTAGGTGACGGCCGATGCACCCGCGGGCTTTTGTGTGTGTGTGTGTGTGTGTGTGTGTGTGTGAGCGTCGTTTTTCAACGAGCTACTGCCTTCCGCTGCCCGATATGGCAGCTGCCGACATACAGCACAGTTGTGCATTTGCCCGAGAATACCGCAGTGGCACCGTTTCCAGGCCGCCGCAGTGAAAAAAAGCGCCGCGCGTCAACTTCGGTTGATGGTCGGCACCACACAAAAAAGAGAGAACTAAACCAAAGACTGCGCGTGGGTGTGCCGCACGCGCAGCGTCGTCTAGCTTCTGTTTCGGCCTTCTAGACCGTGTAGAACCAACACGATTTTCCTTCGCTTCGCACCCGATGGTGAGCTTGCATCCTGAACGCTCCACCACAGAGCACAAGTCTGCGGAGTCCGGATCGAACTACGTGCTTTCCAGCTGGCAGCAGCCCCGCGCCAACACAGCGCCAGGCAGTTCTATACGGATGGGTCAATGGTGTATGATGTAGCGTGGTGCACCGTGATGATTTTCTGTGGCGCTGGTCTTCAGTACCGTGAGGACAGCGGCGGGCGATGCAATGCAGGGATAGAGGTGGACCTCTGCTGCGGGGACGGCTGTCCGAGGGTGGCAGACGACGGTTGAAGTTAGTTCGATTGGAGTCCCGAGATGGAGGTAGTTCCATATGGTTGAAGTTAGTTCGATTGGAGTCCCGAGATGGAGGTAGTTCCATATATGGTTGAAGTTAGCTGTCGATGGGCACTGCCAGTTCCAGACGCTTGGAGTCCCGAGGTGGAGTTAGTTCCATAAGGTTGGAAGTTAGCCGATGGTCGCAGCTAGTTAGACGGTTGGAGTCCCGACGGTTGAAGCTAGTTCCAGACGGTCGAAGTTAGTTCCCGATGGTTAGTTGCACACGGTTGGGGTCCCGACAGTTGAAGCTAGTTCCAGACGGTCGAAGTTAGTTCCAGACGGCTGCAGTTAGTTCTAGACGGTTGGAGTCCCGACGAAGTTAAAGTTCGCTACGCACGTTGCACCGTCGAGAGAGTTCTCTCGATTCGTTTGATGCGTCGATTTCCAAATCAAACAATCCAGGAAACACCACCTCCCCCCCTCCTCCTAGTAACAACCTAGCAAGACTTACAACCCTTGGGCGGGGGAGGAGAAGGGGGGTGCTGAACGAAAGGAAGGCAAAAGCTATCCCGCCCCACGAGGGGTTGTTGGATGCCTTCGCTCGCCGGCGGGCGGCGGCGGCGGCGGCGGCCGCCCGCCGCGGGTGCCGTCGGGCTCGCGGTGGTCTCCTGCCTGCGTGCGCGGCGCTTCGCTACCGAACGGTTGCACCGCCGAGATTTCTCGATTTCGTTTGATGTGCTCCATTTCCAAAAAAACCCAAAACAAAAACACACAAAAAGGTCGAAAAAATACACCAATTCGTACGTCGGGATCTTCGGAAACACAAAAAAACAACAATCCACAACAGGAAACACCACCTCCCCCCCGCGCCCCCTTCTTCCTTATAAGGGAGACTTACAACCCTTGGGCGGGGGAGGAGAAGGGGGGGGTGCTGGACGAAAGGAAGGCAAACTCTACCCCGCCCCACGAGGGGTTGTTGCATGCCTTCGCTCGCCGGCGGGCGGCGGCGGCGGCGGCCGCCCGCCGCGGGTGCCGTCGGGCTCGCGGTGGTCCTCTCCTGCCTGTGCGCGGCGCCCGGCGCCGCCGGCCTGCGGCAGTTCGAGGAGGGCAACGAGGACCCGCTGCCGTACGCGGGCGCCCACTGGGGCGCGCGGCGGGGCGCTGCGCTCGCCGCCGGCGGCGGCGGCGGCGACAACCCGTCGTACGAGTCGTTCCCGGTCGACCCAGAGGACGCGGGCATCGGGTGGCAGCACGACTCGGAGCGGAACGGCAAAGTGTACACCCGGGTGATGGTCAAGGACCACGACGACGGCTCGGCCATCAACGGCATGCTGTACGTCGTGAAGGGTGGGCCCGGCCACTTCAGCGTGCTGCCGCCCCTCAATGGCTGCGGGCACGGCGCGTTCACGCCCGACCAGTCGGCGAGGGGTCGGTGCCTCGTCGCGACGAACGCGGGGTTCTTCGACACGAAGACGCCGCGGAAAACCTGCCACGGGACCCTCGTGTCGGAGGGCGTGGTCGAGAACGAAAGCGACGAGATGAACGTGTCCTTCGGGGTCACCGAGGACGGCGACATCGTCGTGGGGTACCTCACGGAAGGTGAGAAGAAGAAGAAGAAGTTCCGGCAGCTGGTGAACGGCGTCGTGTGGCTGGTCCGGAATGGGACCGCCTACGTCGCGGACTCCCTGCGGAACGAGACGATGGAGACGCAGGAGAGCGGGTGCGACTCTGTGGACAACTGCTACTTCCGCTCGGTGAAGGCGCCGCGGCTCTCGGTCGGCCACGACGCGTACGGGCGCATCCTCATCCTCGCGATGGACGGACAGCCTGGGTTTTCGCCGCGGTGGGGCGGGTGGGTGGGACGCACCGGCGTCGATCTCGACCAGATGGCCGAATTGATGCTGAAGGCCGGGGCCGTGAACGCCATCAACCTCGACGGCGGCGGCTCGGTCTCCGTCTACGAAGACGGCGTCCTCGTCAACTCCCCCACTGACGAGTGCCCGAAGGACACGCAAGAAGCCTACCCCTTCCGACAGGGATGCGTCAGACCGGTGACGTCCATCCTCTGCATCCACGACACGGCCCCCCAGCCGGTCGAGCCCGGGACCCCCGTGCAGCCGCCGCCGCCGGTGCCGCCCCCTTCGCCGCGGAGGACGGGCACGTGGTTCTCGGACCCGTCGGTGGCCCTCGCGCTGGTCGGGGGCGCCATCGTGGTGAGCCTGATGAACTTTGTGCTCTTCTGCACGAAGTGGTTCGGGCCGCCGCAGGACGGCGCCAAGGGCCTGCAGCCGTCGGGACGGTCGTCGGCCCCGACGCTGCCGGCGTACAGGTCTCGCGGGCCGATGGTCAAGAAGCTGCGGAAGAAGAGAGGGGGCGCGCGGTACCAGCGGGCGGAGATCGACTTCGAACTCCACAACCTGCCGGCTACGGGCTACGACTCGGATTCCCCGACGGAGCTCCAGCCCCGCGTCGACAACCCGTCCGCTCAGCAGCCGCCGACGCCGGAAGAAGCCAAAGTGGCTGATGAAGAGAAGGAGCAGCTTTTCGCGTGAAGTGGGAGGAACGTCGTGTCTTAGGCACCGCATTCCAATCCACCGACTCGGATGCTCCGACAGATCTCCAGCCCCGCGTCGCCAACCCGTCCGCACAGCAGCTGCCACAGACAGTGCCGTGTCGCTGAGGAGAATTTTCGCCTGCACTGTGTTTTTCGGCACCATCATCCAATCCGATTCGGATGCTCCGACGGAGCTCTAGTCCCGAACCCACCCCACGCTCTCAACATAGTTAGTCTAAGCACACGTCCGCACGACGTGCCACGAGAACCCAGACATGCGCTGTGTAACATTAGATGGGCTTTTCCGTTGCGTTCGGAGCCCAAGCTGCTTACCCGTATAGAGAAGAAGATGTAGCCGGAGCCACCAAAAAAGGGCACGATACCTCCTTTTCTCCCTCAAACGCTAAACCGAGACCCAAGACTAGAGATGTGGCTGGAGGGATTCCCTCTCAGCTACTTAAACAAACACAGCAAAACCCAGCAAAACCGCTTCTTCGTTCCCCTCCGTCCCAAACAACACGACTCCCCCGCTGGCCTCGAAAAATCTAAGCTTTACCAATCTGAGCTTTACCACACGACCACTCGTTTTATGAGGTTTCAGCATGTGGCATGTGAACACTGCTCAAAATCCTGTGAATTAAGATCAGTTAAAACCTGTGAGGACAAGTGATTCCACATGGGTTGTTTCGCGAAACATATCATGTGGAACACTTGGCGTTAACAAGAGGGTCGTGCAGAACAGAACGAGGAGAGGGTGTAGCTAGTGGATGACTGTTGCCCTGGTGGTGGTCAGAGCCAGCCGATTCCTTGTGTCGCTCTTGAAGCACCTACACACATTGAAGGCGGTCGCGGCGGTCCATCCCCTGATAGTCCGCGGCGACACCTGACGCACCGTGATAGGCAATGCAATACAGTTCTAACCGAACTCAGGCACTCCATTTGGCGCACGTTCACACGCTTTGTGCAATCGCGTGGTCAACGCCCGTCTTTGTTTTTTTTACCCGGGATGATGGCCACCAAAAGCTACACCGTCTCCGTCCTTTTTTTTTGCTTCGCAAATCATGCCAAATGCATTGCGATGCAACCCGCACGATTGGTGTAAGCCAGTTGCTCTCGCTGAGTGGAGAGAAAAAGGAAATAGCCGGCTTTTCATGACACCAAAAACTGTAAGTAAAGAATAAGCCAAACCTACGCAGTCCTTTCTAAGATTACCGGGTTCGTGCGGTTCTCATCGTGCCGGGGGGCGCGCGAACCCGTGTTTCTTCCTCGCTAAGAAATCGAGCGGAGCACCGGTGCCGAGTTTGTGTGTCCCTTGTTTTCTAAGACGCAGGGCTGTCGGCAACAAGACCCGTGGCTGCACGGCGTGGTCTTTTCGTGCTTTTCCCAACGTTTCAAAAGCGCTATCAATCAGATTTTACCTGCGTGGTGTCATAGTCGAATTGCAGCGCTCGCCCCTCTCTTTCCGTAGGTGCAGACTTGGCCTGACATTGCAGCCTTCGAGACGACCGAATCGGGAACAGAGGACTGCACGGGAAATATTCATAATCAAAATCGGGATGACAAAGACAAGTCCAGAGATTTCAAGCGAAGCTTTGAACGCCGAAAGAGAAATTTACTAGATTTCACCGCAGCAGCTCCTGAAATGACCTGGTATTCCAGCCTCAGATAGCAGGAGCTAAAAGCTAGACAAAGGCGCGAGCTGCCGCTTATCAGCAAAGGAAGCTCAAGAAGTTCTTGAAGGTCTCTCCTCTAGAGTTCGTGCTGCTTTGATTTGCGGAGAGTTTTTTTTTTTTGCGGTTAGCCTCGGGAACAGAGGACTGCACGGGAAATATTCATAATCAAAATCGGGATGACAAAGACAAGTCCAGAGATTTCAAGCGAAGCTTTGAACGCCGAAAGAGAAATTTACTACATTTCACCCAGCAGTCAGCATCCCTGATACCTACGAGGTGATGGATACGTAGGTGCTGGGATCCTACCAGCATACCACGATACCACGATAGGTACTATGGGATGGTGTGGTGATGTCTACACACCCACGAGTATGGTGCAGCGTTAGGTGGATGATACCACCAGCTACTACCTACTCAGCATCCCTGAGACCTACGAGGTGATGGATGGATGGTTGTGCGTACACATCCACTAGCATGGTGCAGCGGTGGATACCACCAGCAGCTCCTGAAATGACCTGGTATTCCAGCCTCGGATAGCAGGAGCTAAAAGCTAGACGAAGCGGCGCGAGCTGCCGCTTATCAGCAAAGGAAGCTCAAGAAGTTCTTGAAGGTCTCTCCTCTAGAGTTCGTGCTGCTTTAATTTGCGGAGAGTTTTTTTTTTTTTGCGGTTAGCCTCGCTCCCGCGCTTCTCTCTCGCGTCCACACCGTACTTACGGTTGTACAGCTGGTACCGATCCCCCCTCCTCTTTTTCGTGAATAGAAGCACCCTCCATCCGTCGAGAGCTGCTGGCGCAACTGTTCAATCCTTTTTTCAAACGTGCTCCTCTGCTGCATCGGAGGCCACTTTGTTTTTCACAATTCCGCTGCTGCTGCCAAAAAAAAAAAAAAAAAATGCGTCCTTCGGGATCGACGGTAACACAAAACCCACCCGGGTGACCCGGGAATTCTGCTTACTGGTCTGTGCGCCTTTTGTGTTCGCTGACGTAAAGTCTGCGGGATACTTCATGACTGCAAGAAAGAGAAGAGGAATCAAACCATCCAGGGTAAACCTATCACTTACATTGCGTAGGGGCAAGATGAAAATACCCGTCCAGGGGACTTACGGAAATAAGCTTGCCTGGACAAGGTCACAGGGGGAAGGGAGGGTGGGTTTTCTTCCCGTCCCACGACACCCCCCCCCAACCACCTGGTTCTTGGGTGGCTTGACGACTGCGCAGCAGCATTCCCGCAGTGAGACTGTATGTGTGCGCCTCTCCCCCGCATCAAGTGTTCTACGTCTTTGATGCTAGCAGACCACATGCAATGAGAAGCAGGCCAAAACAGTAAACTTGGCCGGGGCAAGCGTAGGAGTGGCAGCATCCAGCCCACGCCACACAATACATTGAAGGGTAACCGTTAGCATTAAGAAGGCCTCTCCTGGTCCAGGAACGTGACGGTCAGCCACGGCTTGGAAAGCTTGAGTCAAAGGCACCACAGTCCACAACCCCGTCCGCCCTGCCCTGTGGCTGACCGTCTCCACGAGTTTGCAGTCAGCGCACGCGCCAGCTCCGAGGTGCGCCGTAACACACGCCATATGGTCGCCACAAACAAACCAAAAATACCGGCCTCGTAAAAAAAAGGCTAAAACAATGTGGAAAAGGCACCCACCCATCGGTACGCCCCACATGCCAGATTCGTCGGAAATCGTCAGAACGAGCCAGTAAAGAACCCCAAAACTGGTATGAAAGGTGCGAACATACCGTGCAGCTCGATATACATACATGTATGGTGCAGACACCGGCAATCGCGGCGACCAGCCCCTCTCCCCGCGCAGTAAAGGGGGGGGTCGAATAATAACACCTGTGTTATTATTCGATTTGTCGAAAACTAAAAAAAATCCGGGTAGCCGAACATTAGCAGTGGTAGTGCTCTTAGACAACCAGCTGTATCTGGTATTATTCGACCCCACCCCCTTTAGCTTGAAAAAGAACATGAAAAAAAGTTCAACGATGCGTTAGGACGCGAGTGCTCAATCGTTGCATGAAACTTACCAAAGCAGGTGAGTTCCGCTAGTGCGCGCAAAAACGTTGCGGGGCCAGGGATAATAGGACGAGGATCTATGTCGTAAAGCATTGACAGCCGCGGGGCACCGGGCTCCTTCCGGTCCAGTCGGTGTAAACGTGTCGCGTTCTTTTCCTGCTTGGTGGTGATGCGGGTTTGAGCGTAGATTTTTTTTTTGTCCTATACAAACCCCTTGAAAACTTCAAAACCCGCGTCCACCTGAGATCCCACGACGGGGAACCCGAAAAAAAATGTTCTCCTTTCCTTGCCCCTGCAAGGAAACGGGGTGTAAAAACAACGCCGATAAAAAGCGGTCGGCAACATGATGTCTGGTGGGGCCAAAATTCTGTCGGGCCCTTCACAGGGTTCTCGAGTCCTCTTTGTCCGAGAAGACGTGATGACGGGCAGCGTCTACCCGGTGTGAGGGGACCCAGAGGAATGATGGGTTGTGCCGCAAGGCCGGCTCTGAAAAAACGATGATGCTGTTCTTGATGAAGCTAGAAAGAAAAGCGTTCACTCTGGAAAACAAAAGGGATGGCTTCTTGTTGCAACCGAAGCAACTGGCACCTGCGACCATCATACGACATCCTGCGTCGCCTGCGTCGCTGTTCTTGAATGGCGGATGTAGCATTTTTCTAGCACCTCTCCTTTCTATCCTCGCTGTGGTCTGTCAGTTATGTATCCTCAGAACTTTTGTCTTTCCACTTCATATGATGAACTGACGGCGTTGATCGAGCCAATGGTGATATCTCGTCGCAGATGACGTTCCCACCGTGCTTCGCAGTCGTGATGGCCGTAAGTGCGTAGAGACGACAGTGGAGAGCCCGTCGAGTTCGTGAACGTTATTGTGACCTCCGGAGCTTCAGCTCAAAAAAGCCACATACATAAGCGCCAGCTTGGAAGGAAATGCTCGACAATAAATGCTGCCAGACCGAAGGGATCCCAAGTGCTGTAACTACCGAACCATGTGTTGAACGGACGTGAGGTCATGCGGGTCTACCCCCACACGACAAATCACACAAACACAACAGGTCAAAGTCCTGAGTGAGAAAACAACACGCCGGGTGGTGTGAAGCAGGGATTTTCCTACACAGGGGATTTTTTTTTTTTTCCCCAGCCTACTACAACAAAAGGACCGTTGGACTCACGAAGGAGTATTACACCTTTCCAAACCAAATGGATGTAGTACTGCAACGAGCACAGCTGTCGAAAAAAACACGCGAAGACATCAAAATACCAGCCCGCACCCCGATCCGACCAACCATTCTGATCGGGGAAGACTCCTACACGGTAAATGGCTTCATCATCCACACCGGAAGAGCGACGGCGGGTCATTACTATACCGTGCTAAAGGAAAATGACGAATGGGTGTGCTTCGACGACCAGCAGGTATTCGTACTCTCATGGGAGGAATGTGCCAGAAGATTCACAACGAATGGCTACATCATCTCTCTCGAGAAAGCGTAAACACTTTCACCTGGTGGAAGTAGTGCCCCGTGGCGGTTGGTTACGAGCCACAACACACTTTGAAAACCCCCCTTTTTTAAAGAAGAACGGACGAAGGAAGGAGGAAGTGGAACCATACCGTATGGTTTCAAACCACGGAGTCCTGGACTCCTTTCCCACACTTTTTCTGCGAAGCAGACGCACAAAGGGACGGCAGCCGCTGCTAAACGAATCGGGTGCTGCCGGCACCATCACCACGCGAACGATGGGCAGCCGATCGCGGTGTGCACAGAGCACAGCACGACGAAGTGCGGCGAGTGCAAGACGGCGGCGGCGTGTTGCCGCAGCGGGCATCATGCCTGCCGCACGCATGGCAGAGCCACCTGCCAAGAGTGCAGTAGGCTCCCTACGCTGACGCAGAGGCGACCGGCGGCATGTTGCAGCCGCGGCCACCACCAGTCCAACAAGACGAACGTCCAGTCAACCCCCGGACGCAGCAAGAAGAAGAGGCCCTCCTCATCCACCCAGGTGAGTGTACAGCGGGAAACGCCAGTAGGAAAGCGAGCGGCGCGAGCGCCGCTCGCGGCAACGAAAAAGGAAACAGCGTCGACCGGACGGGCAACCAAGAGGCCGCCACCAACGCCAGGAACCAGCGAACGACCAGCGCGGAAGAAGAGGGTGCTCGGCACCCCGAAGGAAGGCCCGATCGCCGGCCGCAAGCGGAAGAAGACGAAGGCGACCACACCCGACTCAGGGGTGCATCGAAGGAAGAAGAAGGTACCGAGGGCAAGCAGCTCTCAGAAACGACCGGGGACCACGGGCACACCAATGCCCTCGAAAGTGGAAAACGGGCACTCCTGCCCGCCATCGTACTCGCCGACTCAGTCTTTGGAATCGCAAGAAAGCCAAACCCCGCTAGCTCCACAAATGCTCGACCTTGACGACGCAATGGCAGGTGACGACGTCATCCGATAACCTGACTTTCAAGGCAGTGCATGTTGATCCGTGTGGTTCATGTACTTAAAAGAACTCAATGCTAAACGAACATCGACGTGGGCGGCATAGAGAAAGAAGAACTACTCTACGGCACCAGAAAGTCCAAAAAACCATGGTAAAGAAAGTAGAAGGAGAAAAAAGAAGTTGTCGACAACGAAAGAAAGAAAAGAACAGAAAATAAGACTCTGCATTCCGCGAAGAAGACTTGATGCTAGCATCAAACACATGAGAGGCAAGTAGCGCCTGAACACGAAACTAAGATTTTCCCCCCAAAAAAAAAAATAACCTGGCCTCAGTGGTGCAAGCACCACGCGCTCTTCAAACCCAAGAAACATTTCCCCCCCCCCCGTCAGACGTCTGGGAAATACAAGGAAAGCAAACACCCATATTTTTTCTTCTAGCGAGAGCTGTGCAGCACCTGCATGGGCGACCCGATCCAATGGATGCCGGTGTTGGTGCACCTGCTCGACCCGAGTGAACCGCTTGGATGCGGGTACGGCTTCACGGAGGATGACTACATGTTCATCTCGGAGGTGAAGCCCGGCGGCGCCTTGGGGCGCGCGGGCGTCGAAGAGGGGATGTTCATCAAGTCGATCGACGGCATCGACGTGCGGTCGAAGGAGGAGCTGATGCAGGTCATCCCCCGGTTCCGCCAGAAGGGCACCACCGCGCTGCGGCTGGTGGTGTGCCGGCCGAGCGAGGCCGAGAGCGTCGACGGAGACGGGCTCTCCCAGCGGAAAACGTCGCTGGTCCCCATCAACGTCACGCTCCGCACCGGGCAGCCTCTCGGGGCGCTGTTCGTCGAGGTGCCCGGGAAGGGGGTGGCTGTGCTCAGCCTCAAGCCAGAGTCGCCGTGCATCGCTCTGGGGCTCAAGCCGGGCTGGGAGATCCACTCCTTCAACGGCGCGCCCATCAGCACGGTCTTTGACCTGCAGCAGGCCATGCTCAAGGCGCAGGCTCTCGCGGACGGCGGTTCCGTCGTGATCAGCCTGATGACGCGGCCCGCAGCGCCCGTCGACATCCCCCTGGGCGCCACGACGCCCATCCCGGCTAGTCCGACGGCGATGATGCCGCCGCTGCCCGCGCACTCGCCGCTGCTGGCGGCGAGCTCACCCGCGCAGTCGTCCCCGACCAAGGCGCTGCCCGGCAGACCCGTGATGTGGCCTGTGCGGGACGCCAGGTTCAAGGAACCGTCGGAGAGGGGCGATGCCTTGGGCGACTTCGCCGTGCAGTACCCCCCCCCGCCGTTTCCGACGCAGGGGGGTGTGGGGGGCCCGCCGCAGGCGGCGTCGAGGGTGCCGCGGAGGCGGGTGCTGGAGCGGGAGGGGTTCACGTCGCTGTCGAAGCGGCCGCCCGAAAAGCGGGGGGTCGGGTCGCGCGGCAGCGCGCTGCCCGTGCTGCCGCACGACGTGTTCGTCGCGAGCAACCTGCGGCAGGCGGCCGGCCTGGCCGAGACGCACGTGGGGCGGGCGGCGGCGGCGTCGGCTTCGCCGCAGTTCGTGGAGCACACGGTGCCCGCCATCCCGTTCCGGGCGCCGGCGCCGTTCAGGCAGTCGACCTCGTCGGCGACGCTGACGCTCCACCGACCGGGCGTCAAGACTCCCGCTGCCGACGAGCCGCCCCCGGAACGGCAGATGCTTGTCACTTCGGTCCGGCTGTAGGTCAGGTGCACTACAGTGCGCGCAACAGTTTGTTGCACACTCGGTGCCTATCATCGTATTTCGGTCACCTGCGCCGTTCAGTCCGACACTTTTCACTCAAAATCGACCACGCTCCACCGGCCAGGGTTCACAACTCGTGCCTGTGGCATACGCTCGTCACTCGTGCCCGAAACGCACGTGCCGGGCGGGCGGCGGCGTCGGCGTCGCCGCAGTTCGCGGAGCACACGGTGCCCGCCATCCCGTTCCGGGCGCCGGCGCCGTTCAGGCAGTCGACCTCGTCGGCGACGCTGACGCTCCACCGGCCGGGCGTCAAGACTCCCGCTGCCGACGAGCCGCCCCCGGAACGGCAGATGCTTGTCACTTTGGTCCAGTTGTAGGCCAGCCCGACCCATTCGCACTGCATCACCCGCGGCATCAGCAGTATGTTCAACAGACTACATGCCATGTAGCGTCGGCACTCGATGTCTGTCATCGCGTTTCGTCCGCCGCCGTTCAAGGCTGTCATTCTCGTGCAGAAGTCGTACACACACGCTCCACCTGCTCGTCACACAGTCCGGTTGTAACCACATGCCAAGCCTGACCAACTGCACTACGCCGGTGGTCAGCCGCAGTTTGTCGGACCAGCAAGTTCCACCGACTGTCCCTGGCCGTGCTCGTTGCTGGCCTTCTGCTGCATCCAGCTCTACTGCACCCACGGCACATTGCACACGACATATGCCTGCCCATCTCATTCCGGCGCCGATGCGTGTTTAACTGCATTGCACACGGCGTCCTGTGTTGGCCTTCCAAACAAACCAGTCGGAGACAATCTGCGTTCTGGGTGCGTGAGTTACTGCCACGAACACGGATCGAGCACGTACCCATCTAACACATTCTTGCCTCTCTCTCTCTCCCGAGCCAAAGTTGCCTTGCCTTAACCTCGCACATCATACACCACATGACAGTCAGCCAGCACCCAGTCTAGAGGAATGCGTGAGTTACTCAGCGCACATCAGATTTATCGGGTCACGAAGAGCATCGGCGAACGGCAACTTCCAACTTCACATTCAAATTTCCCGTCTCGAACGAGTTCGAAAGGGGTCGGCTGTACGCGGCTTGTTGTCCTGAGGGTTTGATTACTCTGTAGGCGGCATGCCCCTTTGGTTTGATCTCGGGGCTGTCCTGCGCGTCGTCCTAAAGGACGAGATCAGCGCACATCACCCGCGACGACAGAGAGAAAAAGTAGCTGAAGGACCCGTTCCCTCACGCCAGTCTCTCGTCCCGTCAATTCGAGAGATGTTCCCTGCCATCCACCTCGTCTCTCTCTATTCCTAGCTTACGGAGTCTTGCACTCCCTTTTTTCTCCCAAGACGTTTTTGCTCTACCATCAAACTATAGTGTTTTCCTACCAGCTTAGTGTGGTGAACACTACACGTACTCGTGGCACAGACCGTAGGATGCACACCGCATCCGTCCACGACAGCTCACTGATCACGACACATCAGATCCACTCGCTACACGCGCACCTCCTCGCTGCACATCTCGCTGCGGAAGCCCACTCACCACGCTGCACTTCTACCCCATCCACTCGCCACATCACATGCACTCACGACACAATTCACACTGCGTATTCCTGCGTTAGTATTCGTAGTCTCCTTCCCGCCCTATGCGCCAACCGCGCACCAGTACTTTGTCTGTCCGTCAACCAACGTCTCGCCTTGTATTTTGCGTTTCCAAGAGTGCCGTTCTCCTTTATGCTGTTGCCGTTGTTGTTGTTGTTGTTGTTGTTGTCGTAGTTGTTGTTGTTGCGTAACGCCGCAGCGCCGAATCCACTGTTTTTCCTTTCGCCTTTTCAGGTCGCAACGGGCAGGATAATGCGGGAAACCAGTCGTCCTCGTCAATCGATGCACCCCCCGATCAAGCGGAGGATCTAGCCATGAGGCAAATACCAGCGAAGAACTGCATGGTCAATGGTCGTAGTTTAGCTTTGGAAACCGCTGACTTTTCACGCGGGAAGTACACGTACATAGTCAAGAGCCGAAGTTTGGCGTTGAACATGCCAACCGCACCATCCCCCCAACTGCGCTTTTAACGCCCCCCCGTTGCTTGGCCACGACGCGCACGGTGGGAGGTCAGCCTGAGGAGGAGGCTGAGGAGGTGAAAACGGTAACGTGCAAGTTCTTCTTCCCGACTCGGAAAGCCGTCGAAAAAAAATTACGTCTGAAAACGGTAGCGTACGCGGCTCAAAAACACCGTAGCAGTAGCCTTAGCAGTCCCGCCCTCCTGTCATTTTTTTCATCGCGATCGCGCTGACTTTCAGAGGGAGAGGAGAGAGCGAGCGAGCGAGAGTCACCTGGCAACGACGCGCCCGCCCCTGATACCCTGTGTGTCCTGGTGTCAGAAAACGAGGCGCACAAAATCTTCACGACTCAGAAAGCCGTTGCAGAATCTCTAATGTCTCAAAAAAAACGTAAAGTTCCACGACTCAATAATCCAATGTTCCCCGCCGACGTCGGCTGCGTGGTTGTTAAAAAAAAAATCTGTACACCCAATCGGGATCGTCGGAAACACAAAAAAAATCCGCCAAAAAACTGTAGGGAGGGAGGGACACACACAAAAGAGCAATGTCCTCCACCTTCACATTCCTCGATGCGGTGAAGGCCAAGTACCTCGAAACCGAAGGCGACGTGGCGGCGGACGCCGACCTGCTCGTCAACTGCGACGGGCAGAAGGAGATGAAGCGCTGGGAGATGGTCGGCATGGACAAGATCAAGCGCCAGACGGGGCAGCTCGATAAGCTCGCCTCCGTCGCCGTAGGCGACCAGGCCTTCGGCAGCGTCGGCGACGCCGCCGCGATCCAAGCGGTGCTCGCGCGGCTGCAGGCGGTGGATCTCTCGGGAAGCACGGGGTTCACTGGTTGGCACGTCCCTTGCACGCTGGCGGACGCGGTGCCCACGCTCCGGCAACTCGACTTAAGCCGCATAGCACTGGGCGGGGCTGAATGGCCGGTGGAGTGCCGTGGATGCTTCAAGCACCTCACGACACTCATCCTCAACGACACCGCCGTGCAGTGGGCGGAGTTAGTTGGACTGGCAGCGGACGGGTCCGTCGACCTCCGCGGGCTAGGGTCGGTGTATCTCAACAAAAACGGGATTTCGTCCCTCGCGAGCCCGGTGGAGGTGGACCTGGGCGGCCTCTTCCCCCGGCTGCGGCAGGTCTCGCTCATCGAGAACGCCGTTGCCGACTGGGCGGGCGTCGTCGGCCTCCTGCGTGCCGTGAGCACCGTGGAGGAGCTGGTCCTCACCGGCAACGACCTGCCGGCGCCGTCGGCGGAGGTCGCTGCGGAGCTCGCGGGGGCCGCGGCGCTGACAGCGCTGAGCGTGGGGGACAACCCGAGGATGGCGGACATCTCGTGGTTGAAGGTGCTCGGGCGGTCCGAGTCGATTCGGGCGCTCAAGATCACCTACCCGGCGGTGCCCGGCACCGCGCCGAACCACGTCCGGCTGTTGGCCATCGCCGACATGCCGAAGATCACCTCGCTGAACGCGAGCGCGGTTTCGGCGAAGGAGCGGGCCGAGGCGGAGAAGTTCTACACCCTCCGCGCCTTCCACTCGCTGCCGCCGGGCGCGAAGCACGCCGACGACTGTGCGGACCTGCCGAGTGGGTTCGCGGCCGACTTCCCCGCCTACGCGGGGTACGTCCAAAAATGGGGCAACCCGAGCGCCGCGGCGGACGCCGGAAAGCCGGCGTCGTCGGCCATCGGCGGGGCGGCGACGATCACGCTGCGGGACTGCTGCGAGGGGAAGGCGTACCGGGCCGATGTCACGCGGCCCCTGCCGCTGGCCATCAAGGTCGCGCAGGTCAAAGCCGTGGTCAAAGCAGCCTTCGGCATCGCACCGGAAGAGCAGCTGCTCGTGTTCAAGTCGCTCGACCACGAGATTCCGATCCCGGTGCCTCTGGACAGCGACCTGGAGCCCCTGTCGTACTACGGCATCTTGGGCGGCAAGGGCATCATCGAAGTTTCCAAAAAAGCGGGTTGAGGACACAACGACGGATCGAGCCACGCCAGTTGTCGCACTTACAGCGGCTTTCCACCGCACACACCCACGAGTATGGTGCAGCGGTGGATACCACGGCCGAAATGCCGCTGGCCATCAAGGTCGCGCAGGTCAAAGCGGTGGGCAAAGCAGCCTTCGGCATCGCACCGGAGGAGCAGCTGCTCGTGTTCAAGTCGCTCGACCACGAGATTCCGATCCCGGTGCCTCTGGACAGCGACCTGGAGCCCCTGTCGTACTACGGCATCTTGGGCGGCAAGGGCATCATCGAAGTTTCCAAAAAAGCGGGTTGAGGACACAACGACGGATCGAGCCACGCCAGTGCCGCACTTACAGCGGCTTTCAATCGCACACACCCACGAGTATGGTGCACTGAGGTATGCACTACAGCATGCCATATCCCCTCTATACAGGATCAACCGAGCCACGCCAGTTGTCGCACTTGCAGCGGCTTTCAACCGCGCTGCGGGTCGTCGGTGAAAGAACCTGTCTCCAGTGTTGGCCACGGCCGAAATGCCGCTGGCCATCAAGGTCGCGCAGGTCAAAGCAGCCTTCGGCATCGCACCGAAGGAGCAGCTGCTCGTGTTCAAGTCGCGGACAGCGACCTGGAGCCCCTGTCGTACTACGGCATCTTGGGCGGCAAGGGCATCATCGAAGTTTCCAAAAAAGCCGGTTGAGGACACAACGACGGATCGAGCCACGCCAGTTGTCGTGCACTGTGGTATGCACTACAGCATGCTTACTACGCAGATTGGTGAGGCACCTATCTCCAGTCAACAGCTTGCATTCGACCTCGTTCGCATGCCAGGAAAAGAAGCAACCGCAGCAATGGCGCATACACACTTACCAGTCAATGGTCATAGACCACACCTTTTGTCCGGTCAGTTCTTCGTTCGAACCCAATATCTCTGGTTCTTGCGTCAATGCCGTCTATCCCGCAGACCACTGCCACGAGTTGCACGAGATGCTGAGCAGGTACGCTGGCCCGTTATTCAGAAACGGCAAAAAAGGGACGTGGCTCTTATTATTTACGCACAGCCGAAAAAGACTGCGAACCTTGTGAGCAGTCATCACGGCAGCGCACAAGCCGAAGTAAGCACACAGCCACAGCCTTCCCGCCCGCTCCTGTGGCAACCATCTACGGACTTGCAACACACGCGTCGCCTCAATGCTTTCTTGCCCCCGTCCAGTAATGCCGAACACGTGAAGCTTGGCTCCTGAGTGGCAGGGTTACCCCACCCCCGGCACCATACTCAATAAATGTTTCGCCACCCGGGTACATCCAACAGCTCTAGTGCCCGCGAACAAGAATGCAAACCGATCGTTAAACGCTTCGTGCGAGAGCCTGCCGCAGCAACGAATTACAAACGGTCATCAACCTGTCAACCTGTCCCTAGTTTGCTCCCCCCCCTTCCCATGCAAGGACTACTAGATTCTCGCCTGCGTCCTGCTATCCGTTCGAGCTGCCGGAAGCCTTTGCTCACCTCTTTCTTCTTCGCCATTCAGATTGTCCACAGCGCTTGCACATAATGTCCTTTGTTGTCTAGCCCGGCTTGACGGCGCCTTCATGGAAGAAGACGAGGACAGCGATGATAACGGTGGCACGGTAGTCTGCACGTGCGAATAGTGCCCGTAAGTGCCGGATGCAGACCGACAGGCAGCATCGGCGTATGTCTGGAACGGGAAGTTCAACACACGTTACCAGAACCACCAAAACACGCAGCCTACCGACCTTAAACTGGAAGTAGTTTATACAAACACCGGACCAGGATCGACGGGAAGGGGCGATCACATCGATCCTTGTGGGCGTAGAGGCGGTTTCACGTGTCGTCTGTGCGTGTCTGCGTCTTGTGTCTAGGCGGTTTCAGCTGTGTGTTGTCGTCTGTGCGTGTCTGCGTCTTGTGTCTTGTGCCTGCGCGCGATGGCCGCGGCGCCCGGCGCTCTCGACGACCTGGAACGGGGGTTCAAAACGTGCTGGTCCGGGGCGAACGCCGGCGCGGCAGCAGCAGCAGCGGGCAGCCGCCGGCGGTCCGCATCCGAAGGACCGATGCGCGGCTGCTGCGGGAGAGCATCGAGCGCGGCTTGACGGGGGGCGCCGGCGCGCGAGTCGGGGCCTTCGGGCGGGGAGTGGGGTCGCGGTGTGAGCAGCACCCGAAAAGTGCCGGTTACAGACCGTGAGGCACCCGTCGTGAGCAGCGGCGAATGTCTGGGAAAGGGAGGTTCAACACACAACCACACACACACACACACGCACACGTTACCAGGTTAGAAAACCATTAAAACACGCAGCCTACTCACCTTGAACTCAAACTGTCTACAACAAACACCGAACTTAAAACCCCCAGGATCGACGGGAAGGGGCGATCACATCGAAGGGGGGATGCGCAGCTGTGGATCGTTGTGGGCGTAGAGGCGGTTTCAGCTGTGTGTGTTGTCGTCTGTGCGTGTCTGCGTCTTGTGTCTTGTGTCTTGTGCCTGCGCGCGATGGCCGCGGCACCCGGCGCTCTCGACGAGCTGGAACGGGGGTTCAACACGTGCTGGTCCGGGGCAAACGCGCCGGCGCGGCAGCAGCAGCAGCAGCGGGCAGACACCGGCGGCAGGAAGCGGGTCCGCATCCGGAGGACCGATGCGCGGCTGCTGCGGGAGAGCATCGAGCGCGGCTTGACGGGGGGCGCCGGTGCCGCGCACGACTCGGCGCCTTCGGGTGGGGAGAAGACGAGGCCGGTGGCGGCAGCTGTGGGGTCGCGGTGGACGGCCACGTGTGAGGAGTACCCGGAAGTGCCAGATACTGACCGAGAGACGCTCGTGGTGAGCATTGGCGAATGTCTCGCGAAGGAAGTGCCGAAGGAGCAAGTCGGGGCGATCATCGCCCTCCTCAACCAGCTCGAAGCCACCGAACGCGGGGCGCCCGGCGACGTCGAACGTGCGGAGGACGCCGTCAACCAAACGCTGCAGTCCGCAGCGGTCTGGCCCGCCCCCCCGGCGACCGAGACGGCACCCCCCCGCAACCAACTCAAAGCAGGAACGGTGCGACAGCCAGCGCACCCGACCGACCCCCCCTCCTCCTCCGCCTCCCCTTCCCCTCAGGGCAAGTCGGCGCACCACCCGCCGGCGGCGCTGTCGCCGGCGGAGCCGGCGTGGCTGGACGACGACGGCGCGGCCGGGCCCGTGGACTTCGGCACGTCGCCTGTCAAGGGCAGCGTCGTGCACCGGAGGCACCACGCGGCCCACCGTCCGGTGTCCGGACGGCGGTCGAGGACCCCCGGCGGGTACTCCGCCGCGTCGACCGCGGACGGACCCCGTCCTCCTCCGCAGGAGCCGGCGGCCGCCGCCGTGTGCACTCCCAGCCCGGGGGTGGACGCGGCGGCGGCCAGCGCCGGCTCGTCTTCGTCTTCGTACCACGACTCGTCGGCTGCCCGCAGGGCGGCTCCGGGTCGCGGGCGGGGCGGGTACTCGGCCGCGAGGCCGAGCTACGAGGACCCGATCGACGCGCTGGCGTTCGGGTTGGGGGGTGCCGGCGCGCCGCGCAGGCGGGGCGACGCGGCCCCGGCCGCGAAGGGGGGTGCGTCGCTGCAGTCCAGCGGCAGCTCGTCGCCGCAAGGCGCTGAGTTCCCGCGGGCAAAGGGGGTGCTCGACGCGCCGAAAGGCCGCGTCGGGTTCCCCGCGAGCCGGTCGAGCCCCGGGCTGGTGCTGCCGCACCACGCGCGGTCCGCCCCGCCGTCGCGCACCGCGTCGCCGCCCGTTTCGCCGGCGCGGAACAGCCCGAGCGAGGACGGCCGGCAGCCGGCGAGCGCTGCGGACTCCGACCTGTTCTGCATCCCGACGCTCCCCCGCGGGCGCGTTCTCGCCCTTAACTGCCTGACGACGTGGGGAGACCCGCACTACATCGGGCTCAACGGGATCGAGCTGTTCGACGAGGCGGGGGTCCCGATTATCATATCGAACCCCGCGGGGCAGGTTTCCGGGAATCCGGCGAACATCAACGTCCTCCCGGAGTACACCGACGACCCGAGGGACGTGACGAATTTGGTGGACGGGGCGTGCCGGACGAACGACGGGCACCACATTTGGCTCGCGCCGTACACTCCGGGGGCGGAGCACACGATCGTGCTCGATTTGCTGACGCCCCGCTCGATCTCGATGATCCGGTTTTGGAACTACAATAAGTCGCGGCCGCACAGCTGCCGGGGGGTGCGGGACGTGGAGGTCGCGCTGGACGACGTGTTCGTGTTCAAGGGCGAGATTTGCAAGGCGTCCGGCGTGCTGGAGGAGTCGGAGAACGAGACGGAGATCGTGCTGTTCACGGTCGACCAGAGCGTGCTCAACCGGATAGAAGAGCACATCGAGCGGCAGAACGAGCAGTGGCGCAGGGAGGCCACCGGCGGCGCGGCCGACGCCGCACTCGACGCGGGCATCAGCCGCCCCACGACGTCGCACGGCGCGGCGCCCGCGCAGCGGCCGCGCACGACCGTCGGCGGCGCGCGGCCGCCCCCCCAAAGCCAGCGGCTCGCCACCGCCGACGGCGGCCCCGCCGGCCCGGGCGACGACCCGATCCTCCGCGAGCTTCTCAACTACCCGGTCGGCTCGGAAATCACGATCGAGGTGCGTCCCCGCTCTCCTCCCCTCTTTTTAGTACTAACCATCTTGCGGGTTGCCCTTCAATGTATTGTGCAGGCTAAAACGACGTAGGCAGTGTGTTTTGGGGGTTGATCAGAATTCCTTACCTGAATACACACAGGGTAAGTACAAGTGGGAAACCGATCACCCGGCACGCGCAAACAAAACGAAACGCCTGTCTTTTACATAACGTGGGCGGCGCCGAAGCTTTCGCCAGCTTCGGCCGACACCATTTGCGCACTTAACCATGTTAAGAAGACCAATGAAGGCGTAGGCACACAAAGATAGCTCAAAGCATCTGCACAACAAGGCGAAAAGCCTCCAGGCAAAACCCCGTTTTTACATTTCTTCAACACGGTCTGCAGACTGAGTACGAAACACAAACGACCTCAAATTGGGGCCACCGGGAACCATTACCCTCTGAGACAGCTATGCACCCCGTGCACGCGAAGAACAAGAACCCGTTTCTTGACGTGTTGAATCGTTGTCAATGCTGCAAAACCTCAAGAATGAAATGCGTCCGCCCTCGAAACATGGGGCACCGTGCATGCAAGGGTGAGTTACCCGGAAAATATAATTCATCGAGACTTGCGGGAGGTTTGCCTAGTTGATGCGCACGGATTGGATTGGCTACTGAACACTGGAACCAGAAATGGCAGAAGGACGGTTTCGCTCGTCAACTGCTCATCATCATCCGAGGCCTGTGGACATGCTCAACAGGATGGTCGACGTGTCACCACTTCAGATTTCTGCATCCGGGTTGCGGAATGTTCACGCATTCCTGCTGGCCGCACAGCGTCTCGTTCAACCAACACAGATTCTGAGAAGCTGGGGCGACATGCTGCACGTGGGGTGCCAACGGGTGGCTGTGCTGGACGCGGACAATAACGAAGTGCCGGTCGAGTCTATCACGTGCGCGCCTCCGGCGGCGGTCGACCCGCAGCGGCTGCTGGACACGGTCGTGTCGCCGACGGCCCGGGGGGCGGGCGCGCGGGGGAAGGCGGACGCGGCGGCGCCGGCCAACCAGTGGTTCACCCGGCACGACATGACCAACTCCGAGGCGGCTCCCGTCGTGCTGACCCTGAAGCTCGCCGAGCGGCGATCGGTCGCCGGCATAAAGCTGTGGAACTTCAACGAGTCGCTGTCGACGACGTTTCGGGGCGTGAAGAGGGCCAGAGTCCTCGTGGACGGCAGGCAGGCAAGCTCCCACGGCGCCTCGGGGCACTACGTCAGGAAGGCGCCGGGCCACTGTGGGGTCGACTACTCGCAGGTCATCGCGCTCAGCAGTGAGCCGCGGGACGCCGCTTCCGCGCTGTCGGCGACGAGCGTGCACGTCGCCCGCGACGTGGCGGACGCGATCTACGCCGCCCGGCAGGCGGAGAAGCCGTTTCCGCGGGAGACGCTCGACCGGATCGGCGGGATGTGCCCGCCGCCGCTGTTTCCGGCCGGGTACGTCTGGCGGCTCGAGCTGCGGAGCTCGCAGGGAGACCCGTACTACATCGGGCTGAACGGCCTCCAGCTGTTCGACGTGCGCAACCGCGAAGTGCCCCTGCGCCCGGCGAACCTTCAGGCGTCGCCGCGGGACATCACGGTGCTGCCCGCGTGCGCCGGCGACTGCCGGACGCTCGAAAAACTGGTCGACGGGGTGCACGACACCAAAGCCGACGAGCACGTCTGGCTCGCCCCATTCTCGCCCGGGGCGGTGAACCTGCTGTTCCTCGTGCTCGCGGAGCCGGTAGCCGTCTCGCGCATCGTCCTGTGGAACTACGCCAAGACGCCGGCCCGCGGCGTGGCCACCGTCGTCGCGTACTGCGACGACACGTTGGTCTACTCCGGCACCCTGAAGCCCGCGCCCGACAGCCTCGCCCCTGGAGCCGACTTCTCGCAGCACATGGTCTTCTCGAACGACCCTTCCATGTCGCAGCTGGACATCGTGCGCGCCGATGCTTCCCAGCAAGACAGCGGCGTGCTTTTTTTCGACTCGGGCAGGGTGTGTGTGTTGCAATTTCTCCCCACCGTTGGTGCTAGGATCAACCATGCATGCCCAGAGCTGAACATTGAAGCACCTGTTTTGTGAAAAACTTTTTGTATAGGCACCCCCTGCTTTTTGTAGAACAACATCAACAACGACGTCAACCCGAGCGAAATCGAGCACCCCGCGTTTCTAACCCAGTCAATCAACCTGTGGAGAGATGAAATCTCAACACCGAAGCGACCCCATATTCCCCTCCCGCATCCCGTCCATCAGCAGATCGTCATCATCAGGTAGTTCAACATAATAACATAAACACCTTCTCAACCCTCCATTCCATCAGCTCTACGCCAAGCGAGGCATCCATAGCACCCGCACGGCGTCAAACCTCCCGATCCCCGCGACACCTTACCATCACCACTTTATCAACCGTCAGCTCCGTCATCACTACACTCTACATGCAGAGTCAAGCAGCAGATCAGCAGCGAATCTAAGCAACCTTTTCGACTATTTAACAGCAATCAAAAAGAACGCCATCACAGGCAACTGACTGCGCGATAGTCGCCGGAAACACGAAAAAACCTGTGTGTAATGCCGCAGTTATGAAGTGTGTATGCGAAAGGGTACGATCCTAGCGATACGGCAGCAGAGTGGGCAACCTGGCTGAAGCATGAGTTACAGTCTAGCCCGATACAGTAAAGTCCCCCCCCCCCCCCCACCCCCCCAGGCAGTGCTCTGCCTAAACATTGAACTAAGATTTTCCCCCCCTTCCCCTAACTTTGGATTGGTAAGCGTTCAAGAGCGAAGAGGAATAGTCCCTCAAGGTTCCAGACCCTACCTGCGGAGTCTTACACTCCCTGCGACCCTTTTTCCCTTTCCCCTATGTTATTTTACACTTTCTTCGACGAAGACTTATGGCTAGCATCAAACATGCATGCGAGGCAGTGTTCTGCCTATACATTAAACCAAGTTTTCCCTCACACTGTCAAACCATACACAAAGCTGAACCCCACAAGCACAAAACGTCGAAAGACACCAATCTGTACGCTCATACGGGATCGTCGGTAACACGAACCGCCTCCTCCGGTATCGACCAAAATGTGGGTTGCGCGTCTCTAAACTCAAGTTGATGACCCAAAACCCCCGACAGCTTAGCGATCTGGCGTCAATTCCGCAGACCTCGTGTGGCCGACCGACCGACTCTCAGGTGTGTACTGAACGTATAGGGGGACGGATTCATCCCTTCCTTTTTTTTGTGTTAACAATGCTTTGTTGATAGTCGTTGGCAGCGCGCTGCATGAAACTTACCAAAGCGGCAGGTGAGTTCCGCTAGTGCGCACAACCGAAAGAAAGCGCCATACTAATTTTTTCTTGAGTGGGATAAACACGCAGTCTTTTTCCCTCCGAGGTTTTATTGTCGCAAACGAATCCCCGTGTGCAGCGGGCGGTGCCCACGGCACACGGCACCAAGCATCCATGCGGAGCATCAAGCTCGTGTACAGCCAGCGCACACGTATCAGGCTGCCACACAAACCCACATCATCGCACACACACGTATCAGGTTACCACACAACGCACATACACCCTCTCCGGTAGCTCCGGTCCGCTGACCTCCGCGGGCTTTGAAAAGTCCTCCTCCAAACCCTCACTGTCGTTTCTCTCCACTCTCTCTCTCTCTCCGCATGTGATACGAAGAAGCTAGGTTCGTCACGGCAGCCATCCCAGTGAAGGGAAATAAAATGTCGTGTAAGGTACCAGGGAAAGCCTGCTACACGGGAGCCAAGCTTCACGTGTTCGGCGGTACTGCAGAGCCACGGGCCTACGGGTCAAGTGGCTCCCGATTTCCCAAACTAAAACATCAAGGCGTGGCGCACCTTGGGGCTTGGCGCTCGCGCTGAACACAAGCTCGTCGAGACGGTCAGCCGCAGGGCAGGGCGGACGGGGTTGTAGCAGGAAATCTTCGAGGCCACTAGTTGCAAAAGCGAGGGACCCCGAAGAAGGGCAATTTTCCATTTCTGCTGGTTTCTGCTCTGCACGAGCTCTTCTTGCCCAAAATGTGGGTGTTTTTTTTCCCCGCAGGTGAGGTCAAAAAAAGACGCACACTTTTGGCCCTGCATGTTATCACATCCGGCGGAGCAGCCACCTACCGCTCACTCCTCAACCCCACGTCTGACCAGTTCTTCTGGCGTGAAGAAAAAGAGTCAAGAGGAAAGGTGAAGTACGCATGGGTGAACCACGGGAAGGATGATGATTTCACCAAATTGGTGACTTCATGGGTGCAAAAATCCACGAAGTTAGAATCGAAGTTTGGTGTTGGTGCCACATTCGCCCAAGAAACAAGTGTCTTGGCAGCCATGCGGCACAATGCTGAGGCACAACACGCATTAACATCAAAAGTGGGAAGCCGATCCAACCTGACGCGAGTCACGTCGTCACGGAGCAAACTTCTCGTTTCTCATCGTCGGTTCTCGCTCCTGGTTGCTACGGTTGATCGAACGACACCACGGCTACGCTAACACTGGATGGGATTACGGCTCCTCATCGTTTACCCACCGAAGCAAAGACTTTGTTATTTGTTTGTTGTTTGCCCGAACCTGAAACGGTATCATACCCAGTTTCACTGGAGTGCCCGTTCCCGGCGAGCTACGAGGGAACGAACCTGTAAGAGTGCCAACGCTACTCTTTCTATAACGTACATATAAAAGGTGTCACGGGATAAGCCGGCAGCCGCTGCTTAACGGCAGTGCATGTTAATCCGTGTGGTTCATGTACTTAAAAGAACTCAATGCTTAACGGCTTATCACGTGGGCGGCCCTGAGATTACCCCCTCAGGTGACACCACTTTATCTTTAGCCATACTTCAACGTTCTTGGTCCAGCACACCTTTCCCAACCCAAACAATTCTCCCTGCAGCAACCTATATGTTGCGGGTAGTCTTCGAATGTTAACTCTCAGCGACATCACACAGCCGATAAGCGGTACGCGCGGGGCAGGATTTCGACAGCAAGGTTAAAACCGGCCCGCGTTTCGTGTTGAACGACGAGAATGGGCGCACTCGTTGGCCAGTGCCCTTGCCTCTCGGCCTTAGAGTGCCCGTTGTTCACCCCCAGCTACTGTCACCTGCACACGAAGATGGCCCTCCACCGCAGTCCTGTCCGTAGACCTCGCATGATGACGTGACCAGTGCCCTTGCCTCTCGGTCTTAGAGTGCCCGTTGTTGTCTCTCCCCCAGCTACTGTCACCTGCACACGAAGATGGCCCTCCACCGCAGTCCTGTCCGTAGACCTCGCATGATGACGTGACCAGCGCCCTTGCCTCTCGGTCTTAGAGTGCCCGTTGTTGTCTCTCCCCCAGCTACTGTCACCTGCACACGAAGATGGCCCTCCACCGCAGTCCTGTCCGTAGACCTCGCATGATGACGTGACCAGCGCCCTTGCCTCTCGGTCTTAGAGTGCCCGTTGTTGTCTCTCCCCCAGCTACTGTCACCTGCACACGAAGATGGCCCTCCACCGCAGTCCTGTCCGTAGACCTCGCATGATGACGTGTCCAGTGCCCTTGCCTCTCGGTCTTAGAGTGCCGTTGTTTTCTTGAAAGTATGCCAATACTGCAGGGAATAGCCGCGCCGATGATGGCCAGTGTGTGTGCAATACCACATTCTAAGCACGTTCTTGCCTGACTTCTCTCGAAGGTCGAAAGAACACTAGTCCAACAAGTTGAAGCCTTGTTTCCATTCGGTTTGGCTTACTTCCGCGACCACACAGCAACTGGATTTCATAGCAACGTGCAACCGGTGGGAACGAGGTAAAAATCCAAAGCTGTTCGCTGAAGCCGCGCGCACAATACAGCGAAGATGAACTGTGCTGCGTGGGTGCATCAAAGCGGTGCGAATGGGACGTCTCGAGGAGCCCGGCAATGTGTGCGAGATGCGTGTGCGGAGTACGACAGCTCTGCGATATGAGTGCAACGAGAAAAAGGCCCAGTGTTGGTACAATTCTGCGGAGTCACGGTGCGCAAAGCTAACGTGCCCGTCGTTGGATCACTGCGACTGCCTCACGAAGGAAGGCTGCGCGTACCAGGCGCAAGGAGGCTTCTGCGTGGGGGTGCCGTATGGCACTTGTCCAGGACTTGACGTCGTGATAATGATCGACGGATCGCATGCCATGTCGCAGTCGTTCGGCCGACACCCACACGGTTTGGTTGTGTTGGACTGCGGGAACTGGGTCCCAGACCTGCCGCTTTCGCTTTCAGAAGACGCTGCTGCGGTGGGTGCTGGTATCGGCGACAAGTCGGGACGTGGGTTGTGCAGTTCTCGACGAGTTCCCAGGCGAAGTCACGAGTTGGCAGCTTGTCAGGGTTGGCGGATGAGGTGGACAATGAGCTAACGTGGCATTTGGATAACTTTTACGATTCGAACGGAGCGACAGGTGCTGCGGAAGGGCTCTCTGCCGCGTCGTCGATCTTCGAGCAGTCTAGTGGGTCTCGTGAGGATTCGGAGACATACCAGCATCGGACCTACGATCTGTCTCGCTTTCGTCTCTTTTGTGTCATAGGTGTTCCAAGAACAAGCCCCATGGTGTCACTCCCCCTCTTCGGACAGCACCTCGTGATGTTCGCATCACAAAACAAAGAAGACAGTGAAATGGTCGTTACCTGGTCGGGTTTCGCTCGCGACCGTTTCCTGAACAATCCTTCACTAAATCCGCGGTTAAATAACCTGGCCTCAGTGGTGCAAGCACCACGCGCTCTTCAAACCCAAGAAACATTTTCCCCCCCCAATCCTCGCCAGGTTCGATTGGCCTACATCTTTTTAATTCTTTTTTTTTTTTAAACATGAAGTTCGTGAACACGATGGCGCTCGTGTTCCTAGCGCTCGCACGACGCGCTGACGCGGCGCAAAACTGCGCAAACGTTCGCATTTGGGTCGCCAACTGCGAAGACGAGCCGTGCGTCCACGGCTCATGCGCGGCTGATGCCACATCGTACACGTGCACTTGCGACGCGGGCTTCACGGGCGCCAACTGCGACGCGAGGTCGGAGCCGTTTTCGAGGTATCCCCTCGACGGCGACTTCATCGACACGGCACCCGCGGGCAACAGCCTGGCCTCGACCTTCACTCCCGCCGACGACTCCGTCTGCGGCGGCAGCCTCCGCGTTGAAGCGAAGGAATTCTTCGCGTTCCGCAACCCCAACGGGGTGCCGACGGGATCGGAGTCGTGGACGCTGTCCATTTACGCGAAGATGGTCAAGTCCCCCAGGAACGGCTTGCGTGCGTTCATGAACCTGGGCGGCGATGGCGGGAAAGGGATCAAAGGCTTCTGGTTCGGGTACCGCAAACAGCAGCTGTTCGCCAAGTTCGCTGGTAACACCGGCATCTTTCTCGATTCCGAGTGGCACCATTACGCTGCGACGTCCAACGGCAGCACGGTGAAGGTCTACTTCGATGAGCGGGAAGTGGCCAGCGTGGATGGTGTCGCCCTTGACCTTGTCGAGTGGTCGAAGTATTCTACAATGATGATTGGCGAGTCTCACTTCCGCGGCAAGAAGTACGCTCGCGCTGGCGTGTGGCTGTTCGACGAGGTTGTATTTGGAAGAGGGGTCCTCGGCTTCGACGTGTTGAGGGCGCCGTGCCTGCCCATACCGACTGCCGCACCACCCACTGACGACGCACCCGTCGATGCACCCGCGGATGTACCCAACATCGATGGATCTACTACCGCGCCCACTGTCGACGCACCCATCGAATCCTTTTAGGACCCTGATCGTGATTTGTTCATTGGAGGTCCAAGTACACATGCTGGGACCCGAAATATGGTAAATGAACTATGCCTAGCAGGTTTCAGTCAGCAGGTGTCAGGCGCGGAAACCTGCGCAATATGCGAGAAGGCGGCACCACCCGGATCAGTGCACAACTAGTAGCACATCAACAGAAAGCAGGGTTGTTTCTAGCTGCAAGGAAATGTCGTTCAGGAACACACGTGGAAGAGGGTTACTAAGAAAGAAGAGGGGGGGCGCTCGCCACCTTGTCCGCACGACGTCGGGGGTAGCACACTCCTAAGAAGATAACCCCGTCGCTTTCCCGAAAACATTGTAACTTCACTCCTCGCCTTGCAAAGAGAAAATGTCCTTCAGGAACGGGGAAGAGGGGGGCGCCCACCACCTTGTCCCACACGATGTCAGGGGGTAGCACACTCCTGAAGCAGGATGAGGTGAAGAAGATAACCCCGTCGCTTTCCCGAAAACATTGTAACTTCACTCCTCGCCTTGCAAAGAGAAAATGTCCTTCAGGAACGGGGAAGAGGGTTATGCAAAGCTAAGAAAAGACACAAGAGGGGGGCGCCCACCACCTTGTCCCACACGATGTCAGGGGGTAGCACACTCCTGAAGCAGGATGAGGTGGAGAAGATCCGCGACTGGGCAGCCACCGACTACAAGAAGAAGTACAAGCTGCGCGGCAAAAAATGGGACGGGAGGGTGCCCATCGAGCACATCATCCCGCAGTTCCGCGAGGTGATCACGCAGCGGGAGAGGAAGAAGGAGGACGGCAAGGTCAGCAAGATGTCCGAAGACGACATCAACCGCCGGCTCCTGTCCATAGAGGCCGGCCTGCACCAGGCGGACAAGGAGGGCAAAGGCTTGTTGCCCCTCGACGACGTTTTGCGGTACTACTCGACCGATCCGCGCACTCGGTTTGACATTCAGTACGTCCGCGACCGGCAACTTGCGGCCGAGGACTCGCTGGGGCTTTGGGTGTACATTTTGTTCGTCGTGCTCTTCTCCTTCTTCCTGGTCGAAGACCGGGGGTTGGGCCGCGGGTACTGGATGAACGCGGGGCTGCTCGACAAGCTGCTCGACGAAGAATTCGCGCAGTCCGACGACTTGCGGTTCAAGCAAGTCTACGCCGACATCCAGTCGGAGGAAGACCTGTGGGGGTTCGTCGAGGGCCCGCTGATCGAGTCGCTGTGGACGGGGGACGGCGAGAAAGCAAACCAGTTCGTCCTGCAGGCGAACATGCCGCTGGGCGGGATCAAGCTCAGGCAGGTGCGGGTCGCGCCGGAGGACTGCGGGGACCACTGGGAGTCGCTGCGGAGGAACGAAGCCCTGCGGCAGATGCCGCGCGAGGAGATCGTCGAGCGGACAGCCGACTTCAACGTCTTCTGCTACCCCGACTACCGCATCGTCAACGTCGGGCAGCCGGACACCGAAACCAGCGACGACTCGTACAAGGCGCAGTTCGTCGTGCACGACGGGCAGCGCGTCAAGAACGAGGACCTCCGCTGCAAGCTCGACCCAAACTGCGACAGTGGCGACTTCCCAGTCATGTACGTCGAGGAAGCGGCGATCGACTGGGCGACGGTACACGACGACGACCGCGTCGCGTTGAGTGCGTACAGGCACCGCACGTGCGAGGAGCTCAACGCCTCGGTGGCTTCGAGCTTCATCGGGAAGGTCGGGAGGTACGGTTGCGACGGCTACGCGATGGTCATCCCGTTCAACTGGGAGGTGGACCGGGTCACGGGAGCCGTCGACGTGCTGAAGAGAGGGATCCGGGCGACGCAGTTCAACGCTTTCACGCAGGCGAACGAAACCGTGAACATCCCGTGGGTGGACCGGCAGACCCGCGGGATAGCGTTCGAGCTCTTCTTCCACAACCAGAACAGCGGGCTGACGTCGTACTACCTCTTCTTCATCGAGTTGACGGCGGCCGGGGCATTCATCCCGCTGAAGCACACGATATCCTTCAAGTTCTTCGACTGGGACGCCCACGGCGCCGCGTACTACTTCTTCTTCTGGTTGTACTTCCTGTGGGTCTTGGGGTACCTCGTGTCGTGGTTCCGCGGGATCTACAGCCACACCCGCACGCGCCGCGAGCAGCTGCTGCTGTCGCGAGACGACACGTGGTTCCTCTGGCTCCGCGCCCTCATGGACTCGCTCAAGGGGTTCTGGATCTGGTTCGACCTGGTCAACCTCGGGCTGTTCGTCGCCGCCTTCGCCATCAAGTTCTACCTGCAGGACCGCGGCCTGACCCGGAACAACCTGCTGCAGAATGTGTACTACCCCCCGGAGTACGAGAGCGTCGCCTACCTCGGCGAGCTGGCGACCAACGTGAACGCAGCGAACGCGTTGCTGGTGTACCTGCGGGTGTTCTACTTCCTGAAGATGCACCCGAAGCTCAACGTGCTGACGAAGACGCTCGACGAAGCGGGCGCCGAGATTTTCTCGATCCTGGTCATCTTCCTCGTCGTCTTCGCGGCCTTCGCCCTCATGTGCTACGTCGTGTACGGCCACACCGACGAGAACTACCGGTCGATCCCCGAGACGATCATCTCCCTGACGCTGATGCTGCTCGGGGACTTCGACTACGTCGCCCTGCGGGACGAGCACCGGATCTTCACTCCGATATTCTACGCGATGTTCCAGATTCTCGCCGTCTTCATCCTGTTCAACATGGTCATTGCCGTCCTGATCGACGCGTTCGCCGTCGTGCAGAGCAACAAGTACAAGGACCTCGAGCTCGCGAGGGAGTTGATTTCGCACCAGGAGGCGCGCTGGAAGGCGCGTGACTACAAAGTGCCCAACGCGCTGATGCGCAACATGCTCGTCGCAGAGGTGGTGTACCAGTTCAAGTGGCTCAGCCTCAAGCTGCGCAAGGGGTGCTGCCGGCTCCCGGACGAAGAATACGCCGCCGAGCTCAAAGCCATCAGCGACCGCAACCCCCGCATCTACTGGGCCCGCCTCGAGCAGTCGTACTACGACAGCAAGAAGTCCACCAACTTCGTCGACAACTTGCAGCTCACGCCGAAGGTGTGCAGACGACCCCTCGAACCGTAGTTTTTTTGTAGGAAATGCTTGAGGAGACTGCCAGTTGCGATAGATCAAAGGAGGTAAATGTGCTGTAGCCCACACGAAACACAGGTAAATCTGGGTTTAGTGGCGGGCGTAAGCGTTCAACAAAAAAGACCCACTTTGTAGTTGTACTGTTTTCTCCCCTCTAGCCTCCTTCGAAATAAGCACAAGGCAGTCCCTCGAGTATTTTTTGCGATATCCAATTTCTGCTTCCCTGGAGACAGTATTTGTTACAGCTAAAAATGTCCGAACTGCCACACACGAACGCACTGCAATAAAAGGCATCCACGGCCTGAGCATCCACCTGCGTTTTTGCAAGAAGAAACTACGACTACGACGCACACCACCACGCCACAGCACCACGCCTGCTAGCTCAGCAGGCAAAAGGGAGATTTGCCCTCACAGCGACGGACAGACACCGAACAAACCACAATTCACAAGCCTACGACACCACAAACCGTGGTGCAAAACTAAACACCGCAAACCAGGAGCTACGACCAGATAACCAGCCACGATGCCAGAGTGCATTCAGAGTACCTTAACTGCGGAGGACAACAAGCAGTCGCCACTTACTCAAGAAAGAGTTTTTTTTTTAGCAGCAAACAGTTCACACATAAACTACAGCTAGGTCTACAACCAGTTGCTGAGTTTTCACCACTACTACTACACCTGCTGTTGCCAAACCTTCTCTTTCTACTACCCGACCCTCCCCACCGGACGTCCTCCTCAACCTAAACGAAAGTAAGAACGCATATTACAGACCGATACGAGCTGCATGGCAACCCCTGCTCAACATGCATGCGCGTGGGGGGCCCAAGGCTAAATTCAAAGCGAATTTCTTCTTGGTGTCGGTCGCAACACTTACAAACATGGCTAGCCGTAGTTAACGTGTATAAGCATACCTACTACCCTCATACCACCCGCCTCACAGCCTCTATGGTCAACCGGAGACCCTAAAACACCGAACCTCTAAACCACAATAAACGCTAAAGGAACGTTGGGCAGCGGTTTAACCAAAACACATACAGGTTAAATCGCACAAACAAAAATGCCGGCTGTGAGGACATGGACCTCACCGATGTCGATGTCCCGGTGGCCGAGTTCCCGCCTAACGCCAGGCCGGTAGCTACAGTCCTAGGACCGGCTGCGCGTAAATAATAAGAGCCACGTCACTTTTTAGTACTAACAATCTTGCGGGTTGCCCTTCGATGTATTGTGCAGGCTAAAAGACGTAGGCAGCGTGTTTTGGTGGTGGATCAGAATTCCTTACCTGAATATCCACAGGGCAAATGCGAGTGGGAAAACGATCAACCGGCACGCACAAACAATACGAAGCGCCTGTCTTTTCGGTGGTCTGAGAACTGAGGACAAACCTCAAACGTGAGCACCCTCTCATAGAACCCGCACAAACCCGGCAAAAAACTTGAAACATTAACCCAGGGGGCGAATTCTTCAATGGCCCAGCAGCCACCCGCCCCCATTCGTCAGCCATATCATTGATAGAATCCACTTTGGCCAAATCGAGTGCAGGGGGCTAGTCCCTCCCCATGTTTCACTCCCCACTTTGGGAGCCGTACACTCCCCTCTTTGCTACTTTCTATTTTCTATTTTGCATCCCTTTCGTAGACGACATCTTCCTCGAAAGAAGACTTGATGCTAGCATCAACCATGCATGAGAGGCAGTGCTCTGCCTAAACATTAAACTAAGATTTTCCCCCCACAGTCTACCGCAGTTCGTTGCCGCATATCAAGTTTTAAACTACTACCAACAACCAAGCTTCGCGTATCCCCCGCTCCAACATTTCCACTACAACTTGCGCAGGTTCTCGACGATTACCTCGACGACACCCTCGGCAAGGACGCAGCGTACTTCCTTTACGACCGGGAAACCGGCGAAGACGGTTTCATCCTGCGAGCCGCGAAGCGGACGCGGGTGGCGCCGCAGGAGCTGGTCGAGGAGATGATGGAGTACCACCACGAGTGGCTGAAGGAAGTGTCGCAGAAGACGCGGACCGGCAGCCTGGCCGACGCGCAGGAGAAGGAGCAGCAGCGGGCGGCCGAGCGCGAGCCGTCGAAGGCGGACCAGTACGACGAGCTCTTCGCCTCGCGGTTTGCGGCGACGCCGCAGCGGCGGTGGGAGGAGCAGAAGGCGAAGATCGACGTGCTCAACGCACAGCTGAGCAAGATCGTGCCCGACAAAGGCGACGCGCCGCCGGACAGGTGCGTGCCGTGCGGCACCAAAAAAACCGACGCGGAGCACGCGCTCGAGGCGAAGATCGCCGGCGACGTCGGCAGGCGCATCACGGGGCTCATCGGCGAGAGCATCGACGCGATCGTCGACAAGATCATGACGCACGACATGCCGGACTGGATCCGCGAAGTAGCGGAGACCGACGTCGCCGACGACCGCCCGGAGACCTTGTCGTGCCGCCAGTCGCACGCCAGCGCCACGCGGAAGTTCAGCGTCGAAGGAGACGAGTGAAGAACGCCTGGTTGATTGGATTGGTTGCTGGCTGCCCGCTGCCAATGCAACTACTTGGATTGACACGCGTCGTACCGTTAGTCGCACGCCGAAGATTAGCGTCAAAGAAAACGCGTGAAGAAAGGCTGGTTGGTTGACCTTGTCGTGCCGCGCCAGCGCCACGCGGAAGTTCAGCGTCGAAGGAGACGTGTGAAGAACGCGTGGTTGGTTGGGTTCGTTGCCTGCTGCCCACCGCCAATTCAACAAGTTGGAGTGTGACGCGCGTCATACCGTTAGTCGCACGCCGAAGATTAGCGTCGAAGAAAAAGGGTGAAGAACGCCTGGTTGGTTGCCGACTGCCCTCCGCCAATAACAAGTTGGAATGACGCACGTCATACCGTTAGTCGCACGCCGAAGTTTGGCGTCGAAGGAGAAGGTGGAGAGCTATGTTCGTCGCCCGCATCCCGGTTGCTTCGGGGGGCACCCGTCGTTTGCCGCCAACCGCACGGAAGGGAACATAGCAGAGCAAGCCGGAATACGTTCGGGCGTTTCGGTGGCCTGTGTCACCCTGGCGCCAACCGCGCACGGAAGATGCCGATGCGTTGACATACGAAAAAAAGCGAAAAAAGAGTGAACCAGGCGCCGATTCTCTGTGCACCGAGAAAATATCACCCTGCGGTACGTGCGGTCAAGGGGCACCCAGCGGCGCAGTAGGCAGGCCTGTTGTGGCAGTTTCCGAACGGCCGAATCAATGCAGAGGGTGTAGACCCAGCGTTCACAAAGCACTGTGCGTACCAAGGGTTCTGCTCGCGGCAGTGCAAGCCGGCGGCGCAGCCGGCCGGCGCGTAGGCCGGCGCGTAGTAGCAGTTCCCGAACTCTTGGACAACACCAGATGTGCACGGTGCGGGAGCTGCTGTCTGTGGGACGGCGGACGGCGGCGCGTCTGTTGTCGGCACGACGGTGGGGCCTGCTGCCATTCGCACGACGACCGAGCACGTTGCAGCCGGAAATACGTTCGGGCGTTTCGGTGGCCTGTGTCACCTGGCGCCGACCGCGCGGAAGATGCCGAACGTTGACGTCCGAAAAAAAGCGAAATAACAGTGAACCAGGCGCTGATTCTCTGTGCACCGAAAAATACTCGAGGGGCTGCCTTGTGCTTACTTCGAAGGAGGCTAGAGGGGGAGAAACAATACAACTACAAAATGGGTCTTTTTGTTGAACGCTTACGCCCGCCACTGAACCCAGATTCACCTGTGTTTCGTGTGGGCTACAGCACATTTACCTCCTTTGATCTTTTGCAACTGGCAGCCTCCTCAAGTATTTCCTACAAAGCAGGTGCTTATACAAAAAAATATCTCCCCGACAGTACGTGCGGTCAGAAGGGACACCCTTCTTACAAAACCAAACTGCCGTCGCCTTCGAAGGATGACGACCACCACGAACGTTATGCGCAGCAACGCAACGCGTGGGCTGAACCCCTTCCGCGAAGAAGAAAAGCCAGGCACCGGGATCTTCCTGACGAGCACGCGACCCGGTGAACATAATCAAGAGTCGAAGATTAGCGTCGAAACTTCCTGGCTTTTCACGCCGCAGCAGAACGACCACACCCTACCCAAACCCAAGCACCCTCTAAACGCGTTAGGGGACTTCACAAGGTTTCACAACGGAGTGACACAACACCCGAAACGAGTCGCACTCTTTTACTTTTCTCAACCCCCCGCCATACCCAAGCCTCTACGGTCAACCGGAGACTTTAAAATACCGACCTTTTAATCCACAAATAACGCAAGAAAACGCGGGCCGCCCTCTGAAGAAACAACTGTAGCGGAAACGGGTGTTCTGCCGAAAGTCGGCTCTTCTTAGATAGATAGTCCTACGCGGGATGCCTGCAACGCAAGAAAACGCGGGCCGCCCTCTGAAGAAACAACTGTAGCGGAAACGGGTGTCCTGCCGAAAGTCGGTCTTTCTTAGATAGATAGTCCTACGCGGGATGCCTGCAACGCAAGAAAACGCGGGCCGCCCTCTGAAGAAACAACTGTAGCCGAAGCGGGTGTTCTGCCGAAAGTCGGCCCTTCTTAGATAGATGTCTGGAAGTAGCCCATACCGTGATGGACTATGCCACCGACGAGGTGACGCTATTGGGGGCGTTGCTCCATGGTATGGTAGGGGATGGGGTCATCCGTCCCTCCCATTTAGTAGCGATCTTTGGTCAAGAGGTGGGGGATCTAGTGGCGCGCGCCACCCCCTTGCAGGATATTCCTGGGAGTCCTTACATAGATAGTCCTTCTTAGATAGATAGTCCTACGCGGGATGCCTGCTCGGCTCGCTCGGGCCACCACCTGCATCTTGAGGCTGCTGAATTGGTTCTGGGAAACTAGTACTGCGTGCCTGGGAACAGTGCGGCGCATTCGCACATTCGCCAAGCTCACGCAGTACAGACATCCCCGCATGTTCCACCATTTTGGTAGCAGCGCACTCTGTATATGTGTCGTTGTTATGTTAATCTCGGGGAGCCCTCCGCAGTGGAAAGGAACGACCGGCCTCTACCTCGACCCCGCGGTTCTAGCGCCGCGGGTTTGAAACGGACCGTGAAGATTGAGTCGCAGGCATGGCAAAAAGAGGGTGGCAATGTGTTCTTCGCACCACCGGATATGTGATCCCTTGGGCTTTGTTGGGTTTGCCATGGTGAACTGTGCCTGGATAGGACGAAGTCGGGGGCAACCCTGGTGGAGGTCCGTTGCGGTGTTGACGCGCAAAATCGCTCGTCAAAAGCTGGGTATAGGGGCGAAAGACCTATCGAACCATCTAGTGGCTGGGTCACTCCGAGTGTGTGGGTGTGTCCGAAAGGTTCAAGAATGGCAGCAGGTACGCCGAATTGCGCAACGGCGACACTGTCACCACCGCGCCTCGCAAGTCGATCACTGGTCGGCCTCGCCTTAGTCATAGCCACCCGCCTGCGGCAGGCTACCGACAGCATCAACCAGGGCCCTTGTCTCTCAACTCCTGCATTCAATATGCATCGCATCTGCAGGCCATGCGCACGCCGGTGAGGCCGAGGTGTCCGTGTCAGAAGGGACTCCATGTCGAGCGCTAGAGCGCTACCATGCAATCCAAGCACGCTTCTTGCAAACTTGCCCACCCCCCCCCCCCATTCCGTTCCTCCCGTCGAAGCACAGGACGTCGCCTTCTAGCCGTTTTCTTTTGGTTTAAAAAAAGAAGGAACCCAAAAGACGGAAAAAAAAAAAATGACAAAGAAAACCAAAAGCCGACTGCAAACCAACGCTGCGCATCACTCACTTCTCTTTCATGGTCCTTAATACCAGCGGAGGTTGCGAGAGGTTGCGACACATGCAAGGTCATTGTTGTGGGCACACGAGCGCCCAGGGGGGATGGTCGCCAGGAGAAGAGTCAATCCTGACCGTCCCCCGACTCTAGTCGTGGCCCGATAAATTCGGTGTGCCCTGAGTAACTCACGCATTTCTCTAGACTGGGTCCTGGCTTGGAACGTGAGCTGGGTTTAGACCGTCGTGAGACAGGTTGGTTTTACCCTAGGGGTGTGAAAGCATGGCCTAACAATCCTTTGGTCTCGCTTCATGTTCAAGGGATGAAGCCGGAGGTCACAGAAAAATTACCACAGGGATAACTGGCTTGTGGCAGCCAAGCGTTCATAGCGACGTTGCTTTTTGATCCTTCGATGTCGGCTCTTCCTAACCTAGACAAGCAGAATTGTCTAAGGGTTGGATTGTTCACCCACTAACAGTGAACGTGAGCTGGGTTTAGACCGTCGTGAGACAGGTTGGTTTTACCCTACTGATGGAGAGAGAGCCCATCGGGCCAGCGCATTCCGACAGCAATACGGGGTAGTACGAGAGGCACTACGGTTCTAGTCCCTGTTGTTCGTCGGACAGTGCCGTGATGCTACCACTGGATGGATTATGGCTGAACGCCTCCTCCCTCCGAAGCACGTTTTTGCGATGAAGACATCTTTTAAACATACAACGAGCTTTATAACCCCGAGACCAAGTCTGAACCCGAGTATTTGTTTTTGCTGAACACCTGCCGGTCTCGCCCGGCTGGTGCCGTGTCCGCGAAGAGGTGCCCTCCAGGTGCCTTCATGAGAACCCGGACTGCCTCCGAAGCTTTTCAGCCTTGGTACCCAGCCTGGAAGAACCTTCGTTTGGTCCGTTTGGGTTAGTGGTATTCTTCCACAAGTTGAGCTTCTCTGAGCCGGTCCGTCCCTATCTCTTTGAAACTGCATCGAAGTGCCTGCCGCTGTCTATCACAGCGAATCACGGTCCACCACCCATCCCTAGTCCCTGGAGCTGCATCGAATTGCCCGGTGCTGTATTCTTCGGTGTATCACGGTCTATCAAGAGGGGATGGACCGGCTCGCTCTCGACTGCTCCCATCGAAACCGCATCGTCATTCCGTCGTAAAACGCCTGTTGCGGGACAAATTGTTCAGCTGCGCTCCCTCGGTTGTTGTGCAGTTGGCCGCTTGGTGAGATTCTAACATTTGCTCCTTTCAGGCCTGATTCCCTTGGACTCCCGGTAACTCATTCCCGCGATGATAGAAACACTGAAACATACAACGAGCTTTTTAACCCTGAGAACAAGTCTGAACAGAGAAATTGTTTGCTGAGCACCCTTCGGTTTCCAACTAGCGGGACTCTTTCATTGCGCCGCTTGATCTGTTCCCGCGATGATAGATACACTTGAAACATTCAACGAGCTTTTTAACCCTGAGGCCAAGTCTGAACAGAGAATTTGTTTTGCTGAGTCCCCTCCGTTTTGGTTCAGTTGGGTGCTGTCTTTGGCGAGACGACGGCACCTATCGAAGCATTGCCAGCGTCTTCGTTCGTCCTTTTGAGAGTTCCTACAATGATGATACACTTGAAACATTCAACGAGCTTTTTAACCCTGAGACTAAATCTGAACAGAGAATTTGTTTTGCTGAGTCCCCTCCGTTTTCGTCCAGTTGGGTGCTGTGTTTGGTGAGCATCTATCAGGGCCGATTGCCGGCACCCGTTTCCGCGATGATGATACACTTGAAACATTCAACGAGCTTTTTAACCCTGAGACCAAGTCTGAACAGAGAATTTGTTTTGCTGAGCCATCTCTGTTCTTGTCCGGTTGTGTGTTGCCTACCTATCGCTGCACGTCGTACGATGATGATACACTTAAAACATTCAACGAGCTTTTTAACCCTGAGACCAAGTCTGAACAGAGAATTTGTTTGCTGAGCAATCTCTGTTATCGTCCAGTTGGGTGCTGTTTGTTGCTGAGATTCTATCAGTTACGCCTACCTACCGGGGCCGATTGCCGGCATAGCATTGTCAATCTCTGACGGCATAGAAGCAGTTTGCTCCAAAGATCGCTGGAACGACGCCAAACCCGTGTATCCGCAGGACGTGGCCTTCGCTAATTGGAAGCTGAAGTTTCCCAGCAAGGCGTTGGCCGCCGCCGTAGGCCGCGCAGTCGCGGGGAAGAAGAGGGCCCGCGGCGTTACAAGGCGGCGATCCCCCGCGAGGCGAGCTCACCCGCCGGCCAGAGCGCCCGCTGCAGCGCAACTCCCCGGCGCTGTCACTGTCTCTGTAGCAGAGCCGCAACCTGCAGCGCGCCTCCGGAGCGACTTACGCCCGCCGTTGCAGCACGAAGAGAAGTGAGGAGACCGGAAACCTCCCAGGAGAGATGGTCCCTGCACTCTAGCTCTTTCTCTCTCTCGTCCTACGATGATGATACACTTGAAACATTCAACGAGCTTTTTAACCCTGAGACCAAGTCTGAACAGAGAATTTGTTTTGCTGAGAACCCCTGGGATTCCCTGGGAGAGCACGGTGCTGCCGGCCGCAGTCTAAACGTGGCGGGCACTCCGCTCTCGTCCAGTTAGGGTGCAACCCAAAACACGCCAGGTCGCGACTTTGACGACCGGGTTACTCCGGCGAAGGACAGCGTACGAACTAGTTCCACACGACACACGTGACTTGATTTGAAAAGGTTCCTCCGAATTCTCCCAATCGTTGCACAGGAGGGAGGTTTGGCACGAGAGAGCAACATAGCAAAGGGAGATGCACAATGAAACGCGCGAAGTAATCCCGAAGGGAAGGGTCGTGCGGTCGGTACGCAGCGAAGACTGCGTCGTGGTGCTCGCCGGCGAGACGGCGAAGTTGCTCGGCGCCGCCGCGTCGGCACAGCCGCGGCCGCAGGGCTTCGGCGACCCCGAAAGGGACCAGCTGGAGGCAGAGCTGCGAGCCGCTGCCGTCGTCTGCGCGAAGGGTCAGTCCACCCTTGCCGGCGGCGAAGGCGAGGGTCCGCGGACTACCTGCGTCTCTTGGTCAGAGGAGCAGCTCGCCGAGTTGGTCGGCACTTGCGCGGGGGAGAAGGCGGGCGGCGTGAAGCGAAGCGTGCTCGAGTTCTGGCGGCAGGCCGTCGAGAGCAACGCGAGCCTCCCGGGGGTCTCCCTCGACGCCTTCACGGCCGCTTTCCAAGCGGTTTCGACCAGGAAGGCGCACGGGTTGGTCCCCGGCGCGGTGGACCTGGTCGTTCTGCCACCAGCCTTCCCCGTCCAAAGGCACTCCGCTCGCCCCTCTTGTTACTGGAGGGCCGACGGCGAACAGCCAGCGACAGTGGAGCTGGTGGCAGCCCGGGATATATACCCCGGAGACGCGTTCACGGTGTGCGTCGGCGCGGTGCCCAGGTGGTACGCCGGCGCGCGGTACGGCGTGGCGCTGGAGGGAGCCGGGGGCGCCGGGGAGGACGAAGAGAACGATTTTTACATCGAGTTCTCCTTCGAGATCCCGCCGCAGGCGACGGCGACGGTCGCGCCGCACGTCGTGTCCGCCGCCGCGCGTGCGGCCGCCGAGGGGAGACCCGCGCCGACAGTGCTGACCGAGCACCCCACGCAGGGCCAGGAGCAGCCCGTGTCGACGCATCGGATCACGCTGGCTGATCCATACCCGAACACGTTCCGCATGTGCGCGCGCGCGTTCGCGGGGAAGTCGCCGACGGAGGAGCAGGTCGACCAAGTCATCGAAAGCCTGTTCACAGCGCTGCACGACAGGCTGCAGGCGCAGAAGACGAGGCAAGACGTCCGCTCCCCGGAGCTGGACCTGCTGATCGCAGCGCTTTCGCGCCTGAGCCACGCGACGACGCTCCGAAAAGGCGGCCCGTGCCACCGGATCACCCGTTCGCCGCCGACGGCCCACGGCGAGACCCTCGCCGGGGTTCCTTTGCAGAAGTGCCTCACCATCAGCACCTCGTTGGCATCCCCTGACGTCACCCGCTACGGATCCGCGCTGCGACTGCTCACCGAGCGGCAAATCCGGATCATCCAAGTGGTCGCGATGCGGCAAGGACTCGCGCCGCTGATCCCGGACGCGTCCTCCGGCGAGTTCAAGCCGTTTTCCGTCGCGCACACGTGGACGTCCGAGCAGAAGGACGAACTCAAAGGAACCGAAGCAGAACGTGTGTTGCAGAGCATGGCCGACGAAGTCGACGGCGACTTGGCTGCTTTGAAGTCAGCCGGCATCGACGATATCGACGAAGCGACCTGGCGCTGGGCCAGCGACGTGGAGCGGTCGTGCTCTACGGAGGTGAAAGTGCCGGAAGAAGCGGTGGTTGTTGCGATGGACGGGGCGAAGGCGCAGCCTGTGGCTTGGGAGGATGAGGATGGCGATCGGATCGAAGTGAAGAAGGGGGAAGACGGGACGAGCCTCGCTTACTCAGTGAACGGTGAGGCTCGGCCAGCCGTGAAGCGTGTCGAGTTGAGCGCGGATGGCACTGGGTTGGACTTCCCGGAAATCGACCGTGCCGTCGACCTCCCGCCCCCGGACGCAGAGAACATCAGCGTCTACCGAAGCGTGCTGTCCACCGTCCGGGCTCTCGCCGACGAAGCGAAGGTGGCGCACGATATCCCGGCGAGCATGACCTTCGGGAAACCGGCGAAAACGCTGCTGGTCATCGCGCCGGGCGCTGCGAAGCTGCCGCATCATTCGGCGTCCTCGACGCCGCGCTACAGCGACGGCGTGGTGTGGTTCACGGCGTCTCCGGGAGAAGGTCTGGACGTGTGCCACTTCCGCGAGGGCAACGCCGAAACCCTAGTCAAACGCCACGCGGTGACGCTGCCCAACCGGTTCACTTCGAAGTCCGTCCACGCGCACATCGCGTGCCGCCCGCTCGGCTCGGCCGAGACGGAAGCCGACAAACTGCACGGCGCCGTCCTCCAGGTCGCGAACCTGATCGCCGCCGACAGCGACGAAGTCACCGTGACCCTCCCCGACCTCGAAAAGCTGCAAGCCGGCGAATCGTGCTCGTTCCTCATCGCGCACCGCCTGACAAGGCCGCGCCCACTCCCGAAATCCCTCTGGTGGTGCTCTCTCGTCAGCCAGCTCCCGGCAGGCCTCATTGCCGCCAACCAGGGCAAGATCAACTCTCTGGAAGATATCGACGCGCTCCTTCAGGAACACTGCACTGCGGACATCCGACGACGTGCGGCCGAAAGTATTGTTTCGGAAGTGAGCAAGCTGCAGGGGGCCTACCCCACGACGCTCGAGGACGACCTTGCCGTGGTCGAGTCGAAAACGAAGGACAACACGATGGACTCCATCCTCGGCCTCGCCCTCCGGCTCCGGGTAGAGGAAAAGCAGCTGCTGCGGGCAACGGAGGAAGCTGCAAAGGCTCTGATGGAGGAGTAGCGTTCCTGCAAGCGTTGTTCCTGGAGCGCCGTCACTGTGCCTGCTAGCCCCTTTTTGGTGCAGTGAATCTCTGAGATGAGAAGTCCGTCCGCCAGAGCAAAGAAGTGCGAGGTGTGACATGTCAGCACAGGGTGAAATCCACACCGTTCGTGCGTCCGATGAAAAGCCCGGTTGAAGCGCTGGAGCGTTCTCGTGTCGTGAGAACTCCCTAAGGACCGTACAACCTGGGCCGCTGTGTTGTTGACGGGCGACATGTGCCACACCGGGCATTACCCAAACGTTTGAAAATTGGTCGGGGATGCGATGTATCGATATCTGAACCTCTTTCCTGAAGGCCTTCGTGACCCCGAACGCCAACGCGTGAGAGATCTACGTACCTCCCAACTACAGATACGCACGAATGGACCAACGTGTTCCTACTTCCTATACGAACAGCACTCGCTGCACGAGGAAACCTCGCTTCGGCTGACCAAGCGATCATACAATCCGACGCTGACGAATCCCAACTGCGCCCTCCCGCTTCGATTTCTACTAGCCTTCATCAGAAACTTATCAGCTGCGCGGTCGCGACGTCACGGTGCCGAGGGGAAGGGGAAATAACGCTACGCGCCCGTTGGCCTCTAACCTCCGCTTTCTTCCCTCGTCTAGGTTCTTGGGTTGCTTTTTAGTCGCGATGTCCTGCGGGGTAGCTCCCACTTTTATTCCCTTCTTCGAGCAGTTGCCCGCGCCATCAATAGGAAGGAAACATAGTCAGACGACGAGCTCACCTGGGAACGCCCGAACACTCCAAAAAGTCACGGGGGCTTGGTGTCATCTTAATCTTTTCTCGTTGCAGTCCAATGTGGGTGTCATCATACCCCAGTTGTGGGTGTGCCTACTCGAACACTCTAAAAGAGCTAGGGTGAGCAGGTCTCTTGCCTCCCGTTGAGAAGGGAGTTGCGCTGAAGGCCGCGCTTCGCGTTGGATGCCGCTAGGCGCGCTCCCACGAGGGGTTCTCCAGTGGTCTGCACAACCAGTCCAGTGCGGGTGCCACTTCCGCCGGAGGAGCCAATGCTGGCAAGGAAGTAGTGGTCAGGCTGGTCGTCAACCGCTGGTCTTTGCGGTGCGGGTTTCTTCGGTTGCTTCTTAGCCTTTCGGCAACGGGAAGCGCGCAGCTGAAGATCTGCCGCACCGAAAGTCCCGTTATCGTTCTCTACACACTAAGTGGCGGGGGGTGGAAGGAACCAACGAAGCTGGATGGACAGCATCAGGTGCTTGCGCCAGAATCCGTTGCCGGGATGAGGTCGGAAGAGTTGGAAGAGCTGCCCGCAGGGGGGCCCTCGTACGTGCCGTCTGGCGGCGACCGGAAACTCTTCGGTTGCGTGCCGGTGACGTGCCTGCCGGCGCCTGCGCAGCGCTTCGTGCTGAAGGACCAGCTGTTGCTTGCCACCGTGCTCGCCGTCGTCGGCGGGCTTGCGGTGGGGCTGCTCCTGGCGCCGGCAGGCATGTCGCAAGATGTGAATCGCCTGGTGTCCCTGCCCGGGCGAATCTTCCTGCGGAGTCTCAAACTCCTCGTCCTCCCGCTGGTGTGCGGCAGCATCGCCGGCGGTGTTTTGTCCCTTCGCAGGATGGGCAGCCGTGAATCCGGCACCGTCAAACGCATCACGCGGCTCGCCATGTCCCTGTACGCTCTCACCTACGTCCTCGCCATAGCCACGGGCGTCGTGCTGGTAAACGTCATCCACCCTGGTTCTGACGTGGCTTCCTCTGTGCAAGCAAACCACACGACCACCGCCACAAAGTGGCAGTGCAAACACGTTGTGTTCGAGGACGTGTCCTCCACCGCAAATTCGACAGGCGGGGCGTCGTCGGACCCGTTGATCGACTCGATCATTTCCGTCGTCGATAGCGCGGTGCCTTCCAACTTGTGGGAGGCCGCGCACGAGAGCAACATCTTGGGGCTGATCTGCTTCTCCATCGCGGTCGCCCTCTGCGCCGACGTGAACACCGGGGTCCAGCCGCCGTCAGCGGCGGAAGCCACGGTGAAGGCGGTGAACGACGTCGTGGCGAAGCTGGTGAACGCCCTGCTCGCCCTGTCGCCGGTCGGGATCTTCTCGCTGGTCGTCGGGAAGATCACGGAGGCGTGCGACGTGGCCGACATGTTCGCGTCCCTGAGCGGGTTCATCGCGACCGTGGTCGCGGCGCTCGCGATCCACGCCTTCGTCTGGCTGCCGATGATCTACGTCGCGGTATGCAGGCGCTCACCGCTGCACTATTTCCGCAGCTTCGCGAAGTCGCTGCTCACCGCGGTCGCGATCAGCAGCTCGGCGGCGACCCTGCCGGTCACGCTGCAGTGCTGCGAGGCCTACGGCGTTCCGAGGGACCTCGCGAACTTCGTCGTCGTGCTGGGCGCCACGGTAAACATGGACGGGACCGCCATGTACGAAGCGGTGGCGGCCCTGTTCATCGCGCAGCGGCACGGCGTGACGCTGAGTGTGCCGAAGATGCTGCTGGTCGCCGTCACCGGGTCCCTCGCTGCCGTCGGAGCCGCCGCGATACCGAGCGCCGGGTTGGTGACGCTGGTGATGGTCCTGCAAGCTGCGGACCTCGAACGGTACGTGGAGGACATCGCCCTGATCCTCGTCGTTGACTGGTTCCTCGACCGCCTGAGAACCGCCGTCAACGTCATGGGAGACGGCATCGTGTGCTGCGTCGTCCACCACCTCCAACCCCTGGACACCGTGGACCCTTCCGCCGCCTCTGTCGACGCCGCCGCTGTCAACGACGGCGAGTGCCCCGCGTCCGCTGTCCTTCTCGACAGCACCGAGTCGGAGGCTCATTCCCGGGCACTTCCGGGCACTGGCGTCTTCTGCCACGCCCCCGGCGATATCGTGTCTGCGCGCACCGTGCACGGGTACGTCGCCGGCGCGTGCATCACGCATCGCTCCATTGATCGGCAAGCCAGCGTGACCTACGACTTGCGGCTGCCTGACGGGCAGGTCCTCAACAAGTGGGACCCCGCGTGGCTGCGTGTCGATTGCACCATCGGCTCCCGCGTGCGACGTCTCGAGGGCCTGGCAGATGCAGCGGCGCGTCTCGAAGCGGGCAGAACCCGTTCCGCGGGAAGCAACCCTTTAAAACCAGCCACCTGAGGCAATGTGCAGCAGCCAGTGCTGTGGTTTTAACGACAGCGAACCTGGATGGTCGCGTACCTTTGCTCGGGCTAAGTATCCCCATGAGGCGCATAGCCGAAATGACGCAAAGACTTTTGCAAACCATGGGTTGGTACGAGTTGGCGATACGAAAACGTTCCTCGAATCCGGAAAAAAAGCAGCAGAGCCCGTGCTCAGCCCAGACGGGGAAGACTCGCAAGTGGCACATCGGGAGACACACTTCTCGGGAACCAACTCAAGCGGAAACAGTCGGCGCCGAGCGACGCTGCTTACCGTTTGATCTACGCCCCTCATCAAACGTGCATGAGAAGCAATATTCTGCATGAACACAAAACTAAGATTTCCGACCAACTTCTGCCGAACACTGTTGCACTCGTGTAGCAGGCTTTCCCCGGCATGAAGTTGGGCGCATTTCATTACGACGTCCCCGACCGAGAACAGCCACCTGCGCACAAGAAATGCCGACCAGTACTTTCACATTTCCTTCGCTGAACCCAAAGTGCAAAACTGGCGGACGAGCTGCAGTCCCGAAGATAATTCAAACCCAAGCCTTCATCATTGCGTTCTTGGTGCTACGTGCGTGGCTCTCGATACGGGTTCATTAACACGCTTGGCCGCAAATGCAAAGCCCCACGTACGCGGAGCGAACACCGATTCGCCTTGTGCAAAGACGGCGCTCGACTGTTGCCAAGCCACCGAACCTTACTACAAAATACTTGGTGGTATTCGGACGATTTGCCCTTTCAGGTCTGCCAGACCCAGTGATCTGCTACAACACAAGTCAAGAATCTCCACCAGGTTTGCTGAAAGAAAAAGCAAGTCAAAGGAACCGTGCGCGGAGACATCAAATAACAATCTCAAACAAGCCTTCACGCTCACGCACACGCTTCGTCGCCTTGAGCATAAAAAAAGAGCACCGAAACACCAAAAGAAGCACACCCAAAACACTCCGACGTTGCGAGCGAGCTTTTTCTCTCTTGGAAAAAGCAGCTATCCACGTCCTCCGCGCACGTCTTAGTTACACGATTCAAAAGTTCTGGCTAAAAAGAGAAAAATAAAACTCTTGATCCTATTCGCTTCGGATAGCCGTCGGTCAGGCACGCGCCGTCTTGGTCTCTGCATCCTTCCAGTTTTCCACAAATGCACCGGTGACGCGTGGACACGCTTTTCGGAGGGGGGACTGGTGTCAGAGAGGCGGGGAGAATGATTTTTCAATGGTGGTCCTCAGGGAAGATGGATTCCGGGAGTCTGAGTGCGGAGGCTGCGGCGGACGGGGAGCGGGCGCCGCTGCTGAGCGCGCGGGTGTCGCAGGCGGGCTATGGGACCGGCCACGCGAGGTGTCGAGCGCCGGCGGCGCCTTGCGTGGGACTCGAACACGTGTGCCTCGAGGTGTTTTGGGTGGTGCTGGAGTGCATGACCCCGACCGAGCGCGTTGCGCTGTCCCGCGTGTGCCTGCGCTTCCGCAGCTTCGTCGCGGTCATCCTCGCGTCTGCCCCGGAGCTCGCTCCTACGCCTGTCGCCGTGGCCAGGTCGAGTAGGATCGAGTTGCGGACCAATTTCCTGTTGCCCGGCGGTGCGGTCATGTCGCCTTCACCCGAAGGTCAGGCGGGAACTCAATCTAACTACCGGCCCCGGGGTCCGCCGTTCCCCGGGGGGGGCGAGCCGGGGATCCTGACTGAAGCCGCTTGCCGGGCTTCGCTGCACGCGTTTTTGTTCTCCAGGCACGCACCTCTCCTCGTCGTCGACCGCTTCTTCACGCTCCCGCCGCCCGGTCGCCCGTTGAATTGCATGAAAACCGCGTCGCACTACACGTTCGCAGCGGCACTCCCGACCTGCCTGTTCCTCTGCTACCTCCGAGTGGTCATTAACCCGCCTTCTTCCCTCGGTATACGGTGGGCTCCAGTTTTCGTTGCAATCATCTCGCCTGGCGTCACCCTCCACATTTGGGGCCAGATTCTGTACATGGTCTACGCGTACCAGCGTTACACGAGCCTCCAGCTGTCGTCCCTCTGCAGGCACTTGCCTATTGAACCACGCTTCCCCCTGTTCTCCGCGGTGTCCACGGCGTTGTTTTCCCGGGTGCCGGCCGAGCCGGGGTGGGTTCTTCCCAGCCCGTTTCTGTTCTTCCTCTTCACGCTGTCGGGCGTCGCGTCCGTTGGCACGATCTTGTACCTCGTGGACGCGCCTCGGAGCCCATCCGAACCAGGCATCGAAAGCGCCGCAGTTTTAAAGGCGGCAGAGGGGCTGTGGTGGCCGTACGCATCCGTTCTCGTTCCGTGGCTGCTGTTCCTCATCGCAGCGGCGGTCCCGAATGCGCCGCCGGACTACGTGCAGTTGGTTCCCAGGCGGCCGTTCGTGGCCCGGTCGGTCAGGGTCATGGGGCTGCCGTTCCTGGTGGTCACCGCCACCGGGGTCTGCGTCGCAGCGTTGACCGTTGTGTGCTTCCTGTGCCACCGGTTCTTCGGCTTGTCGTTCTTTTTTTCGACGTTTGCGTACTTCGCCTCAGGCGGCGCCATCGCCGTGTACTGTGCCGCCCCCGCCTTGACGCTCAAGGAGTCCATGATGCACACGGGCTGCACGTGTGTCGCCATTCTATGGTTCGCGCTGCTGGTCCTTGCCTACGACGGCGACTCTCAGTCAACCGAGGTGCTCACCATGCAAGCCATTTCCGTTCAAGGATACCTCCTCGCTTGGGTCCTCGCGCTGCGGCACCGGCAACGGCGCCGGTGGTACCCAGTTAACCATGCGCTTCTGCTCATCCCGCCTCTGGCCTTCCTATCTGCCACTGCGCTGGTGGCAGATGCAGTTAAGCCCTCCACCTTGTCCTTCTGCCTGTTCGTTGCTTCAGTGCAAGCGGCTCCGTTCTTCGCGTGCTGGCCGAACAGGGGACTCCGCCCGACGGCACGAACACGGTACGCATCGGGCTTCGAGTTGAACTTCTACTGATTTTGAAACGATCACGGAAGGCGCGGCAGTACAACAGCAGCACGATACCAAAATAGTGCATCAGAACCAGCTGCGGGTTTCCTTCCAGGCGGCAGAGGGGATTGAAGCGGCCGGACGTGTCTGGTTTTGTCCTGCGGCTGTATCGCCTTTCGGCTCGCCGATGACGGCGACGAAGTGCTTGCCGTGCACAATTTTTGTTGAAGGGTCTCGTTTGGATCACCGTAACACAGCAACGGCAACGACACCGGTGATACCCAGTCAATTGGTTGACCAAGGCAAGGACCTTTGTACCCGTGTTGACCTACGGGTGCACTGCACCTAACCCCAGGCTGCACCATGTACAGGCTAGAAAGTCTTAGCCTCTTTACTCGGGTGGTACACGCGTACTCGCGCCGTGTAGCGGAAGCTTTAACAACCCTCAACGTGTTTCTGTTCGCTGGCCTCATTCACTGAGCTATGCATAAATTCAACAAGCAGCAAGACGTGTTCGCTGCGAACGCACTTTGCTTTCAAGTTTTTTCATCTAGCCTCGTCTCATTCAAACTGAAACAACGATCGACATTGGTACGGCACACTTCGTCAGTAGTCGAACTGTCTGGGCGACTAGATTTTCATGCGACACTCAGCGGCTTGTGAAAAGCTCCCTGCAGCGCGCGATTTCCGGTATCGCCGGGCGCAAGAAGCGTGGTCTTTCCGGCGGGTGTACCTGCATAGAGTAGACTCGTTACGCGAGAAGACGCGGAACTGAAAAAAAAAGATTTGTGAGAGGCAGCTCCGTCGGTGTGTCCATCTACCTCATTCCCTTCGCCATTTGACTGCTTTCTTCTCCTCGGCGTGCACTTGCGAATAGCCCAGAAACTGAACAGCAAGAACGTTATGAATACCGTGGAGGCTGACTTGTAGGCGCACCTTTCATGCCCCACCGCGAGCATTCTTCGTGAACCGGCTATTCGGGTTCGCGCCTGCATATTGCACGCTGAAAGCGGCACGGAAGCCTTTTTGGCATCACAGCCACAGCACTCCGCGAACCAGTCGAAACTTATGTCGCTGGTGAGAAGCCTTCAGGTACCTACCTAGCTAGCGCATCTGTGGTGGGTGTGCAGCTTCGACTCAGCTTTCCATGTTTCGGCAGCTCTCAATCGCGAATGCAAGATTGAGAAAGGATTCGCTACGTCATCCGCACCCTACTACATCTCGGAAGTTCGGCTTCATCTCGAATCGAGAAAGGGCTACTGTCAGGGTCAACCAGATTTCTTGTAATGGTGGGCTGCAGGTGGTAAAGGAAGGGAAGGTTGAACAGAAGGTCAAACACTACAACAACGAGAATACCCTGCAATCGTCTGTGTATAGTTGAGGTTAGAATGCAGAATATCTGTAGCGATGGCCTGCAATATATCTGTGTATATGCGAGTGGGGACGAGTTAGACGAGAATATCACGAGAATACGCCTCGTGAGAATTTGTACTGGACACCGGTGTCGGCAGCGCTTTGAAACAGGGAGGGCACTTTGATATTTCCTACCCCAGTCTCCGACTTTCCCCATGATGAGCTCCCACTCCAACTCGTCTCTCGTTAGGTCAGCGTGTAACGATGACAAAGAGAACGAGAATGTAGGTGGGGGGAAAAGGCCCTGCCGCTAAGGCGTGCTCTCCCCCGTCCTTTGACATGGGTTTATGTTCTCTCTCTCGCTCTCTCTCTGATACTAGCATCGTCCCTTAGTACCCCAACAGCTGACTAAAGTTCCCCGCCCTGCGCTCGCGCTGGGCGCGAGGGCCGGGCCTGCACGACCTCCTGCTTGTAAATTCTGTCCTCCCTCGATACCTTTCGTGTTTCGTTGTTGTCTGCCCCCCCCCACCCGTTTTTGTGGCCGTCCGAGAGCCCACATGCTCGGAAAATGGGAAATCGTGGAACCGCCCTCGTGGGACGGGAACAAAAAAAAAAAAAAACGACTGCAAGCCGTAGTACAAGGCGTCTCAAATAAGATCGTCAACCGAGACAACAACGGATCTGGCGCGTTTCTTTGTTTGTGCTCACCTCCTGCAGTCCGGGCTTTCTTGGTGTACGGGTGTGGCGATAGGACGCTGCCATCGACCGGGGTTTGTTCTTGACAAATTGCATTTGTTGAGACACACAAAGAGGACCGCTGTCACTTGGTACAGGACCAGGTTTTGGCAGTGTAGATCAACGCAGATCAACGGTCGATCATGGTCGATCAACGGTCGATCACGGTCGATCAGGGTGGTCCTGCACCAGGTGATGCTGCCGGGTGTGCTGCGCCGTTGTGGGCAGGGGTGATTGGCGCCGATATGCGGAAAGCTGACAGCAGATGCCTGATGCATCGTGTGCCGGACGGGGGTTGTATCCCAAGACTGGACTGCGAGGCACTTCCGATTTGCCTCTCTCTCAGTTTGACTGACCGCTAGCGCGAGACCCGAACCCACTCCACTGTCCCCGACGGCCTGCAAGGCATCGAGACGTGCTCGCTCGACGAGATCGAGCATCTGGGAGTCCCGTGTGGCTCGCCAGAGAAGATCCACGCGTTCGTCGAGCGGGCGGCACAGGGTGCGGAGAGGAAGCTGAGGATGATAGCGTCCCTGCCCGACGCGCACGTGGCGCTCACGCTAACGAAGTTCTGTGCGGGCTTCGTCGGCGTAGTCCACCTCATGCGCGCGACGGGGTCCGTCTTCGACTTCGCGGGAGTCGACCGGGCCACCCAGTCCTGCCTCGCGACTATCACCGGGATACAGACCGACGAGGCGGCGTGGACACAAGCGTCCCTCCCGGTCAGGATGGGTACGGCTGCACTGAAGTCAAAATCGGTATTGGTAGTAACCACATGCATGAACACGTTGTTCATGATTTGGTTACTACCAATTTCGTTGTAACTAATGTACGGCATGCCGTTGTTTTCAGTTATGATTTCGTATTCGCATTCTGGATACAGTTCGCAAAAAGTCTCGGAGACTTTGTTGCGAAAGCTTACACAAGCTAATGCGGGATTCGAGTAACGTTTGGTATATTTTGCAAGATTAATAACCTCATCTTTCTTCTTCTCTCCAGATCCTATGTCAGAAACCAGATAAACGTTTTCTTCGTCCATGGACACACAAATAAGATTGTTGTTCAGGATAAACTGGGACCACGAGTAGCTATTGCCGAAGCAGTGTGCTAGAGGTGAACCCGGTTGAACTGATGTACTTGGGAAACTGGAAAAATGAAACAGTGATGTCTTATCTTCTAACTCATTTACGACTTTCCTCAGTTCTCCTTCGAGAATTTCCCTTCCTGTGTCAGCAACATCACTTTCGTGGTGTGCGTCCCAGTAGGTCTTCGAAACTTCATAATCGATGGTGTTCGAGTTGATGTCGTACCAAAGATACAGAAAAATCTTAGTATGAGATGTGAGACCATACAGAAAGTGCTTGATCAAGCCTCCCCAATGCTTGGGGACAATGTCATCAAGTGACATACTTCCTGTGAGTTCTCCTTTGGGCCTCTCGTCTGTGATAAAAACTGCACCATTGCTGCGAGCAATCTTGACATAAGTCTGGGAGTATTTTTCGAAAGACGTCAGAAACTCCAATTATTTATCGTTTGAGACAGATGTTGCTGACAGTACCCGTAGTAATCTGGGGGCCGTTGTTAGCAACGATTTGCTCTTGAACGTTTATTCAATGCATCTCAACATCATCCGTTGATTGATGCCTCACTGTGCCGCCGGGGAACCGGCCCACAGAAGCGCATTTAATTCATATTTGAACCTTTTTGTTTATACCCTGCTCATTGGTGTTTTGCACTTTGCCCGCATATCATAAACAACCAACCCCTACCAGGTTCATTCTCAACCTTTAAAAAAAACCCCCACCCCCCACAAATGTGGAGGCGTGGTTGGCCGCCGTCGTGGCCATCACGCTGGCCGCGACGGTCAGCGTCGATGAAGGCATCGACGAGTATGCCCATTACATTTTGATACTTCCGGACAGCCGAATAACAAAGTTCCGGTACCTGACGGCACTGTTTCGCCCCTGGACGTTCCGGGATGTGGGCAATGCCGACATCGCAACAGCCAGCAACTCCCCCACACTCAGCAGATCAGTTCAATGGTTTGATGGTTGTAGACAAGGTGCCCGACCCACGCCGACCCTCCTACTGCCTTTCCTTCACCGTTGCACGCCCGGTTAAACTCGTCACGGAACACGCTTTCCTTGGCGTGGTTCTTGACACGGACCGTACCTTCCGCCCGCAGGCCGAGGCCGCCCTTAAGTCCTTTAGAATGCGTCTCAACGCCCTGGTGAAACTTTCGTTCTCGCCGATTGGTCGGTGCTACAGCACAATCCGGACAGCCTACCTCACCTTCGTCGCCGCCAAGTGGAGGTACGGGCTCGGTGTCTGGGGCTGTCTCATTCCTGACGACCTCGTAACGCAGTTTGAGACACTGCACTACAAGGCTGCTTCCTTGATCACCGGTTGCCCTGTTTCCACCAAGCGCGCCGCCCTGCTGGCAGAAGCGGTACTACTGCCGTGGAAGTCGGAAGCTCTCCGTGCGACCGCCAGACTGCGGCAGAAACTGTTGCGTTCCCCTGGAGGGAACGTCCAACAACCCACCAGGTGGCTGAAAGCGGCCAAGGATGCAGAGTACTTGCTCGCACTCCGGTCGGATGATTATCAACCGTCCGCCATCCGCTCGCATGCCCCGTATCCACCATGGGGGCCCAAACCCGACATGAGAATCCACCTCGATTTGGCTTCCATTGTCTCCATCAACGACAGCAAGGCGGTCAAGCTCGATCATACCCTCCGGGCGATCCGTGCGCTCCCTCCTGCTGATCTCACAATCTACACCGATGGCTCAATGACTGGTGTCGGCAAGCGTGCAGTAGGGGGCGTTGGGGTTGCCTTTTACAACAGGTCTGGTCGATTCCTCCGCGGTCTCTCCTATCGGATGATCCGTTGCGCCTCCAGCTGCCATGCCGAACACGAAGCGGTCCCAAGCTAGCTGGCTAAAGTTCCCCACAAGGGCCCATGCAGAATGGTTAACGGCCAGTGTTGCCGTGTTTGAGGAAGCAGCTCGTGCCGCGGCACTCCCTGGTTCTTTTCCTCACGCCTGGGCGGCACTACCTCAAACAGTCTTCTTTGTCCTTTTTGGGTGAGGGTGCCATGCAGCAGGTGGGAGTAACGTAGGCCCACTGCGTTGTCCATGTACGCCCCCCCAAATGCCGCGGCTGGCACTACCTGAGCACTATTTAAATATTTAGTTTTGTCTGGAGCCCGGAAGCCCAGCGACACCACCGCTTTAGAGCCCCTGGGGCCCCGGAACCCCTTCGGCAACTAAAACACCAGCCGAACATAAATGTCCGGAGACGAGGGCAAGCGCACGGCCGAGGGCCACACGGGCAAGAAGGAGAAGGTGTACCTGCAGGAGGGCCGTGTGGTGCGTGTGCGCCGCATCCTTGAAGACAATGTCGTAGGCAAGGCAACCGCGTGGCGATACCAAACCGCCTTTGTCCACGAGAAGTACGCAGCGGTGCGTGCGGAGTGGCTCGCCACCAAGGCCGCGCACGACGAAATGGAGCAGCGCTACCTCCGGGAGCTGGGCTACGGCTTCCTGGTGCAGCAAGGCCTGAAGGAAGCGGCATCCTTCACACTCGACGTCCCGGCGCTCAGGCAGCTGCTCCACCTCGGGAGTCTGTACAGAGGGGCCGCTCTGTGGGGGCCCACCGGCTGCGCTATGGAGCACCCCGACTGGTCGGCCCTGATACAATGCTTCCAGCAGCAGTGCGGGTCTGGGGACGCCCGGGGGTTCGACCTGGCCTCCGGCCAGGGGTGCTTCCTCCGCATTGAGGAGACAAGTGCGAAGGACTTCGAGTGCTACCACGACGCTGCGGCCGGCGGTCCATTTCAAAGGACTGCCATCTACGCACGGGCGGGGGACATCCCGTGGGCCCAGCGGCGGGCGTTTGCCGCGGAGATAGCGGCCTCCGCCCCGTCACTCCCTGCGAAGGCAGCACTCCCGCCGTTGACGTACCTCCGGGGGCAGGGTCCGTACACGAACTGGCACACTGTTGTCGCTGCGTTGGTAGTGGACGAGAAGTGCCAGCTGTACGCAGGGCACCACGTCGACGCGGACAGGCCGCTTTCGTTGTACCTCTCGCCGTGGGACACCCGTATGGACACTGCGAGGGAGCTTCGGGTGTACGTCAAATGCGGTGTCGCGGTGGCCATAGGGTCGTGGCACCCCGAGGCTGTGTTTCCATGGTTGGATCAAGACCTGACGGATGAGGATCTTGCAACCCTGGCGCGCGAGGTGGCGGACTACACGGAGCGCGAGGTCGTGCCCGTCGTCTCACGGGCCCCTGCTTTTGCTGGCGACTGTACCTTTGCCGTGGATGTGCTTGTCTTGCCGCGGGCGGCAAGCGAGGCTGGCGGCAGCGAGCGGTGGCAGCTGGCGGTGGTCGAGCTCGGGGGGTACGGGAAACACCACGCGACGGGATCGACGCTCTTCCACTGGCTGGAGGACGACGTCTTTGAGTCGGCGGCGGATGCCACGCCCGTGTGCGAAATCCGGGTGCTCACGGCAGACCCGGCAAGGGGGGAACGGCTGTCAGTCCTGAAACCGGTTCCACGCCCGGACCTTTGACGTTGCGCTGAGACCCAGTCTTGCAGTCTGGCGAAGCCCGGTAGAGCTATGCTTGGTGCCGCCTCATGCCGAGAAGAACGAGTTCCGGCTAACTTGAGCTAAACCCGGACCAACACGGAGCGCGAGGTCGTGCCATTCTGCTCGATTCCACTCGATTACGGTTCGATTCTCGATTACGTCTGATCGTGTTCTATTACGGACACCACCGGTGCCTTGATCATGGCATGCCGACGTGTGCGCACTGCAGCCGGCTCGCGGACTTGCGGAGTCGAAGGCCCAAACTGTGCTGTCGGAAGGGGCACCACCGGGCGGCCGTGGCGAGAGGAGAAGAAGCAGCATCGAAGAAGAGGAAGACGGAGCTGGAGGGCCCCGCGCGGGTTTGCGGGTTTGCGAAGCGTGAGAACGTGGTGTTCATTCTGCAGGAAGCAGCGGGAGGCCAGCGAGAGCCCGCAACATCAACACCGACGTCAGCAGCGAAGGTCGGGAAGACGGCACCAACGCCAGCGAAGAAGCGGCAATCGGACTCCGCTGCGGAGCCGGTACCGAAAAGACGCAAAGGGCGTCGATGTCGCCACGACCATCGCCCAGGCGCCGAGAAGAAGCAGAAATCGACGCGCAACCGATGAACCTCGACGAGCAATCGAATAAGAAGCGAAGCACCAAACGCGCGCCTGAGCGCGACGATCAAGACGAGCTAAAGAGGCGAAAGCATGACACTTCACGTGCGAAGAGATAACCGCGCCGTCGGCGATGCAGATTATCGCCACAGATTCTTTGCATTCTAATCCAAACTATTACGCTCAATTGCACTCATTACACTCACTAGCTGCGCGTGTTTTTCGATTTTCTTTTTTTACAGCCTCAAGTTTGTGTGGAAATCAATGGAGACATCTGCAGAAACCCAACCCAACGGTCCATGTTGCAGAAATCGTTGAAGAAGTCGTTCCTGAGGTAGTTAGAAGTATTGTTCCTGAAGACTATGCATCAGTTTTAAAAGAAACTGAAGATGAAGTTCTGCAAGATGTCGAGGACATCCATGATGAAGTTGTTCCATGTCCGGCAAATTTGAAAGATAAGATTATGACGGATGCACAAGCCCTCGCGCGCGTCTGCATTTCAAGCATCCAACGCTCGTTCCAAGGAAAGCGGCTTTTACCGCTTGTTGGCCACCACTGACCTGCTGCCAAAATGAGAACGTTTCCCTTCGCCAAGGGCGTTCGCCTTCTGAACTTGCAAGGGCACCTTCCCACCACTCGAAAATACCAGGCCCGTGCAAGGCCTCCCCCCCCTCTGTTTCTCCTGGGACCCCCTGGAAAGAAGAAATCGAAAGACACACGCCGTAGTACGGATCGCTGTCGGCGTTCGCACGAGAGGGGGTCGAAGGTGTAGGAGCGGTGGGGGTTTTTGCGGATTCCTGCGTTGACTTGTTGGTGAACGTCCCTGCAAATCGGTGACGCGTCCAACGGTCCGTCCTTTCCTACACTGGGTTTCCAATCCCTCTCAGCACATGGCGTCACTTTTTTGCTATCGGCTTCTCGCTGCTGCTTCTCTGCGTATAACGTCACAACACACCTTCAGCGATCCTTCTCACCTCGTGCACTTTCGATTTCGTATCGAGTTCAGGCTCGAGCAAAAAGTTGGTCACGACAAACAAGTTTCACCCCCCAGCCAGCCAGAGAGTCATCGGAGACTAAAAAACACCGGCCCAACAGATCCACTTACAAAATAAAAAGTAAAGAAACACGAACCAAGATCACGAAACCACCGCCAGGCGCGCGGTACTGAGCCGGGCCCGCCGGGTAGAGTCAGACTGGCCCGGGCTGTTTTTTGTGTTAACAATGCATTGTTGGTCCTAGCACAGAGTACTGGCAGCGTCACTGCATGCAACTTATTACCAAACCAGGCAAGAAGCACCCGCTAGTGCGCACACACAAAACTGCTCCTCACGCAAAAACCGAAGCGGAGGAGACTCATGACTCATCCAGAGACCGAACTGCAAGCGCCCTCCGCAGGCGAACGCAAGGAGCCGCGATTCCTGCAAGAAGAGACGTGCTCGTAAAGAAACGGACCGAGGGCGCGAGCCCCGACATAACCAGCTGGAAGGGACAGTGGGGTCTGTACGCTACGGCTGCGGCCATACTACTCCAACCGCCAAATAAATAATAACAAAAGAAAGCGCCATCCTAATTTTTTAACTAGCTTTGAGGCAGTCTGCAGTCTGACTCGGATGCCCGCGGCAGATCAGAATTGGGTCGGTTTGACGCAGCCTGATTGCCAAACACAGGGCCACGCGGACCGAGTTTCTGCAGGCCCGCCGGATCCGTCTTCGGGAGCGCTTCCGCCAGGAATGTTATCGTCAGACAGTGTGCAGTAGTACCCCCACAGGCACCCCTGTGGCCCCCAGCATGTCAAGCTTCCAAAGCTCCGTTTGGGGAGGCGGCGCCGGAGCGTTTGCCGAAGCTGAAAAAAAAAAAAGTAGGATGGGGGGGAGAGGGTGCCGATTGCGGCGATGTCAGGCGCGGGTGGCCGGGGGTTGGGTTCCGGCGGGGAGTCGCCAACCCGCGGGGGGCTCTCATCCGGTGTGGGGTTGTTTTCCGTGGGGGTGGCGCGTAGGGGGAGGGGTGGCGCTACTCACCTCTCAGCGCTCTTTTGCCACAATACCAGTAAATAGAGTGACTGCTACCGTAAACCACAAAAAGAAATCCACAAAACCAGGAAACTACAAACCAGAAGGGAGGGCGTTTTGGGGTTGACACCATGGGTTCCGTGCCAAGACCTGGTGGGATGCGTCCCAAGTGGAAGAAGAAGCGATTGAAGAGATTGAAGAGAAGAAGAAGAAAGATGCGCCAGCGCTCCAAGTAGGCGCGCGTCCCGCCCGCCCCCCGCCCCCTCCGCCAGGAGGGGGCACCCATCATCGTTGGAAAAGGAAACCCCCGGCACTGGTGGGTGCGCATGCGTAACGCGGCCGGCACCGACGCCCGCCAACGAACAGCTGCTCCGACAAACGAATCGAACCCGCGCAGAGCCGTTCGTTGTAGCCCCGTCTGTCCCCCGTGGCGCCTCCCCGCGCAGCGTTGGGCCACCGCCACCAACACCCCGTGTGCCCAGCGTTTTATTCTGGTCGCGCAACCCGCCACCTTTGCCGCTGTGTGTTGGGGGATACCATGCTTTTTTCACCCGTTCCTTATTCTGCCCCGTTCCCCCCCCCGCCCATGCAACATAAGCTTCGCTGAAGGAAGATGTGTCATGCCTTGACGGTCGATCAGGGTGGTCCTGTACCAGGTGAATCACGGTTTTCTGGAACACGCGGGTGACTGAAAAGTTCCCCCCTGGCGACTGGCGAACAGCTGCAGTCCAGTGGAAACCGGAGCAAAGCACAAAGACGGAGAAGCACAGGATCACTCGAACCGACACAGGAGACTTCGGGTGGATGTTGGAGGGTCTTCGCAGACACTTGGATGAGTCCAGAAGCGCAGCTGCCAGTTCCTTCTCTGGAGGGCCTTCGGATGCGTGCAGTGATCTTGGTTGCCAGGTAGTGAAGTAGTGGATGTCGAATGGCGGTTGCCAGGTAGTGAAGTAGTGGATGTTGAATGGCGAGGCCGTATGGGTTGGGCGGGTTGCAGTATGGGGCGGCGGCGTATTTAACCTATCGTGGATTTTTTTCCCACCAAAAAGGGGGGGGGGGTACCCACCCATGTGCACGTTGGAGGAGCCGGACAACATCCGGCCACCAGTACTGGTTACCTGCCTCAGAGACCGTCAAACATATACCAGGTAAAACAGCGGCTCGCCCATTTTTTTTACCCCGACAACCCTGGTGGCAGGTCAGAAAGGCCGTTGGCAGCGTTTGGGTGGTGCACTCAAACAGCTGAGGGAAAAATGAAAAAACGGGCTCGCAGGGATTGAACACCCCACCGTAAACAGTCTGGACCCGTAAAGATGCTGGTCTATCACATTCTGGACCCGTCAAGATGCTGGCCAACGTTCTGGACCGTCAAGATGCTGGTCAACCTTGCACTATGATCGAGAAAATCTAACGAATTGTTAGGATGTCCCCGACACCGGAGATTGTGTCAAGTCTAGACCAACACATGCTGATCTATTCCAACATAAATGTGACGCATCTGTGGTGGGTGAGTCACGAGTGCAGCAGCGACCCAGCTTTCCATGTCTCGGCAGATTCAATCACGGATGCAAGATTTAGGCAAATTCGAGAACCTTTCCACCGACGCTAAGGCTTCTATCGTACACAGCACTGACAGCAAGATCCAAGAACACCCGAACGTCCTGGACCGCAACTTCGTTGCAGACACAGCGCGCAAGAAAGAACTGAAGAAATTGCAGCCGCGTCAAGAGTGAAAACAAAGCTAACGAAGAAGACTTGATGCTAGCGTCAAACACAAATGAGGCAGAATTCTGCCCGAAGATGCCCCACCCTGGGCAACCTTCAACCTGGACCAAACCCGCACCGACCTGCTCTCATTGCACGCAAAAACTCCACGTACACTCCTTGAAGGAATGTACTTGGTGTCGGTCGCAAACAGTTCCGGACATGGCTAGCCATAACCCCTAACGAAAGTGCACCAAATATACAACCCGTAAACATATCGCCCTTTCTTGCTCTGAGAGAACCCATTTAACAACGATCACACGGAGACCCTAAAACCGGAATTTCGAGCGAACTTTATCTCTAAAATTTTTCCATACAGTAGAGGGTGCGCGGGGCGTGGAGTGACATGCGCAATAATCCGCGATGCAGCCGCCGGCCTCCGCGTTCACGAAGCGCCGGGTCCCGTCGGCCGACCTGAGCGCGGTCGCCGCGGCAAAACCGCGGCACCCGCGCCGGGCGCGCTACGGATGGGAGGCGGCGGCGGCGGCCGCCGCTGCTGCTGCTGCCGCTTCGGGGCAACCCGAGCAGCGGCACCTGCAGCAGCAGGGAGATGATGGACAGCCCGGCGGCGCGGTCGGCCGGCGGGGCGGGCAAGGGGGTGGCAAAAGGCACCAGCTGCCGGTTGCCGTCCGCGTTCAGCACTCGGTGCCGCAGGTCTGCGGGCTCCCGCGCGGGTCGCCGCCGGCGTCGGTGGCCCGGAAGCTGCGGGCGGCCGGCACCCTGAAGCCGGTCACCGCCGCGGCCGCCGCCGCCGCGCTGCACAGCCGGTACCGGATGCTGCCCAAGCCGGAGGCGCAGCCGCCCGCGCTGCCCTCCATCGAGGCGTACCCTGCCATCGACCTCGCGTCGCCGGCCCGCCAGCGGCCGGCCGCGCGCGGGTTCGACGGCAGCAGCAGCAGCCGCATCAGCAGCAGCTGCGCCGGGTCTTCCGGGTCCGGGGAACAGCTCCGGCGCCTCGGCAGCGTCGAGCACGTCCTGTGCGACTCCGAAAACTCGTCGACGCCCATCTCTCCGCACGTGCCTCCGCCGCTCGTTGTGCTCTACCACAAGCCGGGGGAGGGCGCGCCTCTGTTCCGCAGGAAGCGGACCGGGTCTCAGTACACCTCGTCGCGGTCTTCCGCCGCCAGCCCGCGCTCGAGCGATGCCGACGGCGAGGACCGCGACGGAGAAGACGACGACGACGACGGCGGCGACGCTCGGCGGCAAGAGCAGGAGGAGGCGGGAACGGCTTCCTGCACGCTGCCGGCCAGCTCGCACGGGGGTTCCGCCTGCGGTAGCGTCGCCGGGGAGCAGGATGCTTCGTGGGGGCGCGACCAGTCGCCGATCAGCGACACCGGCGAGGTGGCCTTTCCCCGGCCGCCGGGTGGTATTAGTAGTGGTGGCGGCGGCGGCGGCGGTGCGGTCGAAAACCACGCCGGAGCCGACGATCCCCGCCCACCAGACGGGCACCAGACGGGCTGCGGCGAGGCGTGGGGGCTTGGCGCCGAAGGGTTGCCCTCCGGTGATTCCGGCGCGGCGGCGCCCGCCGCGGCGCGGGGCAGGAGCGCGAAGAAGCGGCCAGACCCGCTGGCCGGGCTGCTTCTTCTTCCCCCTCCTCCCGCTCCCGCCCCCGCTGCTGCCGGCGGCCCGAGGGAAAGCCTGCCGGTCTCGCTGATCGACATCAGCGGCACGCTGGCGGACGGCGTGTTGTCGGATGGATCCGACGGCCTCCTGCGGGTGGGCGGCACCGCCGGTGGCGAGCACGGCGAGGCCAAGGCCAAGCCAAGGCGGCGGCCGCCCCCTCCGGCGTTGCAGTCTGTCGACGCCGGCAAGGCCCCAGCCGGCCAGCACCCAACGGCAAAGCGGGCGCCCCCTCCGGCGTTGCAGTCAGTCGACGCCGGCAACACCCCGGCCGGCCAGCACCCAGGGGCTAAGCGGGCGCCCCCTCAGCCGTTGCAGTGTGTCGACGCCGGCAACACCCCGGCCGGCCAGCACCCAGTGGCTAAGCGGGCGCCCCCTCAGCCGTTGCAGTCAGTCGACGCCGGCAACACCCCGGCCGGCCAGCACCCAGGGGCTAAGCGGGCGCCCCCTCAGCCGTTGCAGTCTGTCGACGCCGGCAACACCCCGGCCGGCCAGCACCCAGTGGCTAAGCGGGCGCCCCCTCAGCCGTTGCAGTCAGTCGACGCCGGCAACACCCCGGCCGGCCAGCACCCAGGGGCTAAGCGGGCGCCCCCTCAGGCGTTGCAGTGTGTCGACGCCGGCAACACCCCGGCCGGCCAGCACCCAGTGGCCAAGCGGGCGGCGTTGGAGTCTGTCGATGCCGGCAGTGCACCGGCCGGCCAGCACCACCCCATGGCTAAGCGGGCGCCCCCTCCGGCGTTGCAGTCTGTCCCCGGCGACCTGCCGCCGGCCGCGGGGCAGAGCCCGGTCCCCGCGAAGCCGCCGCCGACCCGGGCGCCGCCGCCGTCGGACCCCCCGCTGGCGGCGTCAGGGCAGCGGGCCATGCCCGGCCCCGTCGCCGACGACGCGAGGCACGTGCGCTCGCAGACGGGCTGCGAGGACCCGTCCCCCGGTATGCCCGCCCGTTTACCACCTTCAGTTTTGTCAAAAGCTGCGACTCAAGTATTTTTGACGATTGTGACGTAGTTTTGTCAAAAGCAGCGACTCAAGTATTTTTGACGATTGTGACGTAGTTTTGTCAAAAGCCGCGACCCAAGTATTTTTGACGATTGTGACGTAGTTTTGTCAAAAGCTGCGACTCAAGTATTTTTGACGATTGTGACGTAGTTTTGTCAAAAGCAGCGACTCAAGTATTTTTGACGATTGTGACGTAGTTTTGTCAAAAGCCGCGACCCAAGTATTTTTGACGATTGTGACTAGGGGTGCCCACTCAGGCCCTTTTTTTGTCCGGAACCCGAATTTTCATTATTCGTCTATGTTGGTCAGCCATTTGTACACCCATCAAGGGGAAAACATGTCTAGAACCCATCTTTGGTCGTGGATGAGCAAAAATTACCATCTTTAACCCCTCAAACAGTAAGAAAACAGTGTCCGCAAGTTCCCTGAGAGGCTCTGAAACGCAGGGATCGGCCCTCTGATCACTGTTCGCCAACCAACGGTCAGCCGAGCAGCTTCTTTGTGGTCTGTCAGTACCTGAGATGCTCTACAAAACACCCAATTGTGCTAGGAACCTACAAAAGGCACAGGAGAGCCCTCACATACAGTGTTTTAGGGTGATTACCGACGTGCCTCGTGCCCCGCACCGTCCTCGAAAATGCTCGTGAATTGAAAAAAATGCTCGTGATTTGAAAAAAATGCTCGTGATGTGAAAAAAGTGCTCGTATAGCCTCTAGAGTGCTCGGGAGTCCTCCCACCAGCCTTACTGAGCACTATTCTGCACCAAAGAGACAGTACCGGCCTCCTGATGCCCTCGTTTGACCCTCTTCTGATACAGCGTTACACAGCGTTACATAGCGTTACATCACCGTTACACGCCGTTACAATTTTGCACCGTTTTTTACCGATTTTGTCCCTAGTGTCAGTTACTGTCACCGATTGCACGCCAAAACCACGGCGAAAACATCCTAAGTCGCAGTGTGGTGGCCCATTGGATGCTAAAACAGTAGAGGAAAGGTCATTTTGGCTCAAATTCAGGCAAGCAGACCCTTTTGAGCCTTAGAACAGTGGTAAAAGATGGCAAATTGAGGTGTTTCACCTTAGAATATGGTGAAGAGGTGGGGGAGAGGTCCTTTTGTGTGGGGGAGAGGTCCTTTCGTGTGGGGGAGAGGTCCTTTTGTGTGGGGGAGAGGTCCTTTTGTGTGGGGGAGAGGTCCTTTTGTGTGGGGGAGAGGTCCTTTCGTGTGGGGGAGAGGTCCTTTCGTGTGGGGGAGAGGTCCTTCTGTGTGGGGGAGAGGTCCTTTTGTGTGGGGGAGAGGTCCTTCTGTGTGGGGGAGAGGTCCTTTTGTGTGGGGGAGAGGTCCTTTTGTGTGGGGGAGAGGTCCTTTTGTGTGGGGGAGAGGTCCTTTTGTGTGGGGGAGAGGTCCTTTTGTGTGGGGGAGAGGTCCTTTTGTGTGGGGGAGAGGTCCTTTCGTGTGGGGGAGAGGTCCTTTCGTGTGGGGGAGAGGTCCTTTGTTGCGTATTTGTGTGGGGGAAGCCAGAGAAAAGGACTCGGAACTCGACAACACCGAGCAGGACCCCCGGCGCGAGGAAAAAACCACGGGTTGCTGATGAGGGCACTGCCACTGTTGCCCACAAGGCTCAAAAGCAATCAGCAGTGCCAGAAAAAAGGGCTCGGAACGGAACATCAAGCACGAATCCCGGTGTAAGAAGAAAACTAGCGCAGACCGACAATACTCCCACCACCGTCCCAGCCGGGGTTCGTAAGTGATCAGGTTCGTTTTCTTTTCCCTTTTGGACTTCTTCGCCGCAAATGTTTGACGCAAAAGTGAGTGTTTGAAATTCGTTTCTTCCATTTCACCCTTTATTCCTCGTACTCACTGAAGGCATCCCGGATCAGGCATCTCGTAGATGCGGCTTTTGTATTTCTGGAGGTTAGCCATAAATTTTGGACAATGCGCATGTTTTTTTTTTTTTTGGGTAAACGAGGGTAACAGATGGGGTTTTGTGGGTTTTATTGGGGTAACCATGGGTTTTACTAGGGTAGACGTGGATTTCCCTGGGGTAGACGTGGATTTCCTTGGGGTAGACGTGGATTTCGGTGGGGTAGACGTGGGTTCTCCTAGGGTAGACGCGACCTATTCTAAGGCGGATACAGGCGATCTGATGGCGAAACTGCCGCCAATAGGGTACCAGTTGGCTCGGAATGGTGTTTAGGGTCACAAAAGTGATATTTCGATGACTAGGGCGCACACTGTTTACGAAAGTATGCTAAGTCACCTGTTTTCGTGTTATAATGGAAGTGGTGGCAACCGCCTCAAACGTCGTGAAATACCCCCTAAAAACGCAGTCTTCTGCCTCGCAGTCCCCCGACTGGGGGTTTAAAACGTTTTTGAAGCGATTGCTAACGGTTCCGAGGGTGAAATCGCTCTCAAAATCACTAAAATGTTGACAATTGGCTTCCGGACAAAAATTTGTACTGTAGCCCTTATGGAGTGGGCACCCCTATTGTGACGTAGTTTTGTCAAAAGCTGCGACCCAAGTATTTTTGACGATTGTGACGTAGTTTTGTCAAAAGCTGCGACCCAAGTATTTTTGACGATTGTGACGTAGTTTTGTCAAAACTACTTGCTGTCTGTTTTCCACGCGCGCACCGCAACCTCCCGCCAACAGGCCCCGCCACCCGCCGGCCGAGCACCGTGCCGCGTCCGTCGTTGAAGAGCCACGGCGCACTCGTCGCGGTCGGCGGCGCAGCCGACAACAACGATGCCTGCGACGACGACAACAACACCACCGACGGGCTGCCCGGCTGGGAGGAGGGGATCCCCGCGAAGCCGGTGGCGGCGGCAGGACCCCAGCAGCACCCGTACCACCACCGCCGGCTCCGTCCCGGTTCGAACCCGGCCGCGCACCTGCGGCTGGTGGCGGCGGACATCGAGCGGTCGCTGGCCGGCGGCGAAGACCACCTGACCGCGCTGCTGAAGCTCGCCGAGGCGCTGCCGACGTTTTCGGCGCTGTTCGAGCGGCTGCACGCCTTTTTCCGCGGCGCGCTGGCGGTCAGCCGGTGCTTCAGCGTCCCGCGCGAGATCGCGCCGGGGCCCACGGTCGACGCCCTGGCCGACCTGACGCACGAGAAGATCCAGCACATGACCGACACCATCGAAACGATCTCGGCCCAGCAGCGCGAGGACGAAGCCTGGAAGTGGAAGCTGCGGGTGTGTGCACTTTCTTTTTACCACGGGAGCCTCAGCCTTCCCCGGGAAGTGGCGTCAGGGTGTATGCTCTTTACGCTGCCTGGGTGCGTCGGCAATGCCGGGATTCACACACCGTCCACGTTTTGCAGCTGGACGGAGGACAGAGGCGATGTTAAACGGCATAGTAGCAGTTTGCTCCAAAGACAGCTGGAATGAGAATTGCGCCAAACCCGTGTACCCTCAGGACGTAGCCTTCGCTCAATGGAAGCTGAAGTTTCCCATCAAGGTGTTAGCCCGCGCAGTCGCGAGGAAGAAGAGGGCCCGCAGCGTTACAAGGCGGCGATCCCCCGCGAGACGAGCTCACCCGCCGGCCAGAGCGCCCGCTGCAGCACCAACTCCGGTGCCGCCACTCACTGTAGCAGAGCCGCAACCTGCAGCGCGCCTCCGGAGCGACTTACGCCCGCCGTAGCAGTGCGAAGAGAAGTGAGGAGACCGGAAACTCCCCGGAGAGATGGTCCCTGCACTCTAACTCGTCTCTCTCTCTTTTTTTGTATAAGCACCTGCTTTGGAGGAAATACTTGAGGGAGGCTGCCAGCTGCAAAAGATCAAAGGAGATAAATGTGCTGTAGCCCACACGAAACACAGGTGAATCTGGGTTCAGTGGCGGGCGTAAGCGTTCAACAAAAAAGACCCATTTTGTAGTTGTATTGTTTCTCCCCCTCTAGCCTCCTTCGAAGTAAGCACAAGGCAGCCCCTCGAGTATTTTGTATAAGCACCCCCCTCTAAGTAGAACTTATTGAGGAGACTGCCAGTTGCGAAATCTCAGAGTATAGTGTGGTACCACACCATCGGCATGCCGATGACTCTCCACTACAACGATATCCCAATGAATCCGCCCAAAATTTGTATACACACACTCTCTCCGGCATGTATTCCTCCCATACCGAGTTTTTTGACTAGATAAATCGACGAAGGTTGATCACAGCAGCACACCGACCCGAGCGACGTGCAGCTGTGCTCAGGGGATCCATGCATACACAATCAATCAAAATTTGTTAACGCACTCTCCTGAGGATGTATTCCTCCCCGAGTTTTTTGTGTTAACAATGCACTGTTGGTACTAAAAATCAGTAGTTGGGAGCGTACTACATGAAACTTACAAAAACAGGTGAGTTCCGCTAGTGCGCACAAACAAAAGAAAGCGCCATACTAATTTTTTGACTGGAAAACATCGAAGGCTGGCCACAGCACAACCGGCAGACAATTCAAGGTGCACACGAATCCCACAGGAACGCGTGCAAGCGGACGTTGCTGCGCAGAAGAAGGAGATCGGCGGCCTGATGGACCTGCTGCGGGAGGAGAGCCGTGACCTGGCGGAGGCGAAGCTGCAGGTCGTCTCGTCGCACAAGTGCCTCGAGTGGCTGACCGGCGAGCTTGCCCGGGTGCGCGCGCGGCAGACCGACCCGAGCGACGTGCAGCTGCTGCTCACACGGAACCAGAAGCTCGCCGAGGAGGTCGCTGCGCAGCGTCGGGCCATCGCGGACCTGGAGCAGGCCGTGCGGACCCGGTCCGACCAGCACCGGGCGGCGGAGAAGACGGCCGAGAAGACGATCGCCGGCTTGAAGCGGTCGGGCGCGTTGCAGGCGCGAGCCATCGCCAGACTCGAGGACACTCTGGCAGCCCGCGGCTTGGAGGTTGCAGAGGCCACTAGGCGGTATCACGCCGCGGTGGAGGCCCGGCGGGACGTCGAACAGCAGCACGCTGCACTTGCGGCGGAGACCGGCTCTCTCGAAGGCGCGGTAGCCGACCTGCAGCAGCGCGAGGCGGCGCTGCGCGGGCAGCTGCAGGGCTTCTTCGCCGGGTCGCGGAGCGAGTCTCGGCGCAAGCCGCAGCCGGCCGACGCGGGTGACGCCCTCGAAGACTCGGGCTCGGCGGCGCCGCTGCTGCTCGCCGGCAGCACGTCGCACAGCGGCGGCAGCTCCGCGGCGCTGGTCCTGCAGAAGGCGAGCCGCTCCATGCGGGCGCCGCAGGGGGCCGGGCTGCTGTCCGCCGGGTCACTGTATGCGCCGCGCCTGCCGTCGAGCACCCGCTCCGACCTGCACATGGTGGCGCAGACGTTCGTCCTGCAGCGGCAGGTCGACAAGCTGCATTCAGCCCTCGACAAGCTCATCGATGTCGGTTCCCTCGAAACCGTTCAAATGCCGGAGACTTGGGTATTCGTTTTCCACTCATCTCCATATAGGTTGGGCGTCTGTGTAAGTGGTATGATTGTGTGTGTGTGTGTGTGTGTGTGTGTGTGTGTGTGTGTGTGTGTGTGTGTGTGTGTGTGTGTGTGTGTGTGTGTGTGTGTGTGTGTGTGTGTGTGTGTGTGTGTGTGTGTGTGTGTGTGTGTGTGTGTGTGTGTGTGTGTGTGTGTGTGTGTGTGTGTGTGTGTGTGTGTGTGTGTGTGTGTGTGTGTGTGTGTGTGTGTGTGTGTGTGTGTGTGTGTGTTGTAGACCTGTTTTCACGTGGTGCCTCCCTGAGCGAGGGGCGTCCACGCCTCCTTCAGTTTCAAGTAACCGCCGATGCTCCCGCAGGTTGCGAGTAGGGGTCCGTTTTCAACTGGGGGTGGTGCCTCGAACAGCACCTCGCGATTCCTTCATTGTCAGCTTCACACTCGCCGCAGCGCTCCAGTCTGTGGGCTGTGCAGAATTGCACCCGCGGCCTTAGGCCATCTCCATCATGATGGTGCTGTTTATACCGGCAACAGGTCTCCGCTGGCAGGCGCTTCTTCGCACATCCCTTGCATCGGGGCTTCCTATGTAGTGCGCATATTTCGCCTGGGCGAGCCGTGTTCACCGCGTCCTTCGGGGCCTTCTTCGGTCGCGCCCCTCTGCACGCTCCTGCACCCGGGACCTTGTCTACCATCTCGGCTCTTGCCTTCCAGTCGGTCTTCCCTTGCGCCCATCGTGCGGGGTATGCTTTCTCTGGGACATAGGTTGCTGCCCATTCTAGATGTTGAGGGAACAATGTGGTCTCAGTCCGCGCCGGCCTTAGCGTCCGTACGTGTTCTCGGATGCCGAGGATGACCGTGTCAGTCGCCTCCGAGAGTTGCGCACGCCGCGAAGCCCCCCTGACAATTGTTCCCCCGACGGAGGTCAGGATTGTGGTCGCACATTCGTGGCCGTAAAACCACGGCCGTCCTGTTACCTTCTTGTAGGCATTACCTAACTCTTTCAGACTCATCGCTTTTCCGAGTCCGGAGGCCCGAAAGACTGCGAGATTTGCCTCCTGCTGCGTTCGCGTCGGGCGCTGTCTCTGCACAATGTCCATCGCTGCGTTGCTCAACGCATCGGCGTCCACGTTCTCCTCGCGCTTCACGTGCTCTACTCGCAGCGTGAGCCGCTGCCGCAGGGCTACCATTTTCGCGATCGCTCGCGTTAAAAATGGTTTCAGGTCTTCCGAACAGGCTATCTCTCGATTGGTTTGCCCAATAATTAGGGCCGAGTCACCGCGGACGGTGCATTGTTCTCCTTCCGTCCCTTCTGCCTCTTCCAAAAGTTGCAGCCCCGCTATCATTCCCTCATACTCGGCTACGTTGTTGCTGCGCACACTTGGCAGCGGGAGCACTATTTGCGAGTCCTTTACTCCCCCTCTGTAAAGGACCGCTCCTGCGCCCGCCACGGCGAATGCAGTTCCATTTGCCCTTGCTCCTCCGTCGAAGTACACTTCTATGCCACTTGTCGCACCTTCTGGCAGCACCTGCCGCGCTGTGGTGGTCTTGTGCGCTGGGGGCAGCGGCACCGCCGAGTAATACCTGTTCTTGAGCTTCGGGAGCCGACAACCGGTGCGCAGCTCGAAGTCTACTGCGAGCTCCATGAAACTCACCCCTAACTCATGCCCAGGCGGCGCCCACTTCAGGCCTCGCAGCCAGTCAGTGAACGCCATCCACATCTCCGGACCGTACTTCCACTTGGCGGACACCGCTGTGGGCGCGATGTCGGGCACCACCAACTCGTGTGGTTCTGTGGGTCTCCATTGTCGTGGATATTCCAGCGTCCGATGGTGTCGTGTGGACCTGTCCAGCATCTCATCCGCCCCTTGGCGTGCCGTTAGGACCGCCACGAAGAAGAGGTGTAGCGACTCCATCAGTTGGAGTAGCTCTTTCCGTTCCCTGGGCAGAAGGTCCGTGTTTGCTGGAGCTACTCCGCACAATCGCAAGCACGGCGGCCAACTTAGCTGTGCAGCATTCAGATCCCCGTTCTTTGCGCGTATCTGCTCCCAGGCCGGGCACTTCCAGAATAGGTGTTCGACCGTCTCGCGCTCCTGCGTGTCGCAATACGGGCACCCTCTCTCGCTCAGCCCCGTCCGCCCGGTGACCGGCGTGGCTCCTGCGATCACGGACCTCAGCAACCCGGCTTGGTAGGCAGTGAGAGATGAATCCTGCTTCTCTAATAGCCTCCTGGTTGCCGCAAAATCCACCCCGCTTTCAACTCCTCCAAAGTCATTTCCTCTCCTCGCCGCAAGGCGAACCATCTCGCGCAGGCGTAATGCATGTCTTAGGTCGTGCTGTAGGAGGCGTGTGCTTCCTTCCTGCGCCGCGTCGTGAACAACACCCTCCCCAACTTCATTCATATACGCAATGCTCGTTGGTGTCACCCATCGCCATCGAATGCCGTCCAGCGCCTCTTTCATGAAGGCAAAGGGCCCATGCAGCTTTGCGAGCTCTTCTTTGTGTACCCATGCTGTTTCAGACATTGTCTGTGCGTATCCCCACTTCTTGACCTGTTCGGCCCAGGTCGTGATCCGTCTGTAAGCCGGTACAACGCCCGGGTCTAGCCTGTGCCCGTGGTGCAGCACGTGCAGCACAGCTTCCTGCGCACGTCGCGGCGGCCCCGTCCACACTGACTCGGTAACCTTCCGTCTCAAGCGTTCGACTTCCTGCTTCCCGATCGTCGTCACCGCTGCCCCGTAATACCGTTTCGCCCCCGCCGTCATGCTAACTGCGAGGTCGCGCGCACCGGCGGGGAGCGGGAGGCAGGCCGCTCTCTTTAACACGGTGTCGACCATCTTGGTTCGTTCCGCCACGCTGTGTGTGTGTGTGTGTGTGGGGGCCTGCGTTTTGCGATAACCAGCAACCACCTCCTTAGTGAGCATACTTGTTACAGCTAAAAGGGAACGTTGGCAGCGGTTTAACCTGAACGCGTACAGGTCAAATCGCACAAACAAAAAATTTGCTTTACCCAACCTCGCTTTTGGGGAGTGGATGATGAGTGCTGGGTGTGGGTATATGTCGCCGCTGCTCGCCGGCAGCGTCGGCGGCGCCGCAGCGCTGGTCCTGCAGAAGGAGACCCGCGCCGCAGGGCACCCGGCGGGCTGCTGTCCGCCGGGTCGCTGTATGCGCCGCGCCTGCAGTCGAGCACCCCCTCCGACTTGCACATGGCGGCGCAGACGTTCGACCTGCAGCGGCAGGTCGACAAGCTGCATTCGGCCCTCGGCAAGCTCATCGATGTCGGCTCCCTCGAAACTGTTCAAATGCCGGAGACTTGGGTATTCGTTTTCCACTTATCTTCATATAGGTTGGGCGTCTGTGTGTGTGTGTGTGTGTGTGTGTGTGTGTGTGTGTGTGTGTGGGGGCCTGCGTTTTTTGTCAGTTTTTTGCTTTGCCCAACACTTTTGGAAAGTGGATGATGAGGAGTGCTGGTTGTGGGTATATGTGTATGTGTGGCGCTGCTGCTCGCCGGCAGCGCGTCGCACAGCGGCGGCAGCGCCGCGGCGCTGGGCCCTGCAGAAGGAGACCCGCTCCGTGTGGGCGCCGCAGGGGACCCGGCGGGCTGCTGTCCGCCGGGTCGCTGTACGCGCCGCGCCTGCAGTCGAGCACCCCCTCCGACTTGCACATGGCGGCGCAGACGTTCGTCCTGCAGCGGCAGGTCGACAAGCTGCATTCGGCCCTCGGCAAGCTCATCGATGTCGGCTCCCTCGAAACTGTTCAAATGCCGGAGACTTGGGTATTCGTTTTCCACTTCATATAGGTTGGGCGTCTGTGTATGTGTGTGTGTGTGGGCCTGCGTTTTTTGTCAGTTTTTTGCTTTACCCAACCTCGCTTTTGGGAAGCGGATGATGAGGAGTGCTGGGTGTGGGTATATGTGTATGTGTGGCGCTGCTCGCCGGCAGCGCGTCGCACAGCGGCGGCAGCGCCGTGGCGCTGGTCCTGCAGAAGGAGACCCGCTCCGTGTGGGCGGGCTACCCCCCTCAGGCCCTCCTCAGCAGGTGTGCGGGGACTGGCCGGTGATATTTTCATAATGGCCCAGATTATAACGTAATAAAAACACGTCCGCACATGGACCCGAACTTATTTTAGGCTTATTAGGACTCTTTTAACTCTCCTCATCCCGGGCACAGGTGACGACCCTCGGAGACGGCGACGACGTGCCTTTGTACCTTCGCACCAGCGAACAGCGGCTGCTGCTGTTCCCTTGGTCCGGAGCCGAGACTGCGCGGCGCGCGTCGCACTTTTTTGAAGCGCTCCCGCAGCTGAATTCCGGCCTTGCCATCGCGACCACAACCGAAGACGAGAGTGACTCCGACGACCAGGTTTGCGCGTTTCAATAGGGCACACGCGCCTCTCTGATAGTCTCTAAGAATGGCACCTGGTGGCCAACGCAAGCCATCTCGCTACAGTTGTTGGTCAGCATTTCTAACTTCAAGATTATGAAGCGACCCGAAGAGCACAGTTTTTTTTTGTGTAGCCAATGCAATTTGCAACAAAAACCGATCGATGGTGGCGTACCATCCTCACTCCCGGAAGTGCGCAAACAGAGTGTGTTGTGTTGCAGGATCTCTCAGATTTTGCGCGATTTCGCGCTCAGCCCAAGTCCGCCGACCTTGCTCTACCAACAACCAACAACCTCAGAGCTACGAGGGAACGAACCTGTAAGAGTTCCAACGCTACTCTTTCAACAACGTACATAAAAGGTGTCACGGGATAAGCCGGCAGCTGCTGCTTAACGGCTTATCACCCTGAGATGAGAGACACAGTGCATGCTAATCCATGTGGTTCATGTACTTCAAAGAACTCAATGCTTAATCCCCAAATGAGTACCGCACGCTATGCCAGCTTTTCGCTACGCGACTCCAGAAGTGGTCACTTTGGCCGCGCTTTCGCCGTGGTGCAACCTCAGACTCTCAGACTACTGACCAAGTCTCGGATTTCGCACGCCGCCAACACAACCCCACCTTCCCACAGGACGGCGCAGCGCCCCCGCCCCGGCGCGGCCAGAAGCCCGACAAGAAGAAGAAGCCCAAGTGGGACCCGCGGGTGCCGTTCTCTCTGATGCTCGCCTGCCACGCGACGCAGGCCGCCCGCCGAGAGCAGAAGCAGCAGGACAGGAAGCGGGCCAAGGCCGGCTCCCCGCCGCCGCCGCCACCCGCCGCAAGCCCCCCCCAGAAAGAGCAGCCGCCGCCCCTCGCCGGACAACCCCCGCCCGGCGGCGCCAGCAAGCTGGCGCCGGGCCTCCCGGAGTGTGCCGCTGAGCGCGAGGCGCTGCAGCTCGGCCGCTTCGGTTGGTCGATCCTCCGCCACTCGGAGAGGTTCGAGCGGGAGTACCCGGTGTGCCGCGCCCTGCGCATGGCGGCCGACGGGTACCCTGCCAACCTCGCCCCGAGGCTCAAGCAGCTTCTGCTGGGCATTCGCGACCTCGTCGCGAAGGGCGCTTCGCACCCTCCTTCCCCCCCGCCCCCCCCGTCCCCTCCCTCCCCCGGCGAGCTGGAGGCGGACGCGGGAGCCGTCCCCGCGCCGCCGGCGCCGCCGCCGTCGGGGTGCGTGACCAAGAAGCAGTTCTGGCACGCGGTCGACACCCGCCTCGCGCGCACGGCTTCGGACCAGCTCGAAGCCCGCGCGGCGGTGCTGCGGTCGCCCGGCTACCACGCCGGGGGCGGCGGCGGCGCCGGGGCCGCGGACGCCGGCTTTGTGAACTACAAGGCGGTCCTCGGGCTCACGGCGGCGGCGGGCAAGGCCCCCGCGGGCACCGCGTTCGCGCGGTTCGCCCAGCACCTGTTCCTCGACAAGGTCGAGCGGCTGTACCGCGCCGCCGTCGAAGCGGCGGGGGACGCGTCGTTCCCGTGCGGGTACGAGCCCCCCGGCGTGCCGCCAATCGACGGCGCGCACTCGCCGGCGGCCGCGCTGGGCCGCGCCGCGTTCGCGGCCGCCCTCAAGCAGCGGGTGCTCGCGGCCGTCGACCCGCCGGTGGCGGACCCGGAGTCGAAAGCGGCGGCGAAGCTGCTGCAGACGCTCGTCGACCCGGCGCAGTACGCGGCGGCCGTCTTCTCGCTCACGAAGCGGCTCAACCCGAAGCACATGGTCGTCGACAGCGCGGTCACCGCCTTCGACCCGGTCTTCGACGTCTACGCGAGCGTTTCCGACTTCATGCGGTGCGCGCTGCTCACCCCTGTCGTCACTGCCGCGTCATCTTGCACCTCGCTCTTCCAGCTGTCGACGACTTGATTTTCAGGTTTTGCAACGAAATCAATTTCTGAGAGTGCCGTGCGGTCGCCCGGCTACCACGCCGGGGGCGGCGGCGGCGCCGGGGCTGCGGACGCCGGCTTTGTAACCTTCAAGGCGGTCTTCGGGCTCACGGCGGCGGCGGGCAAGGTCCAGCACCTGCTCCTCGACAAGGTCGAGCGGCTGTACCGCGCCGCCGTCGAGGCGGCGGGGGACGCGTCGTTCCCGTGCGGGTACGAGCCCCCCGGCGTGCCGCCAATCGACGGCGCGCACTCGCCGGCGGCCGCGCTGGGCCGCGCCGCGTTCACCCGGCGCAGTGCTCACGAAGCGGCTCAACCCGAAGCACATGGTCGTCGACAGCGCGGTCGCCGCCTTCGACCCGGTCTTCGACGTCTCGCTATTCCAGCTGTCGACAACTTGATTTCACATTTCCCGACGAAAGCAAGTTCCTGACCAAGCGAGGCTGTCTGCTCGTACCGAAGGCTCCGCCTGAGAGGCATCGCCGTGCTCCCTACTATTGCAGCTGTCGACGGCTTGATTTTCCCGTCGAAAACAAGCTTTGACTGAGAGTGACTGCTGCGGTGAGGACCACCCCAGCTGCTCTCGTCGTCCCGTGGGTTCTTTCGTTCAGCGCCGCCACCCTGGTTGCCCACTTCTGCCGTGTTGTCGTTCGGCGTCTTAAAGAACAACCCGTCTAGAATCACCATTCGAACGTTGCCTTCGCAGCGTGCACTCTCTGCTACAAGGTTCCCGGGAGACACCGGCGTTTTTTTTACTACACAAAGGTATCCATCCGAGTGCGGGCAGTTTCCCCGATTCGAGCCAGCTCCTTCCGGAGCCTTGGCTCTCGTTGGTTCACCCGATTTGCTCCACCTTTTCATGCTGCTGGTTCTTCATGAGGTCTGCGATGTATTCCTGCGAGCTGCGCGCAGCAGCAGCATGTCACACACAAAACCACAAGAAAAACGCTACAAAAGGGAGGCAAACAAGAACGTGCCAGGGATCGTATGTGCTTCAGCCCAAGGCACAGACCATCGTGGTTGCACGGTCCACATGGGAAGCGAAGAAGCAGACTGTGCAGCGGAACCGGCTTTCGTGGGAACTTGCACCCTTAGACTTGTGTTGATGCGTTCTCGTATGGTCAGCGCGGTAGCGATTGCAATCGGAACACAGCGTGTAGCGGTGACAAGATATCGCCAATGACCGGGCTGCTGCATGTCTTATGTAGTTGCCAGTATGTATGCTAGCACATGCAACCGCACACCCACCACCAGGAAAATACAAAAGAAGTAGAGAAATACTGAAAAGAGGAACGACAACGTTCCTCCCACGCGCTCAGACGCTGTCGTTTGCTTCTCTCGAAGCTGCGCTGCCGGCAGGGATCCCGTAACCTCTAGCCCCTCGTTTTCTTTTTTTCCGCAACACCCGACACACACACACACACACACAGTGGGCTATACTCCGCTTCAGGGGTTACCCGAAATTGAATTCCAACACACACACACACACACACGCACACATCACCCCGCCACACTTCTGATCCCTCTTTCCAACATTACGAGCCAGTCGTGACGAGTACTGGGCCTTCCTGCAAGAGCTTTCGTCTAGCTCTCAGGGGTCCTGCACGTTGGTGGTGGTGCCATCGCGTTGGCTCTCTCGCCTATCCGCCCAACCCCGAAGAAAATCGGTGCCGAAAGAGAATACCTTTCCGAACAAAAAAAAAAAAAAACGAAATATAATCGAACCGTGAAAATATCGTCATCAGAATTCCAAGCAATTCCGGAGACCGGTAAAACGACATCCTCGCCGTCGGCGTCGTTATCCCCCAGGGGTGGTGGGCCAGCTCGACCGACACAGCTGCCGTCCGGGCGGAAACGAAGAGGGCTGACGAAGAAGGAAGGAAGGCACCGCAGACGGGAGGGGGGCAAAACCCGGCACCACGGGGCAGCGAGGATCGTCCTCCGCTCTGTCGCTCGCGCGTAAGGGGGAGGGGGGGGGCGAAAAAAAAGAGGAGCGGCGGCGGCGAGGGGAGGGGAGGAGAGGGGGGCGGTGCCGGCAGCGGTGGCACCGGGAGTGCGGCGCGGCGCGCGTGCCGTAGCGAGGCCGGCGGCGGGCGGGGGGGTCCCGAACGGCGTCGCGGAGGGCCGCGACGCCGCTGCGACGGGGAACGGTCCCGCGCCCGGAGCACCCCCTCCACCTCTCGCTTGCCCTCCCTCTCCTCTCCCCCCGGCGCTGCTCCGTCTTCTGTAGCCGCGTCTCAAGATGCCGCCGACTTCAGCGGAAGCGGGTATGCTTTTTTTCTTACCACCTTGCGCGGTATCACGGGATGTTTGGCAGCCGCTGCTAAACATACAGTGCATGCTAACCCATGTGGTTCATGTCCTTAAAAGAACTCAATGGGTAAACAAACATAACGTGGGCGGCGCCGAAGCTTTACCAGCTTCGGCTGACACCATTTGCGCACTTAACCATGGTTAAGAAGACGACTGAAAGCACAGACACAAAGATAGCTCAAAGCATTTGCAAAATAACACGAAAAGCCTGTAGGCAAAAACCCGTTTTCACACTTCTTCGCTCAATGGATGAAGCTGAAGTTTCCCATCAAGGTGTTAGCCGCCGCCGTAGGCCGCGCAGTCGCGAGAAAGAAGAGGGCCCGCGGCGTTACAAGGCGGCGATCCCCCGCGAAACGAGCTCACCCGCCGGCCAGAACGCCCGCTGCAGCACCAACTCCGGTGCCGCCGTTCACTGTAGCAGAGCCGCAACCTGCAGCGCGCCTCCGGAGCGACTTACGCCCGCCGTAGCAGCGCGAGGAGAAGTGAGGAGACCGGAAACTCCCCGGAGATATGGTCGTGTAGTGTGTTGTTTGCTGCTGAAACCGCATGCTGTGGTCATGCTTACAGGCAGCTGAAAAGGACCGGAGAGGCTAATCTGCGGCCCTGAACGTGTTACAGGTGCTAATTGCAAAACGAATGCCTTCCCTTCTTTACCCAGGCTACTCTGAGGGTTTTAATAGAAACACGGGAGAGTACATAAATACGTGCAGAACGATGGCTTAAACCTTATGCAATTTGCACAACGAATGCCTACCCTTCTTTCCCCAGGTTACTTCAAGGGTTATAGCCCCAACGCGACAGAGTTCTACCCAGTGGTCATGAATACGTGCAGAACGATGGCTATAGCATTATCGCCTGAACGTGTACCAATGCTATTTGCACAAACGAATGCCTTCCCTTCAAGATAGCAAGCGTGCCAACGCTACTCTTTCTATAACGTACAGTGTCACGGGATAAGCCGGCAGCCACTGCATAACGGCTTATCACCCTGAGATTACCCCCTCAGGTGACACCACTTTATTCTTTAGCCATACTTCAACTTCCTTTCCCCAGGTTACTTCAAGGGTTATAACCCTAACGCGAAAGAGTTCTACCCGGTGATGATGTCGAATCACGTGGCGGCGGGGCTCCTCGACGACCCGCACTCGCACAACAGCCACATGCAACCCCACCACGCCTTAGCCCACGAGACGCCCGCCCACCAGCCGCTGCACCACCACCTGGGCAGCCCGCTGACCGCGCAGCACGTGCTCCCGGTGCCCGGCATGATCAGCATGCCGGACGTGATAAAAGAGGTCTGGGCCGACGAGCTCGAGAGCGCGATGGAGGAGATGAGCCTCCTCGTCCGGGACGGCTACAGCTTCGTCGGCATGGACACCGAGTTCCCCGGCGTCGTCGCGCACGCGCCGGCGCCCCTGAAAAACGGGAAGAGCGCCTCTCCCATCTGGCAGACCATCCGCGTCAACGTCAACATCCTGCGCGTCATCCAAATCGGGCTCTGCTTCCGGGATGCCGTCGGCAACGCGCCGCCGGACCGCGTGAGCACGTTCCAGATCAACTTCGAGTTCGATCTCGCGAACGACATGTACGCCATCGACAGCATAAACCTCCTCCGCTCCTCCGGCATCGACTTCGACAGCCTCAAGTATGTCATTTTGTTGTGTTAACAATATACGTGTATAAGGCTTCGTGGGGGCCTGGTCAACCACCTCATCACTATAGGGCACAAACCTTTCTCGCCGGGGGCTCTCCATGAAGAAGAGAATTGTAAAGCAAGACCTGCCCCCTGCGCCTGCTGTCTCCGGCTGCTTACACATACTACTACTACTACTACTACTACTACTACTACTACTACTACTACTACTACTACTACTACTACTACTACTACTACTACTACTACTACTACTACTACTACTACTACTACTACTACTACTACTACTACTACTACTACTACTACTACTACTACTACTACTACTACTACTACTACTACTACTACTACTACTACTACTACTACTACTACTACTACTACTACTACTACTACTACTACTACTACTACTACTACTACTACTACTACTACTACTACTACTACTACTACTACTACTACTACTACTACTACTACTACTACTACTACTACTACTACTACTACTACTACTACTACTACTACTACTACTACTACTACTACTACTACTACTACTACTACTACTACTACTACTACTACTACTACTACTACTACTACTACTACTACTACTACTACTACTACTACTACTACTACTACTACTACTACTACTACTACTACTACTACTACTACTACTACTACTACTACTACTGTGTTAACAATGCATTGTTGGTACTAAAAATTAGTAGTCGGCAGCGTACTACATGAACCTTACCAAAGCAGGTGAGTTCCGCTAGTGCGCACAAACAAAAGCGACAACCGGTTGTCGTTATCAAAAAGTGACGGATGGCAGCGTACTGCGAAATTTATCAAGACAGGTGATTCGCGTCATTCTTTGGTCCTTTTCCGGCTCCTTTTCGGGTGCTTTTTTTGAGGCGGGCGCTCGTTTCGGGGTCATTTCGGGGTCAGTTTGAGGGTGCCTGTCGTGTCCTTCCGGGCTGGGTAGGCTCTTTCTAGTGGCCACAGAGCAGTACCCGTACCCAGTGCTTGCCTGCCTTCATGGCGCTTCATTCATGCACTTCATTCCAAAGCCCTCTTTCACATTTTTGCACTTCTTTGCGTCTTCTTGCGTTAGAGGGAGTCATTTGGCATGCAAATGAGTACCACACTTCTTTGCTGTTCAATCGGGGCAGCAGTCAGTTGCGAGACTGGCATGTGAGCAGCGCGCCCTCCCAGAGCGAGCTCTCGGCATCAAGCTGCGTCTGATGTTGTACGGAAATACGTACATACGCTCCAGCTGCGCCGCGACTTCATTCGTTGCTGCTGCGGCCGCCAGGGTGGCAGCTGTGTCAGGTCAAGTGGCGATCTCGGGGGCTCTGCGATGGCTGAGTGCACACCTAAGGAGGGCTGCATCCTCGTGTTGTAGCCGTGTTGTGCATAAGGTGTCGTGGGGGCCGGGTCAACCACCTCGTACTATAACCCTTTCGCGACCGTGATGAAAGGATGGAAGAAGGCAAAACAAGAGACCTGCCCACTGCGTCGGCAGTTCGACACTTACAATTACTACTGCTATCCAGTCTATTGATGCTAGCATCATTCATGAGAGGCAGTGTTCTGTGTAAACATTAAACTGGTCATTCTGAACGTCCCTCCTCTGCAGACACAGGGGTAACAGATGAACGGAGAATTTGTTTTGCTGAGCCCCCTCCGCTTTTGTTCAGTTGAGTGCTGTGTTTGGTGAGAACAACGGCACCTGTCGAAGAATTGCCAGCGTCATCGTTAATCCTTTTGAGAGTTCCGATGATGATACACTTGAAACATTCAACGAGCTTTTTAACCCTGAGACCAAGTCTGAACAGAGAATTTGTTTTGCTGAGCCCCCTCCGCTTTTATTCAGTTGGGTGCTGTGTTTGGTGAGAACAACGGCACCTATCGAAGAATTGCCAGCGTCATCGTTAATCTTTTTGAGAGTTCCGATGATGATACACTTGAAACATTCAACGAGCTTTTTAACCCTGAGACCAAGTCTGAACAGAGAATTTGTTTTGCGGAGCCCCCTCCGCTTTTGTTCAGTTGGGTGCTGTGTTTGGTGAGAACAACGGCACCTATCGAAGAATTGCCAGCGTCATCGTTAATCTTTTTGAGAGTTCCGATGATGATACACTTGAAACATTCAACGAGCTTTTTAACCCTGAGACCAAGTCTGAACAGAGAATTTGTTTTGCGGAGCCCCCTCCGCTTTTGTTCAGTTGGGTGCTGTGTTTGGTGAGAACAACGGCACCTATCGAAGAATTGCCAGCGTCATCGTTAATCTTTTTGAGAGTTCCGATGATGATACACTTGAAACATTCAACGAGCTTTTTAACCCTGAGACCAAGTCTGAACAGAGAATTTGTTTTGCGGAGCCCCCTCCGCTTTTGTTCAGTTGGGTGCTGTGTTTGGTGAGAACAACGGCACCTATCGAAGAATTGCCAGCGTCATCGTTAATCTTTTTGAGAGTTCCGATGATGATACACTTGAAACATTCAACGAGCTTTTTAACCCTGAGACCAAGTCTGAACAGAGAATTTGTTTTGCGGAGCCCCCTCCGCTTTTGTTCAGTTGGGTGCTGTGTTTGGTGAGAACAACGGCACCTATCGAAGGATTGCCAGCGTCATCGTTAATCTTTTTGAGAGTTCCGATGATGATACACTTGAAACATTCAACGAGCTTTTTAACCCTGAGACCAAGTCTGAACAGAGAATTTGTTTTGCGGAGCCCCCTCCGCTTTTGTTCAGTTGGGTGCTGTGTTTGGTGAGAACAACGGCACCTATCGAAGGATTGCCAACATTGTGCTCGCACCAGGAGTTTGGAACAGCAGGCTAGATGTGCCTAAAGACCTTCAGCTGTTGCACGGGGCCGCAAGCCCTGTGCAGCTTAACACCGCAAGATGAAAACAGAAGTCTTGAGCCGAGTACCGGATGGAGAAACTGACAACCTCCCACGCTCCATCCGTCCCCCGAAGGATCCACCCTTCGGAGAGGAGTCACAGAACCCCAAAGCAGCGCGTCGAAAGCTCAAAGCCGACTGGCGAAAGTGACAAGTGGACTATACTTCGATGCAGCCGTCCCCACTCAAAGCCCCAACTTCACCACTCGCAGACACAAAGGCTGCGACGTCGCCCGCTTTGCCGAACTGCTCATGAGCAGCGGCCTTGTCCTGTCCGAAGAGATCACTTGGGTGAGTTTTGCTTCGGGCTACGACTTCGCTTATCTCATAAGGTTTGCCGCCTCCCTCTTTGTTGGTCGCACGCGTCGGAGATATGTGCCGGAAGATCTAGGAAAGAAATGCCTTGGCGCTTCACTTGCTGAGTTCATGAACTGCGCTACTGCGCTTCGCGTGCTCGTTGCATTTCTCAGAATGCTTCTGAAATCCACTCATTGCGACAAAGAAATCTTAGACTTTGTGTTGCTAAAACCCCAACGACCTGCTGTTTGGTCGTTACGCTGAAACATTCCCACGATGAATCGTAATAATTGACAGTATTCCGACGAACAACCCGTATTCGAGAGGGGCGAGGGCTCCTGCCCCGCGAAGAAGCGACGTCCCCCCATCTCTTTGCTGCGTCACGGTGAGGTCCATCCTCAAAAGCTGGAGTTAAAGAGGACGTGTCCGAGTCACACCCGAAAAGCGGGTGCGGTACAACCAAAACGCGTGTAAATCGACCCGCTTTTTTAACTTAATTGATTTGCCCAAACAACCCGAGTACCCTGTACGTTTCGGCGCCTCAAGGATTCCCTCGATGAATCGGGAGAAATTGCCCACCCCCCCCCTTACGCAGGCTTCTAACCAGTCAAGAAGTTCCCGAAGAAGAGCCCGCGTTTCTCGAACTCCTCACTGTCTACTTCCCATCCTTCTACGACACGAAGCACATGGCTCGATGCTGCGACCAGTTGCAGTACAACGGGGGCCTGGAGGGCCTCTCCATGCGCCTCGACGTGCCACGCGTCGGCCAAGCCCACCAAGCCGGCAGCGACAGTCTTATCACGTCCAACGTCTTCTTCAAGTGTGCAACGTTTTCCTTTTGCGTTTTTTCCATCTATCTTTGTCAAGAGCTTCAACTCAACTATTCTGCCGGTTCAGTGTCCCATCTTCTAACTGAAGCTCAGCGCGGAACAATACTTGCGCCCCCTGCCCGATCGAACATTGCCGAGCCTTCTAAAACGTACTTGAGTTTTGTAGAGCGTAATCGAGTGTATTCCCTTCAGGTGCTTTGGGCACAAAGAATCTGTGGTGGTGTGAGTTTGATCATAGAAACATCAAGGCACCCCTTTCAAAGACCAGCCAACAGTCAACGCGCCCGCGTGTAATCGCCGCGGAATCGAGCTCAGGTCGCCCTTAGGCATACATCCGATCCGACTCGTATTCGCATATTCTCGTATCGGGGGGTCGCGGCCCCGATTCTCGCAAAATTCTCGCATATTCTCGCAATTCTCGCATGATTCTCGCATATTCTCGCACGTGCGAGAATATGCGAGAATGAGATACCTCACAGTACGGGATGCTTGAACACATGAGAAACCGGCAGGAATCAACGTTTTAGGTCGTCTTCGAGGCTTCCGCGGCGCATTTTGCCGCCACTGGGCCTCCCAACATCTCCAGCTGCTCCTCTGTGTAGTGAACTTTCCTTTCCTCCTCTGCCTTCACTGCCACAGTTCGTTTCGTCTGTTCGTGGATGCAGGCTTTCAAAGCTGTTTGTGAACTCGGGAACCGAATTTGCTTGTGCTTTTAGCGTTATTTGTGGATTAGGTTTCCTTGACTCGCTGTCGCTGGGCTCGCTGGATTCCAAGGTACCTGCGAACTGTTGCCATCCAGAGAGCCTGCAACCTAATAATGCACCTGCAAAGGCGGCCCCAAGGTCAATTATTCAAGCTGGCAGCAGCAACTGAACGTTAGCCGACAGCTTCACGAAACGAGCTGTGGCAGAGGAAATTGTAGAAGAAACACAAGAAGCCGCAGCAGGAGAAGTTGCAGACACAGTGGCTTGCGGAGCACTTGTTGTGAAACGTGTTTTCGACCTATTCACGCATTGAAAGCAATACCATGGAGCAACCAGAGTTGTTGTCGGCGGCGTATTGTGTCCTGAAAGCACGGCACAAATGCCAGCTGCAAAGTTGCAGTTGGCGTAGCCTTACTTCGTTCTTTTGCTATCTTCACTTGGTATTCCTGTCGGTGCGGGTCAAATACATGGTTCTTCAGTGGTTTACACATTCTCGCATTTCACTCGTATCATTCTCGTCTGCGAGAATATGCGAGAATTTCATGCGAGAATGCGAGAATCATACTCGCATACGAGTCGGATCGGATGTATGCTTAGGGGGGATAGGTAAATTGACTCAAATAGTCTCGCGTAGATCACACAGGCAAAGCTCACCGGAAAACATGTATGCGAGGCACTGTTCTGTGTCTGGACATGAAACCAACACTTTCCCCACTCTCAACACAGGCTCCTCTCCAACTTCTACTCGTCTCCGCATGCTGAAACGTCGCTGGAAGCGGTGAAAAACACCCTATTCGGTTTCGGAATAGGCGCAGTAGCGGCGAGTCGAGGAAGCTACGAACGAGGCTACGACATGGAGTCGTGACGCACCACCGCCCGGATGGACCCGTCTCCCACGCTTCCCCAATCGCGCAAGGATTCCGGTTTTCTGCGGCGTGCGGGACACACGGAAGGAAATAAAAGAGGACGCGTTCAAAACAAGACAGTTCGCGTTTTTTTTTCCCCCCCCTTCTTCTTTTTTTCTTTTTTTTTTTGTGTGTGTGTGTGTGTGTGTGTGGGTGTTTTTTTTTTTTGTTTTGCACGCGAGACAGTTTCTGCTGCCGCCGCACTTGAATCGTTTGAATGCAAACACTGCTCCGTTTTACTCCCGTATCTGCGGGGGTGAGATGACAACTACTACTACTACTACTGCACGCGAGTCCCCTGCTGGGGAGAAGGGGACCTCGCTGACTACACAGCGGACCCCCCCAAGGGATGGGGGAGTGTTGGTGCGGTCGTGTGTTTTTCCTCATCTTTTTTACCAAACATGAAATGTTGGAGGAAATGAGAAGCTCGTCGCCGCAAACCGTGGCGTTTTCACTTGCGTCCTGAATCCAGCTTTACGTAAAAAACGATCAGGCACTGCGTTCAACGAAAACAACTCTCTCTTCACATCATCATCATCATCATTAGTTTTGTATCAGCCGCGGTTGTGCGAGTGACGAGCTCTTATTTTTTTTGCATTTACACCCTCAACACGGGGGTGGCACACCACCATTCATTCACATCCGCAATGCGGGACTGTTCCACCGGAAAAACGCAGGAGCCGCACTTTCAGCATTTTTTTGGCGCTTGTGTTGATTTCGCGCAAAATCACTCCCGCACTTTTTTTTTCACTCCCGCATTCGCTCCCCCCCAACCGGTGGGGAGTCCGCCGTGTGGACCCTACCACGATACCGTAGCATCTACAGGATGCAGGATGGGATATCCACCGCTGCGTGGTGTATCCACCGACCTCCTGATGCTACGTGGTATCACATACCACCACATACAACCACATACCACCACCACGTAGTACCACATGGTGCTATAGGGTAGTATGTATGGTAGTATGTAGTAGTATGTAGACTTGAGTTTGCGCTGCTCACGAACGCGGGGGGTCGGAACACCTAACGCAACTCAAGTACCGGACCGCCCACCCCCCCGATTTCCCGCCCCGTCCTATTAGTGCACGGTGGCGACCTGCCTCAGAAGCTTCGTGACGAGCTACACGATGAGGTCCGGCTCGGAGGCTGGAGTTCTAAGGTGGAGTTGAAAAGCGGGTGTCACACCCGCTTTTCGGGTGTGGATTTACACGCGTTTTTAGGTTGAAGAACACCCGCTTTTTTGGGTGTGACTCGGCGCACCCTCTTTACCTCCAGCTTCTGAGGCTGGACCTCACCGTGTACGAAGCCGCCGGCAAACCAGACTCCCACCGCTGTCCTGTCTGCAGACACTCAGGTTCCGCGCTGATGGGTGTCCGTACCGAAACACGGCGCAGACGGGACAGTGTTTGAGTACATGTCCCATTACCAAGCACGTTGCCCAACTCCCCCATCCTTTTTTTGTGCACGGTGGAGTCCTGCCTAAGAAGCTGTGCCCAAGAAGCTGGAGTTTAAAAAAGCGGGTGTCACACCCGCTTTTCGGGTGTGGATTAACGCGCGTTCCGGTTGTATCGCACTCGCTTTTCCGGTGTGGATTTACACGCGTAACGCACTCGCTTTTCGGGTGTGGATTTACACGCGTAACGCACTCGCTTTTCCGGTGTGGATTTACACGCGTAACGCACTCGCTTTTCGGGTGTGGATTTACACGCGTAACGCACTCGCTTTTCGGGTGTGGATTTACACGCGTAACGCACTCGCTTTTCCGGTGTGGATTTACACGCGTAACGCACTCGCTTTTCCGGTGTGGATTTACACGCGTAACGCACTCGCTTTTCCGGTGTGGATTTACACGCGTAACGCACTCGCTTTTCCGGTGTGGATTTACACGCGTAACGCACTCGCTTTTCCGGTGTGGATTTACACGCGTAACGCACTCGCTTTTCCGGTGTGGATTTACACGCGTAACGCACTCGCTTTTCCGGTGTGGATTTACACGCGTAACGCACTCGCTTTTCCGGTGTGGATTTACACGCGTAACGCACTCGCTTTTCCGGTGTGGATTTACACGCGTAACGCACTCGCTTTTCCGGTGTGGATTTACACGCGTAACGCACTCGCTTTTCCGGTGTGGATTTACACGCGTAACGCACTCGCTTTTCCGGTGTGGATTTACACGCGTAACGCACTCGCTTTTCCGGTGTGGATTTACACGCGTAACGCACTCGCTTTTCCGGTGTGGATTTACACGCGTAACGCACTCGCTTTTCCGGTGTGGATTTACACGCGTAACGCACTCGCTTTTCCGGTGTGGATTTACACGCGTAACGCACTCGCTTTTCCGGTGTGGATTTACACGCGTAACGCACTCGCTTTTCCGGTGTGGATTTACACGCGTAACGCACTCGCTTTTCCGGTGTGGATTTACACGCGTAACGCACTCGCTTTTCCGGTGTGGATTTACACGCGTAACGCACTCGCTTTTCCGGTGTGGATTTACACGCGTAACGCACTCGCTTTTCCGGTGTGGATTTACACGCGTAACGCACTCGCTTTTCCGGTGTGGATTTACACGCGTAACGCACTCGCTTTTCCGGTGTGGATTTACACGCGTAACGCACTCGCTTTTCCGGTGTGGATTTACACGCGTAACGCACTCGCTTTTCCGGTGTGGATTTACACGCGTAACGCACTCGCTTTTCCGGTGTGGATTTACACGCGTAACGCACTCGCTTTTCCGGTGTGGATTTACACGCGTAACGCACTCGCTTTTCGGGTGTGGATTTACACGCGTAACGCGACTCGCTTTTCGGGTGTGGCTCGGGCTCACCCTCTTGTTTGACTCCAGCTTCGTGAGGCTGGACCTCACCGTGCGCAGAAAAAGCGGCGAAAGCAAACGACCCCCACCCATCTTCCATCTGTTTTGCCAAACAGAAGCTGACCCGACTGCGGTTTCCGGTCATGGAGGCGGCGCATCGATACGCCGAGGCGTGCGACTCCCTCGTGCACGTGGAAAATGTGGAAGAAACAGCGGGCTCCCCGAGCCACCTCTATCCCTGGAACTGCATGCATGCAGGGTCAAAGCCTTGTGTCTTTTTAAAACGCTGTCGCGGGGCCGACCCCCAAAAAAAATTTCGGGAAAAAAATTTTGCTCAACTTCATCAAAAAATACTGCAGTGTTTGTTCCAAATTTTTAAAATTTAAAAAACCCAATTTTTTTCCGGAAAAAAATGGGTGGCCATTACCAAAAAGACGCAAGGTTTTGACCCTGCATGATATATATATGCTTGTGTCGAAAAAGCCAGGACCCGAGCTGGTTAAGCTCGAAGGTAAAAAGTAAAAACGGGTTACCTCATCGGAATCAACCACTTGGGTGCCCCCAAAACGCTCCAATTCCAGAAAAAAAGTGGTCGATGCTCGTTCAGGCAAATTCACCGCAGAATGCGAAAAAAAATACGAGGGAACCATTGCCTCCCCGCAGTGCAATTCCTCAAAGGAAATTCTGTGCAAGAACCGAAAAATCCGCCACAAAAACAAGCCCGACGAGCCAACCCATACACGCACCCCTCACACCCGCCAATACAGAGACCACCCCCGCCTGCGAGAACTCTTTCCATAACGGCGACGTTTTCCCACCACCCCCCCCCCCAAAACACCCCCCCCCCGGCCCCCCACCTTTTTGTCCCCCCCCCCCCCGTCCCGTGCGTTCACCTTCGCCTTCCGTTTGTTCGTCAAGTATTGTTTGCTCCCGTCACGTTTTTCTCGTTCTCACGAACCCCGGCCAGAATGGGGACACTTTGTCCGCGCTGCGAATAACGAGGGCCTGCGGTATTCAGTTCTAGCGGGAACCGAACAGCACGCGAACAGTGCCAGTGAAGGAGGACCGGGACTCTGAAAGTGCTTTCAGGCAAACTCTGATGACCCTCAACCACGATGCCACCGCACCTGCAGTGCAAGACAGTACCTGTGCGCCATAGTTTACATATCCATCGAGAGAGTGCGGCCCCAAGGCAGCAGGTGTCACCCCCCGAAGTAAGCGCTCCAGTTGCCACGGAAGAGACTCGATGCCCATCAAAACACAGGCCTGCGAGAGGCAGTGCTCTGCCTAAACATTAAACCAATATTTTCCCCCCCCGTAGACGCCATAATTCTTTAAAAAAAAAAAACATGCGGGGTGCTTTGTGTTGCCGATGAACAACCTCCTCGTGTTCGGCACAAGACCGAACCCCAGCGCCTAATAATCAACAACAGTTGATCGTCGGTGACACAAAACGCCCGCAAAAAAAATAAAAAAAAAAATGCCGCAACAACACAAACAGACATAGAATGCAAGCAAGCAAATGCAATTATTGGTAGGGAAGGGGAAGGGTTCCGGAGCAAATATAGGGGGTTGGGGGGGGGGGGGGGGGTTGACTGTATAACTTCAACTTTTGTCTGATTCACTCCCCATTGGATGGGACCAGTGATTTCTGCCAACACTTCGGCTTCGTTTAACGATGTCGTAGCCATTAGACAACGATGCGGCCATGTACGTAGTAACCTGGACAGCATCATTCATCCGACACGAATGCCCCGGTGATAGCGACTCCCGAATATTTTCCCGGATGATCGACAGTACGGCGTACTGACATGGGCTGAAACTTGGAACCATTCCCGAACAGTTACTGGGGGGGGGGGTCGAATACAAGAGGTACCTCTTGTATTCGGCGTGCCGATCCTGCAATTTTCCCGGAAAAGAAGTAGAAAAAAGTACCGCAAACCCGGAACACGCGGGAACCCCCTGTCTTGGAAGACGCACGTAATTTGTGTTCCGTGTTGTGCGGGTTTATACAGCGCCGAAAAAAACTTGGTCAGCCCAAATCTCAAAAAACGAAACTTTGATAGCGCTAAAAGCTTATTTGAGCCGGTCCACCCTCTTGATAGACCGTGATACACCGAAGAATACAGCACCGGGCAATTCGATGCAGCTCTAGGGACTAGAGATGGACCTGATAGACCATGGTGGACCGTGATTCGCTGTGATAAACAGCGGCAGGCACTTCGATGCAGTTTCAAGAGATAGGGACGGACCGGCTCATTATTGTCGATAACGGGCTGCGCAACCTGGGCGAAGTTGTGCAGACTTAACAAACTCGTTTCTTAAGTTGCCGTCGTGTTACCGGTTACGGTTACTTCATAAACATCGTGCCCCTGATTTCCGCATCCTAGCTTGCGCTGAACGTGCGAAGGAGATGCCACTCGCGCCGGAGCGAGAGGCAATGCAGCGTCGCGTTAAGAAGCCCACCGGTGCACGCGTGGGGGGCAAAAAACGGTGCTGACCAACACATGGCCCAGTTTCAAGCGGCTTTCTGAAGACCAATTATAGATCCCTGGTGCACAGCAAGAGCTTGTTCAAGAAGAATAATATGTTTTGCTTGCATTCTGTGGACAGACTACCCCCCCCCGCTGTTCTTTTCACTTCGTCTCGTGTCGATGCGTTGCTTGTTATCGGCGTGTGTCCAACACCCCGATTAGAGGTTTTCTCTCTTTTTTAATAGTGCATTTGTACTGAAGGGAACATTTTCGGAGCGGCGATTGCACACGCGCGTACAGGAAACAACGCACCCTCGGAGAGGCACGCGACGAACAAGGATATCGTTTGCCTCGCGCCAGTTTCACCACCGTTGCCGAGTGGTCGTTCGTTCCTTCGTTCGTCGGCGCAAGCGCACCCAACTCCCCGGAAAATGTTCTCGTGTTCTCCACCGTCCCTTTGGAAGCTTTGCCATCGGATAGGCGTTCCCCACGTCGCTTTGCCGGTGCCGCCACGAGTGAAAGCCACACGGCGAATCCCGCGCCGAACGAGACCCTTCCGGCGTCACTTAGCAAACGGCTGGCTGTAGTGCGGGCGCTCGACGCAGCCAATACCAGCGAGAGAGCAGGGAGTTTGGCGACCGCCCCTCTCCCCCTCGACTCGAGAAGACCAAGCCACCCCCCACTCGGCTGCGGCGCCGGTCGGCAGGAAAACTTGGCCGCGGGGCGCCGATCCACTCTGTTGCGCCGACTCCGCTTACCTCCACAAAGAGCCCCATAAAACGTGGAAAGTGGGTGCTTCCGAACGTATACGAGCTAGCTGCGAAGCAGTTCGAGCCGCAAACTGCACTAGAAGCTAGTCACTGCCGGAAACTGTGGCGTCCTTGCTGATGGCGCCTGCGTCCGCGACACCACAGTTCCGTTAGCTTGTCAACAACGAAGCATTTTCCCGAAACGATGGTAACAGCGGCCAAATGGATGTTCCTGTATCGTAGATGACGGAAGGAAAAACAAAAAAAAAAAAGCCACAAAAAACCCATTAAAAAAGTCATAAAAACTACAAAAAAACATTTTTAAAAAAAAAAAAACAAAAAGCCACGTTGAAAATTGGTTTAAAAAAACCACCCCCGAGCCCATGCAACATTGTATCCGAACCCACCCCACTTCCCCGCCGAAGAAGGGAGTTTTGCACTCGCTTCTTTTTTCTCTCTCTTCTTCTTCAGAAGAAGACCTGATGCGGCATCAATCATGCATGAGGGGTAAAGTCCTGCCTGAGCGTTACATGAAGGAAGGTCGTCGTCCCCTATCCCGCTTCGAATGCAGCTGTTTCTCCCGTTCGCGGTGACCTTACCAGCTACGACCACCACGGCGGACAGAGCACTGTGTTCGAGCATCCATCATCCGCGTTTACCCGACGTACCTGCCTCTTTTTGGTTTCAGCTTTTTCCTGTGGGAATCTTTTTGGAGTGAACCGCTACAAGCATCCACGGGGTTTCCGATTTCTGATTTCATGGCATACGACGCTGCTTTCGAAATCACGATCACGCCAACCGAGCACATCGCAAACTAAACTAATCGGGCCCAGTACCCCCTCCCTCCGAAGACTTGATGCTAGCACCAACCATGCACGAACGGCACTGTCTAAGCAATAACTACCCAGTCGCACCCAAGGTTCAACGAAAGAGCACCCCATGAAGACACGCTCAACACTCACAGACTTGCACCCGCAGGTTTTCCGTCCAGGTTCTGCATCGTAACCTAGAAAAACACACACCCACACGGACCACACGCGCGCGACACACTTACTGCACACATACGACAAGGTCGGTTTTCCTTTCTTCTTTGTTGTTTATTCTCTGTTGCACCGTTTCTTCTTTTTTTGGCTTATATCCATCCTCCCCCACGTCACCGTCACCCCCTTTTTGTTTTTTTTTTTTGATGCGTGCGACGCCCATCCTGCAGAGCAAATACTGCCGACGCGTCACTGCTGCGTGTGTGCGCTCGGATGGCGCCGCTCAAGCGGCCACCTTCAGTCACTCGTTTGTGGTGAAGATTGCTCCGTTCTTCTCCCTGACTTGTTCTCGGACTAGAACGCATACTACTTACGTAGTAACTAAAGGGCCCCTTTACTACTGATACTGTGCAGTCTATCGTCACGGATTGTTGCTGCATATCAAGTTCAAACTACTACTACTGATACCTGCGCCGCTGTTCGTGCCAAATTTCTAGTTTATTTCCCCAAGGTTCAAAAACCCCCCGGTTTCTAGAGACTGGCGAAGGACGCGTTCGCAAATACACCGAGTACACCGAGGCACGCGGTAGGTCTAGTGCGAGCAAAACGAATTCGAACCTCAAAAAAAAAAATCCTGCTGCAGTAGGTCTATAATGTGAGCACGAAACGAAACTCAAAAAAACAAAAAAGCCTGTGAACACACACCCTCGTAGCAGCAACAAGAGCGTGCGCGAGTCCACGTATGTCTGCGGGTTGTTGCTCGTTCCAAACCCTTTGCAGTCACGGCTTTCAAAGTTAGACAAAACTTTGACCGGGCTGCTAAGGCCGCACAGCCGTTTGCCGAGGCCGTCTGCCAGGGGATTACGACCATTGCACAGAGATCCGCCCAGCATCCTCGGCAAAATAGGCAAAACCTTTTGCAGTTTACGGCTTTCGAAGTTAGACCCACGGATTGGAAACGGTAGGGGTTTGCTTCGGTGTGTCGAGTGACCAGTAGTTCGAGTAAGGTTTTGTACGGCTTTCAAAGTTAGACCCACGGATTGGAAACGGTAGGGGTTTGCTTCGGTGTGTCGAGTGACCAGTAGTTCGAGTAAGGTTTTGTACGGCTTTCAAAGTTAGACCCACGGATTGGAAACGGTAGGGGTTTGCTTCGGTGTGTCGAGTGACCAGTAGTTCGAGTAAGGTTTTGTGTATCACGTTATTGCCACGACAGCGTGGATCGAACAGACAGTCTAAGGCGTCAGTACAACATTGTTGGCTTGGCACAAGCCGCCACAGCACAGGAGCGCGGCCGAGGGCATCCTGCAGGAGAAGCCGTAGCCGGCAAGCGCATGATTGCGTAAGAGGACGAGAAAAAGAGCATGTGGCTCACCATCCCTGCGAGCAGCCTTTTTGAGGAGCGCAACACTTGACAACATCTTGCAGTTTCTGAGGATGAGAATTCCACAGGCGACGTCAACTGCACCGTGCAAAAGAGGGAGAAGGCGTCGGCCGCAGCTCAATGTCAGCAATCTCATCAGAGATTGCTGACATTGCTTAGCGTGCTGTTCGGGGTTGCTGGCAGCCCTTTCCGACATGAAAGGCCATGAAACAGCTGAATCTGGCCACCGAAGTCAATTTTACACAAGAAATAGACGCGCCAAACATTGGTTGGTTCATAATTACAACAGGAAACATCGAGAAGAAAAAAACGATCGTTTTTTTTTACATAAGCGCCAGCTTGAAAGGAAATGCTCGACGATGCTGCCCGACAAAGAACAGAAGGGATCCCAAGTGCTGTAACTACCGAACCACGTGTTGAACGGACGTGAGGTCATGCGGGTCTACCCCTACACGACAAATCACACAAACACAACAGGTCAAAAAATCCTGAGTGAGAAAACAACACACGGTGGTGTAAGCGAAGAACAAATCAGATTGTGTTTGTATTGTATTTGCCCCTTACCTCTATATTTCCCCCCTTCCATTCGGAGTCGAAGCAGCTACGTCGAGTATTTTCTTCTCAATTTCACGACGATAAAAAAACGATGATATTTCGTTTTCGAAAAATGATCGTTTTATATAACTGTCGTTTCCATTCCGTGTAGACAACCCTCGAACGGGCTAGCCCTGCCGACAGAGAAATACGCCCGCCCAGCCTCCTGGGGCAAAGGCAAATAGGGAAGGGTCGGCCGATTTTCGTTTCAGCCACATGCAATGTGTGAGGAAACTGAACCGCCCGAGTAGGACCTTCTGATCATGATCATTTGCCAAATTTGCCACCTGAAACCACGTCCAGGATTTGGGCTCCCGAAGATTTGGGGGGCGCACTTGCGGCGGACTGAGAACGGCCACCTACAGACTCTCAGGTATCCGCCCATTACGTCATACGGCATTCAAACGAACCTCCGGTTCCCATGTAGTCTTGCGACACGAAGCTGGAGAAGCCGCAGCCCGCCCTAATTGCTTCTGCCGTGGAAGTTCAGGTGACGCAGGCTTCACCTGGCTGCTTCACCTGAGACTTTTGTTTTTGGTGTGAAAGAAGCTGCACATCATCAAGCCACGTCGCATGGGGGTGCAGGCTCAAGACCCAGGGACAACATGGACCGGTTCAGATAGTGCGGCGTTGAACACACACACGATGGAGAGCCTCAGAAGCTTGAGTTGAACAGGGTGTGCCCGAGTCACACCCCACGGGAAACGGGTGCGCTAAAATCAAAACGCGTGTAAATGTACACCCGACAAGCGCGTGTGGCACGCTGCGCTGCGTTTTAACTCCAACCCCAACTTCTGAGGCTGGACTCCATCGTGCACCATTCCAAGCACACTCTTGCAACACCCCCAACACACACCCCCCCTGATTTTCTTCAAATTCTGACAACTTTGCTTTCATATATCCCTCGTAAGTGAACAAAATAATTGAGCCGCTTCTCTTGTTTTTTCCTCTTCCTCTCAGTTGGAACCGCCGGCATCTTGAGCCCCTTCTGGCAGCAGATGCAGATTATAGCCACAGATTCTTTGGATTCTAACCCAAATTACAAGGCTCGACAACAAATCGATCGGGCAGGGGGTGAGTCATCCAGATTCCTCTCTATTTCCTCTTGTGTTGGGAATAGGCTTGCTGTGTTGAACGAGCTGCCAGGTCTGCTTCTTTCAGTGGATGGCTTCGTCAACTCTGAGCTTAGCTCCTTGGCCAGGACCTGTGCCGCACTCGGAGGATTTGGTCCGCGCCCCATTTGTACGCTGTTCACGCAAACCGACGGTTCGGATCGCCAGTCCTGCTTACCAGAAGTGGTCCACTTAGAACCAAGATTCTACGTCAGGGCTCAATGAAGTAACCCCGAGCTCACGCCCATTTTAAAGTTTGAGAATAGGTCGAGGAAGCGATTTCCCCAATGCCTCCAATCATTCGCTTTACCTGGCGTAACTCCTGTTTTGGTTCTAGCTATCCTGAGAGATACTTCGGAGAGAACCAGCTACTAGATGGTTCGATGGGTCGGCAAGCGGTGTCGACCGCGGGATCACCGAACGGTGAGAGTGCGTTAGGTTGCCCTCCGCGGAAGCGACGAGCAAGCAGGTCGAAGCGCCCGCTATCACTAGTGTTGTCTTGCAAACTCACACTTAGCTGAAACCACTACGACTACCACGTGGATTTGCTATGCAGGTTTCAATTACACCAAACGAGAATCAATCCCACCGTAAACCAAAAATGCGCACCGTTGTTTTTGCTGCTCTAGTTGCCACGGCCTTCGCCAGGACCAGCCGCGACGAAATGCTCTTCATGAAAGCAAATGGAGAAGTGGACGACAGCCCGATCGGCATGCTGAAGGTGACGAAGCAAGAGCTGGCAGACACAATGGACGCCCACGCCAATAGCAACAGCCCGATCCAGCTCCCGAACATCGGTGTTGGAACAGCCCAGTTGAGCAACGGCATTTCTGCTTGGGTGGACATCCCAGAAGGAGTGTATCGCGAAGTTCCGGAGTGGATGGAGTACCGGCTCGATGCGATTGTGACGTCAAGCGTTGTGACCGAAGCTTACCCGTTCTTCTTCCAGTGCAAGCCACGGACAGCGTCGCACTGTGAGATGTACGCGTTTGCTTACCCGTGTCTGGACTGCCATGACTTTGAGCATGGCGACTTCATCAAGCACATGGTGGCAGACGGATGGGAGGTGTTCAAATGCACGCCCTCTGTGGAGTTCGAGAACAGCCCGGGACACCTGCACAAAATGGTGGGGCTCCGAAAGACGATCGACTCAGGTGAGAAGATTCTGAAGTACCTGGACGAAGCATCGGAGTTCTTCAGCTTCGCCATTGACCAGGAGCCGCAAGTGTGCGAGTCGATCGCGGACGAAACTGTTTGCACGCAGAACACGAAGGGGAAGTGCCTCTGGGAGAGTGGGCAGTGTGTGTTCAACACGTGCAGACCAGGTGGCATGTACGGGCCAGGCGTCTGCACTACTCATTGCATCACAGACGACGTGCCAACAACAAGGACCACATGAAGCAAAGTTCCGTGATGGCAACTTGACACCGTTGCCATGCACCACTCAACTAACAACAGGTGCACCCTCAGTAAAACGAATTTTCGAGTCCCTCCCCCACGCGTGAGCGGCAGAGTACTGCCTTAACACTGAAGATTTCCCCTTTACGTTCCCCTTTTCAACACCACGGACGAGCAGGTCATCAGGGTTTGGCTCGTCTTCTCACGAATACGGTCTGCGCAAAGCCGGTATCCTGCTCGACTGTTGGCTGGCAACCATACACTACATTGTCTCTCTCTTCCTGCCTCCTTCCTCCTGCACTTTTCTGTGCAAGTTATACATAGCTACTTACGCTTCTGCACCTCATGCGGCCGTTCGTTTCCACGTTTCTTGAACACACTGCCGAGAGAAGCGTTCGTGCCGCGTCGTGCTTCAGGCTGCAGCTCACTCACTTGCAAGAAGTATCTGCGGACAGTGCATGACGCAGTGACCAAAAGTCCTGATGGATTCTACTCGATTTCGCATTCAGAATCCAATTTGTGTGGGGGGTTTCTATTTTTTGGCCGGAAATCAGCCCCCTTTGTTGGACGCAATGGCCACCTTTAATTCCTAAAGGAGAAGGGAGCGATCCACTGAGACTGCGTCCGATCACCGTCTCGAGCAGCACGTGAGGCGTCGCTTCCGGTACCCTATTCCTTGGGAGTCGGCGAGGTGTTCTCTGTCACCAACGGAATTCTCCAGGGCTGCCCAAAACCAGTTCTGATCAACGCGCTCTTTTCGTTCTCTCAAAAGGCTTGGTTAACCAGGCGCGGGTGAGTCCAAAGTCGTTCGCCGACGATCTGTACCTGCTGTCGAAACTTGCGAGGCTGCTTCAGGAGGGAATCCGAACCACCGCACAGGCTATGCCCTCAACGAGGACACGTTTCCTTCTCGACGTCCCCAGAGCCTCCTCGCCTCGAGATCGGTGGCAAAGTGATTCGATCAAGCAAAACGGTGAAGGTTTTGGGTGTACGCCACGGTCCCTCGGTCTCACCGGGTGAAGAGCCCTCGGTTCCCTCGCTCGTAGCAGGAGGCTGCGATCGTATGCGGAACTGCGTTGGTTGCACAAGCGGCACAGCCTCAAGTCTGGCCGCGGCCTCGTAGGGTCTAAAGGCTAATCTTCTGCGGGAGTGAAGATTCCTCGGGACCACGCAACACAGCTTCCAGCTTCGACGGGACTCCCATGTCGTTACTCAGGAAAGAAGCTCCGCATCTCTTTCGAGAGAGGGCCTGCGACTGCGCGCGTGGCGTTCCTTGACCACACAGAGACAAGGATTACGACGGAATCGAAGGAGGGGTGGACGTGCGCGTCCTGAACCGGCTGAACCGCGTGACGGACCACAATTTGAGTTCCGCGATCATAGTCGATGTATTGCGGGGGCGGTGTACTCTCGGGAATGATGCCACAGGAAGTGGGGTTCGGGGAGCAGCGACTGTGCGTTTAAGTCGATTTTGGAGTGCGTGAGCCCCTCCGGAGAAAGGTCCATCACACTAGTTCCAGGATACTTAGCCCTGCGACAGCGGTGCGACGGGGATCCTGTGGCATTACTGCTGGCAATGCCCAGGTTGCAAATGGAACGAGCTGCGATCCTGGCTTTGCGTTACAGAGGCGATGGTCCGGGACATGCCTGCATGCTTGTGCACTACCCACGGGACCCTGCCCCCAAGAGAAGATCCAGAGGTTAATCGGTACGATCACGATCGAGAGTGCGCAGGCAGCGAAGCCTCGCCGCACACTTTATTTTCTAAGCCTACCTCGAAGTTGTGCCAGGGCCGTATCCCGGGACTGCGATGGTAGGGCTCTGAATCAGTGCCGGTCATCCTGGATGATAATCGCATACGCTTGCCAATCGTTGTTCAGAGTGTCGAAGAAGATTGCGCCGATGGTGGCGCAGCCGGAGGCGTTCTGACTGACGGGCAAGACCGCCTGGCATGCGTGTGTTGACACGTTGTGCGCGGGCTCTCCTCCTTTTGGCAATAGCCCGCCCTATGGCGGCGCTAGCATTTTAGACGGACATTCTCAACACCCACTGAACAAAAGATACGTCATGCGGATACTCAGGCACGGCATCCTTCCAGCTATAACGGGCGCAAATTGTTTCCAGCTTGCCCAACATCCATTCGGTCCTCCGTCCAGCCGCAAAGCGTGGGCGGTGTGTACAACCCGGCATAGCTGGTGCGCCAGAACAGCGGAGGGAACAGACCTGCCGCCATGGGAAGGAGGAGACTCCTGAGTCGGCGCAACATAAGGTATCCAATTTGCAGCCCCTTCCCCCGGCAGCTTCGACCGCGTAAATGCCTCAAAAAAGAAAAACATTTCTTTTGGGAACCCCACCGATCACCACAAGCACGCACTAAGCTGAACTTCACAAGCATACAAAAGGTCGAAAGACACCAATCTGTACGTCCCATTCGGGATCGTCGGAAACACAAAAAGAGCGAGTTCCACGCCTGTCGTCGGGAGGGGGCTGGAGCACGATACCCCGTGGCCAGAAGACCAGCGTCACTACGAAGCGGGTTCCGATGTTGGTCGTAAGCATCTTACGACTGTCCGTTGCTATAATAATAGGACGTCATATTTCGTCGACGCACCTGAGGCGTTTCGTGTTGCCTTAGTGATTCGACAAGCTGCTCGAAAGCCAACCATACACGTCGCTGTGCCTTTGCTTCCTCGGCCTGTCATGCAAACTCACTCCAGGTTTCAATTCCACCAAACAAAATTCAATCCAACCGGACGCCAAGATGCGCACCGCTGTTTTTGCTGCTCTCGTTGCCACGGCTCTCGCCAGGACCAGTCGCGACGAAATGCTCTTCATGAAAGCAAATGGAGAAGTGGACGACAGCCCGATCGGCATGCTGAAGGTGACGAAGCAAGAGCTGGCAGACACAATGGACGCCCACGCCAACAGCAACAGCCCGATCCAGCTCCCGAACATCGGTGTTGGTACAGCCCAGTTGAGCAACGGCATTTCTGCTTGGGTGGACATCCCAGAAGGAGTGTATCGTGAAGTTCCGGAGTGGATGGAGTACCAGCTCGATGCGATTGTGACGTCAAGCGTTGTGACCGAAGCTTACCCGTTCTTCTTCCAGTGCAAGCCACGGACAGCGTCGCACTGTGAGATGTACGCGTTTGCTTACCCGTGTCTGGACTGCCATGACTTTGAGCATGGCGACTTCATCAAGCACATGGTGGCAGACGGATGGGAGGTGTTCAAATGCACGCCCTCTGTGGAGTTCGAGAACAGCCCGGGACACCTGCACAAAATGGTGGGGCTCCGAAAGACGATCGACTCAGGTGAGAAGATTCTGAAGTACCTGGACGAAGCATCGGAGTTCTTCAGCTTCGCCATTGACCAGGAGCCGCAAGTGTGCGAGTCGATCGCGGACGAAACTGTTTGCACGCAGAACACGAAGGGGAAGTGCCTCTGGGAGAGTGGGCAGTGTGTGTTCAACACGTGCAGACCAGGTGGCATGTACGGGCCAGGCGTCTGCACTACTCATTGCATCACTGACGACGTGCCAACAACACGAACCCCGTGAATGACGCAAGCTCTGTAGTGGCAACTCGACGCAGTTTCCGAGAAGACGAATTTCCGACTCTTTTCCCCCATCCCCTCCGTTTTCCGCTGACGCCTGTTGTTCGGCACTGTGGCACAAGAAAGGTCCGTAGTGGATCGGGTTTGACAACTCGAAACGTTCATGCGCCACGGCCGGCAACAAAGGTAGCCCCGACAAGGTTTTCGAATCCCTTCCCCCTTTCCTTTCCCCTTTTGTCCACCGCCGACGAGCAGAGCAACAGCTTTTGGCTCCTCTCCTCACGGATAGGATCTGCAAAACGCTGGTGACCTGCTTGAATGTTGGCTGGTGACACCCGTACACTACATTATCCTCTCTCTTCCTGTCCTTCCTCCTGCACTTTTCTGTGCGAGGTATACATAGCTACTTACGCTTCTGAAGCTCATGAGGCCGTTCGTCTCCACTTTTCTTGAACACACTGCCGAGGGAGAAAGTTACGTGCTGAAAAAGGGCTCTTAGGTGAAGTCAGTTGCGCCTCGACACATGGCCAAATGGTCTCTTCGAGATATGCGGGGAGATTTTCCCTTACCTACCCTCCTCCGTGAACATGTCACCCCCTTTTGTGCGAAAATCCGCTGAGGGGTGACATACTCAAGGGGGGTGACATACTTGAGGGTTTGTGGAGTTCATCTGAGCCTCGTCTGGTGGTGGTGGTGTTACGCTCCACGTGTGGAACGTGTGGATTTCCACACGTTAATTCTTTTTGGATTTAGTTCCCCCACGTGTGGATCCCCAGGTAAGGGAAAGGTTTTTTTTTTCCCCTCGAACCTTAAGCGCCCACATGTGGACTACACGTATTTTCTCTGAGACCGAAAACGGAGCGTAAGCCCTGCTCAGCAGCCCTTCTAGGGCACGAACGACCAGGGACAGAACGTTGGACTGCAAGGTACCAGATGCTGAAAAGACCTGCCCTTCAAAACCCCCGAGTCCCTCAGGGCAGGTCTTCAAGGAAACTTGGAGGAGACTTGTGACTCCAACCGAAGATTTTTGTAACGAAAATGCCTTGCGATTCTAACCGACGATATGTACAGCATTGGTTGTACTCAAGTACCTGCAATTGTACCGGAGGGAGTTTTACAGGCCTGACCATTGAGCCCCTGCGACCTGCCTGAACCCTGGCTGAAGGTTCTCCTGTTTTGCGCTACGAAGGACTGTTTTACTATGACCGTCATACTTGTACTCCGCCTTTAAAAAAAAAGCGGGGATTTCCCCCGCTTTTCCCCCGCTTTTCGAAAAAGCAGGGGGGAAAAAGCGGGGGATCAGACAACACAATTCTGGACGAATATGGGCGAACAGGTCGTCCACACGCATGCGTCGACGAGGCTCGGAGGTCGGGTCGTAGATCAGGCATGCTTCCGAAAAGGAGATGCCTGCACAGACCAAGCGCGGTGCCGGGGACATTGGTTCGGACGGGCCCGGACCCCCTTTCCAATATTGGGCATCTCCCCTTTTCCCGAACTGGGGGGGCGTCGGCGACGCGCACACGCATCCTTTTCCCCGTGGCCAAGAACGTCGCCCCGAAAAAGCAAAGCAGGGCGGTCGCCCCGAAGGTTGCCTGGAAGGCCCCGAAAGTCGCCCAGAAAGCCGTTTCTTCGGCTGGCAGCGACAGCGACAGCGACGGCTATGAAACCGAAGCGACTTCGGCTGCGAATTCCGCAAGCTGCGCACGGGGCATTCTACATGCCCTGCTTGTAACAAGCGCCGCCAGTGCTGACCCCGAACGAGCTCTCGCTCAGGGCAAACTCCTCATCAACGGCAACATCACTCAGTGTTTGGCTCCGGAACTCGGCGGGGGAGTGTGACGATGCGGTAGGTTAGTATTTATTGAATTACCTACCCCCCCCCCCGTGAACATGTCACCCCCTTTTGTGCAAAAATCCGCTGGGGGGTGACATACTCAAGGGGGGTGACATACTTAAGGGTTTGCAGAGGTCATCTGAGCCTCGGCTGGGGGGAAACGTCCTTAGCAGCCCTTCTAGGACACGACCGACCAGAGACAGAACGCTGGGCCCATGGCAAGGTACCAGATGTTGAAAGACCCGCCCCTCTGCCCTGTTCACTCGCCTTTGCTTGGAGCATCGCTGTTGCTTTCTTTTCCTGCGCTGAGTGATATGCTTAAGTTTAGCGCGTAGATCTTCAACAGCTGAGGTCGGTGAGAGTTTCAGACTTCCAACCCCAGTTCCTCACGACCCCCTGCCGGCAGGGAGACCCTGCCGACGCGCTGGACCTCAACGCAACAAGCAGCAACAAGCTCGAACGACTGGGCACAACGCGCCGCAGACCGAACCAATGTGCCACGTTGACGATCGGACGCGTACAAAGCAGACCAGGCACGAACGTGAAGAGAGTGATGATTTTTGAACCGCTGCGCAAAGCAGTGGCATGAATGACGTAAGTGATATGTGATTGTCATCATACGTGATCCACTGCTCTCCTGCAGACAAAATGGCCGCTGTGTCTAGGCCGCTGCTTCCGGCTCAGCGATCGCTCAAATTTCTGCATTGCACGCCCCTCAGGTTGCAAGTGCAAGACACTTGAAACAATTTTACAAACTTCCTTCTCCTGTGCACAGTCCGTGCACTTCAGCAAATCGTGTTGGCAGAATGATGACATTGCGAGGTCTGGAAGTGTTTCGAAGTAGGCCGTTCCATCAGGTGCAGCCACCGGGAACAAGCCGAACAATCCACTCTCAAGAAGCTCCGGTGCTGAAGAATAATCGTGAGGTCGTTGCAAGCGTCATTCGCAGACCGACGCAATGCGGTTGACCATGTTGTACATTGAAGGAACTGTGGGATGGCCCCCCCAAGTAACAGCTGTTGCCCAAGTTTTGAATCCCGCGAAAACTCCTATTTACAACGTTGTTGGCTGCTTCAAGACCACGTGTCACTTTGGCGGTCGCGCAAACAACAAGAGCCGAGGATGACCGCTCCGATTGGTGCGAAAGGCGGCGGTGAAAGCGGAAAATATAACTCTAAAAAAAAAACCGTTCAAAAAAAAATTTCCGCTGCGCGGCCCTACTGGGACAACAGCCCTTGAGTATGTCACCCCCCCCTCTCAGGCCTTGGGGGGTGACATACTCAAGGGGTTTTTGGGGGGTGACATGTTCACGGGGGGGGGGGGTAGGTACCTGCTTTTTCCCCGCTTTGCCCACTTTTTCCCCGCTTTGCCCGCTTTCCCCCCGCTTTTTCCAAATTTGGGGAAAAAGAAAAAAAGCGGGGATCCCGCTTTTTTTTTGAAGGCGGGGTACAAGTATGGACCGTGTTGGATTGGAGTCAGCACCTTTGCAGTGCAGACAAGCAGGATATACCTCCAAGGAAGGCTTATGTGACTTATCCGGGATAAAGGAAGTATGTGCAGGTAGTTGCCAGGAGTTATTTGCTGATTACAATCACGCTCGAGCCAAACCATACGCGCTGTGTCTTTGCTTCCGCGGCCTGTCATGCACACTTACTTCAGGTTTCAACTGCACCAAACAAACTTCAATCCAACCGGACGCCAAGATGCGCACCGCTGTTTTTGCTGCTCTCGTTGCCACGGCTCTCGCCAGGACCAGTCGCGACGAAATGCTCTTCATGAAAGCAAATGGAGAAGTGGACGACAGCCCGATCGGCATGCTGAAGGTGACGAAGCAAGAGCTGGCAGACACATTGGACGCCCACGCCAACAGCAACAGCCCGATCCAGCTCCCGAACATCGGTGTTGGAACAGCCCAGTTGAGCAACGGCATTTCTGCTTGGGTGGACATCCCAGAAGGAGTGTATCGCGAAGTTCCGGAGTGGATGGAGTACCAGCTCGATGCGATTGTGACGTCAAGCGTTGTGACTGAAGCTTACCCGTTCTTCTTCCAGTGCAAGCCACGGACAGCGTCGCACTGTGAGATGTACGCGTTTGCTTACCCGTGTCTGGACTGCCATGACTTTGAGCATGGCGACTTCATCAAGCACATGGTGGCAGACGGATGGGAGGTGTTCAAATGCACGCCCTCTGTGGAGTTCGAGAACAGCCCGGGACACCTGCACAAAATGGTGGGGCTCCGAAAGACGATCGACTCAGGTGAGAAGATTCTGAAGTACCTGGACGAAGCATCGGAGTTCTTCAGCTTCGCCATTGACCAGGAGCCGCAAGTGTGCGAGTCGATCGCGGACGAAACTGTTTGCACGCAGAACACGAAGGGGAAGTGCCTCTGGGAGAGTGGGCAGTGTGTGTTCAACACGTGCAGACCAGGTGGCATGTACGGGCCAGGCGTCTGCACTACTCATTGCATCACAGACGACGTGCCAACAACAAGGACCACATGAAGCAAAGTTCCGTGATGACTCTGTGGCCGGGACACCTGCACAAAATGGTGGGGCTCCGAAAGACGATCGACTCAGGTGAGAAGATTCTGAAGTACCTGGACGAAGCATCGGAGTTCTTCAGCTTCGCCATTGACCAGGAGCCGCAAGTGTGCGAGTCGATCGCGGACGAAACTGTTTGCACGCAGAACACGAAGGGGAAGTGCCTCTGGGAGAGTGGGCAGTGTGTGTTCAACACGTGCAGACCAGGTGGCATGTACGGGCCAGGCGTCTGCACTACTCATTGCATCACTGACGACGTGCCAAACCCCACCCTCTTTTTCCGCTGACGCCTGTTGTTCGGCACTGTGGCACAAGAAAGTTCCGTAGTGGATCGGGTTTGACAACTCGAAACGTTCATGCGCCACGGCCGGCAACAGATGTAGCCCCAACACAAGGTTTTCGAGTCCCTTCCCCCTTTCCTTTCCCCTTTTGTCCACCGCCGACGAGCAGGTCAGTCAAGGAGCAAACCTCTTCTCACGGATAGGATCTACAAAACGCTGGTGACCTGCTTGAATGTTGACTGGTGACAACCGTACACTACATTAGCCTCCCTCTTCCTGCCTCCTTCCTCCTGCACTTTTCTGTGCGAGGGTTACATAGCTACCTACGCTTCTGAAACTCATGCGGCCGTTCATTTCCACTGTTCTTGAACACACTGCCGAGGGAGAAAGTTACTTGCTGGAAAAGGGCTGTTAGGTGAAGTCAGTTGCGCCTCTACAAAGTGGCCTCTTCGAGACATGCTGGGGAGATTTTCCCTTACCTACCCTCTCCCGTGAACATGTCACCTTTTGTGCGAAAATCCGCTGAGGGGTGACATACTCAAGGGGGGTGACATACTTGAGGGTTTGCGGAGGTCATCTGAGCCTCGACTGGGGGGAGACGTCCTCAGCAGCCCTTCTAGGACACGACCGACCAGCAGTGTGGCTCCTGGGGCCTGGCGCGTTTGGCGCGGCGCGCCGCGTTTGGCGCACCCTGTAGCCCAAGGAAATTTAGGCTCCCTCAGGGCAAAAGAGTGCCTCGGCGGAATTGATATTTTGCCCGGGCCATTTTTCAAACACACAAAATAATGGAATCTGGGTTTGCCGCTGGTCCACATAGCAGATCTTTTTCAACGACGTTTTGCTCGCCCTCAGCTCCGATGAAGAGAACGGTTCAAAATAGACTCGGGGACCCATACGTATGTGTGTGGTTCGTGACTCCTCATAAGATGGGAAGGACAGGAATCGTCCCCAGGTAGGTGACAATTCCCGCTGGTCCGCAGTTTTTCCCGACGACGGTTTCTGAGAAATGAAGAGAACGGTGCCAAATAGACCCGGAACCGTCAGTGGAACCCTGTGGTTCTTCGGCCTTTTCGTTGCCGCAGGGTACCATGGATTACCATGGTGCACACGTCCAAACCGGTCCAAAAAGGCTGCTTGCAGGGATCGATCCCTGGAAAAACCTTGTTTTTCAGTGGCTCTGGAAGGACAGGGGGTGTGGGAAGGCACCAGAATATGTTGACACCCTCTAGACAGAACGCTGGGCTTATTGCAAGGTGCCAGATGCTGAAAAGACGCGCCCGTCCCTCAGGGCAGGTTTTCAAGGAAACTTGGAGGAGACTTGTGACTCCAACCGAAGATTTTTGTAAAATGCCTTGCGATTCTAACCGAAGATAGGTGCAGCATTGGTTGTACTCGACTTTGCTTCCTCGGCCTGTCATGCACACTTACTTCAGGTTTCAACTCCACCAAACAAAATTCAATCCAACCGGACGCCAAGATGCGCACCGCTGTTTTTGCTGCTCTCGTAACCACGGCCCTCGCCAGGACCAGCCGCGACGAAATGCTCTTCATGAAAGCAAATGGAGAAGTGGACGACAGCCCGATCGGCATGCTGAAGGTGACGAAGCAAGAGCTGGCAGACACATTGGACGCCCACGCCAACAGCAACAGCCCGATCCAGCTCCCGAACATCGGTGTTGGAACAGCCCAGTTGAGCAACGGCATTTCTGCTTGGGTGGACATCCCAGAAGGAGTGTATCGCGAAGTTCCGGAGTGGATGGAGTACCAGCTCGATGCGATTGTGACGTCAAGCGTTGTGACTGAAGCTTACCCGTTCTTCTTCCAGTGCAAGCCACGGACAGCGTCGCACTGTGAGATGTACGCGTTTGCTTACCCGTGTCTGGACTGCCATGACTTTGAGCATGGCGACTTCATCAAGCACATGGTGGCAGACGGATGGGAGGTGTTCAAATGCACGCCCTCTGTGGAGTTCGAGAACAGCCCGGGACACCTGCACAAAATGGTGGGGCTCCGAAAGACGATCGACTCAGGTGAGAAGATTCTGAAGTACCTGGACGAAGCATCGGAGTTCTTCAGCTTCGCCATTGACCAGGAGCCGCAAGTGTGCGAGTCGATCGCGGACGAAACTGTTTGCACCCAGAACACGAAGGGGAAGTGCCTCTGGGAGAGTGGGCAGTGTGTGTTCAACACGTGCAGACCGGGTGGCATGTACGGGCCAGGCGTCTGCACTACTCATTGCATCACTGACGACGTGCCAACAACACGAACCCCGTGAATGAAGCAAAGCTCTGTAGTACGCAGTTTCCGAGAAGACGAATTTCCGACTCTTTTCCCCCATCCCCTCCGTTTTCCGCTGACGCCTGTTGTTCGGCACTGTGGCACAAGAAAGTTCCGTAGTGGATCGGGTTTGACAACTCGAAACGTTCATGCGCCACGGCCGGCAACAGATGTAGTCCCAACACAAGGTTTTCGAGTCCCTTCCCCCTTTCCTTTCCCCTTTTGTCCACCGCCGACGAGCAGGTCAGTCGAGGTTTCTCCTCTTCTCACGGATAGGATCTACAAAACGCTGGCGACCTGCTTGAATGTTCACTGGTGACACCCGTACACTACATTATCCTCTCTCTTCCTGCCTCCTGCAGTTTTCTGCGCGAGGTTTACATAGCTACCGATGCCTGTACATCTCAATGAGGCGTTCGTTTTCCGCGTTTCTTTCAAAACTGCCTAGCGAAAAAAAGCATTGCGCTGTCGAGAAAGGGCTGTGAAGCCAGTTGCGGGCTGGACACGCCTGAGTTCCGGAGATAGGCTGGTGCCGAGTAGGCAGACTCCTGGTGGGCCACGTCTTCGTGTAAGCAAGAAGCAGGGCATATCTTCAACCGGGAGATGCGGTGTGGACAGGAAGTTTCTGGGAAGGGAAACGGCGGGGCGATGGTGGCCCAACCGGGTATTCACGTAATTCGTCGACCGAACTCGAAGGTTTGCCAGGCGCGTCACTGTGTCTTTGCCACCTCGCCCCTCACTCCAGGTTTCATTTACACACACACACACACACACACACACTTTCATATACACTAAACGAGAATCGATCCAACCGGACGCCAAAAAATGCGCACCGCCGTTTTTGCTGCTCTGGTTGTCGCGGTTTTGGCAAAGGCCAGTCGCGATGGCGTGGTGTTCGTGGATTCCAATGGCGACGTGGACGACAGCCCAATCGGTATCCTGAAGGTGACTCGGCAAGAGGTGGCGGACGCGATGGACGCCCACGCGAGCAGCGGCAGTCCGATCCTCCAGCTCCCTTCTGCGGGGGTCGGAACAGCCCAGCTGAGCGACGGCATTCGAGTCTGGGTGAACCTGCTGGGAATTTATCGCGAGGTTCCGGAGTGGATGCAATACCAGCTCGATGCGCTTGTGACGTCAAGCAAGCTCGACGATTACCCGTTCTTCTTCCAGTGCAGCAACCGGGCAGGGACGCAGTGTGAGGCGTACGCGTTTGCTTACCCGTGTGCGGACTGCCCTAACTTTGAGAGTGGCGACTTCATCAAGCACATGGTGGCAGACGGATGGGAGGTCTTCAAATGCGCGCCCTCTGTGGAGTTCGAGAACAACCCGGGACACCTGCACAAAATGGTGGGGCTCCGAAAAACGATCGACGCGGGTGCGAAAGTTTTCAAGTTCGTCGACCAACCATCGGAGTTCCTCAGCTTCGCCGTCGACCACGACCCGCAAATGTGCGAGTCGATCGCGGACGAAACTGTTTGCACGCAGAACACGAAGGGGAAGTGCCTCTGGGAGAGTGGGCAGTGCGTGTTCAACACGTGCAGACCGGGTGGCATGTACGGGCCAGGCGTCTGCACTACTCGTTGCATCACTGAAGACGCTTCACTCAAATAATGTAAATTGAGCTCTCGACGAAACACTTCCTCCCTGATTCCGAACCCCTTTCGCAAGTCCCCACGACTAAAGCTCGCCCGCAGACGAAGCGCGAGTTTACTACGTTCGGGCGGCCTTGATACACAATTTTATACCCCGTTGTATAGTGGTCGGATCCCTCTGCTCCCGCAAATATCTACGCTACATACCTGTCCCAGTCGACGCTCCACTCAAATAATGTAAATTGAGTACTCGACGAAACGCTTCCTCCCTGATTCCGAACCCCTTTCGCAAAGTCCCCACGACTACAGCTCGCTCGCAGATGAAGCGCGAGTTTATTGCATTCGTTGATCCACAATTTTATACCCCGTCGGTTTGTGGTCTCCCTTCCCATATATGCGCTACATACCTGCCCCCTGTCCGCTGTTGCACGGTGCTTGTCCACGTGTCTCCGCTGACTCCGCGTCGTTACGTAGTTCCCCCCTTCTTTTCCTTGTTTGCAGCAGCAGTGTACCACTCGCACGCTATGTGCGCACGATCGTCGAAGGTTCAGCCAAAGTTCTCGAACCTGATACCTACGGAACTCGTCTGTAAGCCACAAGCAGCTGCGGTGAGCCTATCTCGAGCTGCGAACCCACGTGTTGGTTTCCACGTGCACTGCCGGTGGTGTGCGGCAGGGGGTACGTCGGAGCGCTCAAAGTGACGATACCGTGGACGCGGTTGCAGAGCGAGCCTGTGGCCATCTCGCTGAGTGACATTTACGTCCTCCTGCGGCCCAAGAGGGGTGCCCCGTGGGACGCCTCCGCGGAGGAAGAGGCAGAAAAACAGGGCGCTCGACGTCTGCATGGCCGGTTGCCAGTCGCGATGGCGTGGATTCCAATGGCGACGTGGACGACAGCCCAATCGGTTTATTGAAGATGGCGCAGCAAGAGGTGGCAGCCGCGTTGGATGCCCACGCGAACAGCAACAGCCCGGTCAGGCTCGCATCTGCAAGTTCGAATCCGGAGAGGGAGCCTGAGAAACGGCTACCACATCTAAGGATGGCAGCAGGTACGCAAATTGCCCAAAAGCAACACTGCTGAGGCAGCGGAGAGAAATAGCCTCGACGTGTGTTTAGTACGTTAGAAGCAATGGATGATATCTAAACCTGTCAATGAACACAATTGGTGGACAAGTCTGGTGCCAGCACGGGTTACGAAACAGCCAAGATGAGCGATGGCGCTCGACTCTGGACGAAGGGCGACGTCCCGGGCGTGTATCGAGTGGATGCAATACCAGCTCGATGTGCTCCAGGTGCCAAGCAAATCGGACCTTGATACTCCGATTTTCTAGTGCAACAACCGGGCAGGGACGCACTGTGAACTGTACGCGTTTGCTTACCCGTGTCTGGACTGTCCTGGCTTTGAGCACGGCAACTTCATCGAGCACATGGTGGCAGACGGATGGGAGGTCTTCAAATGCACGCCGGCTGTGGAGTTCCCCACCTCCTCATACCTGCACAGAATGGTGGGGCTCCGAAAAACGCTGTGCGCGGGTTGGGCGGTTGGCAGAGGATCCTGTTACGGCACATGTACACATGTGCAGGAGAAGGGTGAAGGTCTGCCCTGACGACCATCATCCAGAATGACCGGCACTGATTCAGAGCCCTACCATGCAACCACATCAAAGAGCTCACACGTCTGAAAGGATTCCCATGTCAGTTGAGGTTCTGCAGAGACCTCCACAATAGCACACACCGGCGGCCAAAAACTGCCCCCATGAGGGATTTAAGGGTGGGGTACCTGGTATAAAACCCAGCAAATCCGGTATGATACCCGATATACGGGTACAATACCCGGTATACCGGGTACCTACTCTTCCCCGTGTAATTGAGACAGCAGAAAAACGCTTGGAGCTGAGGGCGGGGTGTCTCAATTACACGCGTTTAGGTTAATCACTGGATTGACACATTGCACGAAAGTTCAGGAAGGGAACACGAAGAAACGCGCCGTTTGATGGTAGATGTCAGGAAGATGCGTCTGAGTTTCTGACACTCGGCGTGTTTGCCTTGTTTCCAGGTCAGGAAGATGCATCTGAGTTTCTGACACTCGGCGTGTTTGCCTTGTTTCCAGGTGTTGCATCTGGTAGCCAGGAGACCCCGGATCAGCAGTTGTTCTCGTGGGATCAAGTAGAAAGTCTTCGGTGGTTAGGATGTGATGAAGAGCGAGTTTTCACACGTTTAACTCCAGCAACTGTGATCTTGTATGTCGCAGATGCCAACCCCAACCTATAGAAGGTCTCTTGCGCGGGAAGCAGGCAGCCAAAGCTGTGACTTCGGAGTGCCTGCGATACGGAGTCGACACCGGGAAGGAAAGCAACGAAGCTCATTGCCGGCCAGCCAGGGCTTACGCTCCGTTTTCGGTCTCAGAGAAAATACGTGTGGTCCACATGTGGGTGCTTAAGGTCCGACGGGAAAAAAACCTTTCCCCTCATGTGCGACGGCAAAAAAAAAAATAGCGTCGCTAGGTAGCTACTGGACTTGGCGACACCTGGCTGTGCGGCCTTGACCACTATAGTGGGCCTGGACTCCCCTGCATGTGGACCAATAAATCAAAATCGACATGTGGTACCTGTGGATCCACACGTGGGGGAACAAAATTCAAAAAGAATTAGCGTGTGGAAATCCACACGTTCCACACGTGGAGCATAAGCCCTGCGGCCAGCATCAAAAGAACATGATATTTTCCATACTCATGCTAGGTCATTTCGTCATTGGTATCTGGAAAATACCCGCCGTTATACCCGGGCATCACATGTGTAATGTGTTAAAAAACGTGCGCTTCACCACAGGGGGTTGGGTGGTGGCAGCGTTCGGGGCCCCGCTCCCCCCCCCCCAAGCCGGAAGGGGCTTCTGACGCAGCGGCTTCTGATTCGGCGCAGGAGCGGCCCACCACCATGCTCGAGCAGTATGTCTCGAACTTCCTGGCTGGGTACCTCGGGAAGTACATTCGCGGCATCAACGACAAGCAGCTGGGGGTGAGCCTGTGGAATGGCAGCTTGGATTTGAAGAATCTCGAGCTGCGAACCCACATGTTGGTTCCAAGTGCACTGCCGGTGGTGTGCCACAGGGGGTACGTCGGAGCGCTCAAAGTGACGATACCGTGGACGCGGTTGCAGAGCGAGCCTGTGGTCATCTCGCTGAGTGACATTTACGTCCTCCTGCGGCCCAAGAGGGGCGCCCCGTGGGACGCCTCCGCGGAGGAAGAGGCCGAGCGCGACCGGAAAAACAGGGCGCTCGACGTCTTCGAGGCCCTCCGCCAGAAGCAAGCAGACGAAACGCCGCAGGACCACGCGGCCGACGTCAGCTGGGAAGCCGTCGCCGGCAAGTCCACGCAGGGCGACCGCGGGTTCTTCGGCCGCGTGCAAGACGGCATTGCGAACAACGTGCAGATCCTGGTCAACAGGGTGCACATCCGGTTCGAGGACAGCACCATCGACCCGCGCCAGCCCGTCGCCGCTGGGTTCACGCTCGACAAGGCGACCTGCGTGTCGACCAACCAGCAGTGGGCCCCCGGGTACGTGCGGCCGCTCGACGGCCTCCTGCACAAGCTGTTGACCGTCGAAGGCTGGAGTGCGTACCTCTGCCCGTGCTCGCCGGACCGGATGCTCATCAACCGGTTTCCGTCGTCGTCGCAGTGCGACGACCTCGCGCAAAGCGACGATGCGCCTTTGAGCGACATCTGGGCCGCGATGCAAGCCGAGCTGAAGAGCGACAGCGTGCAAGGGTCGCACATCGTGGAGCCGTCGACGATGACCCTGAAGCTCCGGTGGCAGTCGGGCAAGCTGCAGCTCGACAGCCCGCGGGTCGCGTCGTTCTTGTCGGTCTCCTCGCTCCGCTTCAAGCTGTCCCGCCTGCAGTACGAGCACGCGCTGTCGGTCGCGATGTACGTCGCGAACTTCGAAGGCGTCGACAAGTTCCGCCAGTACCGGCCGTCGACAGCCGTGGCCGCATCCCCGGCGGACTGGTGGCGGTACGCGTACAACTGCGTGCTCCGCCTGGTCCGCGAAAAGAAGCAGCGCCGGCGGATCAGCTGGCAGGGCATCCAGCGCGTCAAGCAGCTCGGCCGAAATTACGCCGACTTGTGGAAACGGAGGCAGGACGTGCCGTGGCTCCCGTCTCTCACGGAGGCGGAGCTTAGCGCGCTGGATGACCTGCACGCCGCACTCGAGGCCGAGCAGCTTATCTGGTACCGGAAGATCGCCTACAGCGAGCTCAAGGTCGACGCGCTCCAGCGCGAGACGCAGCGAAAGCTGGTCCAGGAGAAGTTGAAGAGCAAAAGCAACCTGGGCTGGATGGGCTGGGCGTGGACGACGCCGGAGCCGGCTGACCTCGGTGTGCGGGTTTTATGTTGTTGAACATATAGTAATCCCGCAGGGAGTAGTTGACCAGACCTCTTGTGTTTGTGCAGGACCGACCCCCCCCTACTACGCGGTTAAATAACCTGGCCTCAGTGGTGCAAGCACCACGCGCTCTTTCGTGAGGAAAAGCGAAGATGTCTTTGTCTAGAGCTGCGACCCAATGCTTCTGCTAGTTCGCTGCACGTACGCACGCCATGCCGCCGTATTCACCTGTCCGTGCTTCGTTGCTCTTCGTTCGCTGGGCATGATCGGCGCCCAGAATAAATACCGCCTCGGCCATTGCTACGGTTGAAAAAAGGGGGAGGTTCTTCTTCGAATGCAAACGCAATGCACGTACAAGAATTGGTGTAAATGACCGAAAGGCAGTGTGTATCAGGTCTTTATAAAGGGCGAACTTGCACTCCGGCAATGCAGTAAAGTACACCGCACCCCCGGCACACACCCTCACAGGGCTACCCGACGCTAACAACAAGACGTGGTCCGCCGAAGAGCGGCAGCAGCTGGCATGGCTGGGCTTGCGGAGCATAGACGAGGGCGACAAGCAGCTGCCGGCTGGGTACGTTGCGACCACGACGCTCGTGCAGATCGACGAGGGCGAGGCGCTGCTCTCCCACAGCGCGAAGCCCGGGTCCGCATTCGCCGCGTTGAAGCTCGAGAAGATGAAGTTCAAGCTCGACAGCATGCCCGACGCCTTCAAAGCGATTGTTTCCTTGGGCTCCATCGACGTGCGCGGCACGTCGCGGGCGGGGGTTTCGCCGAACCAAAAAAATCCGTTTTTCGACAGCGTCGTGTCCCGATCCGACCGCGGCCGGGACGCCGCCCAAACCGACCTTTTACTGTGCGTCGTGGAGAGGAACCCCCTCGACGAGAGGGCTTCCCTCGGAATCGACGTCTCCATGGCCCCCGTCGACGTTGTCGTGCACCCTGTGGTTGCGGCCAACATCGCGTCTTTTTTCCGGCCCCCCGCGTCCATCGATCTCGAGCTGGTCCCGTCCGTCTCCGAGAACCTCCGCATCATGGCGCAGAAGCACCTCTTGAAGTCGGCGGCGACCGACTTGTCCTTGCGCTTCGCGTCGTCCACGTTCGTCCTCCCGTTCTCGAAGTCCTTCCCGGAAGCCGTCAGCGTTGCAAGCGAGCGGTACCCGTGCCCCCACCAGGGCGCGATGGTCCTCACCTTCGGCAGCTGCGTCTTGCAGACCGACGTGACCCACGCCGCTGCGCGCGCCCGGCGTCTTGACGCCGGCACTCCGTTGTCCGTCGACGACTACTACGAGCGCTACAATTTCATCCTCCGCAGCATCCAAGCGTCCATCGCCCCGTCAAGCGCCGAGTACATGGCGTGGTGGGCCAAAACGAGGCGAAGCGCCTCCGGGCCTGCGAAGCTTTCGCACAACTCGGAGGTCAAGGAACCGCGCATAGAGTGCATGCGTGATGCCTTCGAAGAGAAGTTGGTCGAGCCGGCGAGTACTAATGACCGGAAAGGGTCCCCCCGCGAGTCGGTTCCAGGGGGCTGTCCGGAGCAGGCCCCCGTGAAGGAGTTCATCCCTTCCTTTGACATGAGCTTGCGGGTGGACCGGTACTTGGACCTCGCTGTTGAAGGCGACCAACCCAGCCCCGCCGTGCACGCACCGCTGATGAGAGTCACCGGCGAGCTGCCGAGTGTCCTCGTGCGGCTGTCGAGGCAGAATCTGTTGGTGTGCTTACACTCCGCAGACGTCGTTGCCAAGCTGGCTGCTCGGCTTTCTCCGCAGCTGCCGGAGCAGCTCGAGGTTGACGACAAGGGAATCGTAACCGGGCTTGGCACGCTGCTCTATGAGCAGATGCACCACTGCCGGATTTCGTCTGAGCTCTCCTCCCTCCTCTCCCCTTCCAACCCGCCGTCGGAGCCTCCGGCCAACCCCCCTCCCTCCGAACACCACAATCACAACGACGCCTTTTCGCTATCCCCTTCCCACTCAACAACTGCGCCTCCGTTCCACGTCGCGCAACCTCCTCAGCTTGTCATGTCCCCCCCAGCCACACCCCACGCGAACAGGACCGACCACACTGACGTGCCCAAAGGCACGCCAGCAGTCGTCATCCTGCGGAAGGGGATGCTCCTGGTGTACACCCCGGCTGAGGACAAGAGAGAAGGGACCGAGACATCTTACGCGCTCGAGACGATCTTCAACTTGAAGGCAGCTCCTTTTCGGACCACCGCCAAAGGGCTCGAAGTCACCGTCCTGATGCCGCAGGCGTACGGCCCGCCAAAGAGGGCCGAAATCTCCGTCAGCGACGCTGGGCAGTGCCGGGCGCTGTATCAATCCCTGCACAAAATTGCGGCGGAGGCGCAGTCGCTCGCCAGGGACGGCGACGACGAGACGCGGTCGAACATCTCCGCCCAGCTACACCTCGACTTCCGCATGCAAGCCCTCACCCTCGAGCTGCCGAGCGACGAAGCCGCCCCCCCGACGTTCGCCCGCTCCGCGAAATCCAGCGAATCTCTCAAGGAAGACTCGCCTTTGCTTCTTCTCGACGAGCAGCGGCCGGTCCCCAGTGTCCGCAGGCTGCGAAAACGGCCGTCGCACGCCACTTTGGACGACCTGTCCATGTCCAGCACGCTTCCGAAGCTCTCGGACACTCCGGATGCTCCCGACCGCCCCGCGCAAACCCCCGTGACCATGGCATTTTCGGGCTTCCAAATGAAGGTTGACATGCGGCACTACGATCAGAAAATCTACTTGAAGCTGGCTTCCCTGGAGTGCCGGGACCGCGAGGGGAACGTCTTCTGCTCGAGCATCATCCCGCAGGACGCCGACGGAGACGCGTCGGCCCGAGGGGCCGAGCCCAACCACTCTGGGGATCACCCAGAGCCAGACGGGACGGCTCTCATCGAAATGGCGTGCCTGCTCTGCGCCGAGCTGTCACCGCACTGGACTCGGGAAGGTCCGGACGTTCTCGTGAACCTCACGGCGTCTACACTCAACGTGTCGGTCACTCCCGGGCTCGCGGAAATGGCCGCACACCTGTACGACCTACTAGGCGTCAACAAAGTGGCCCGGGACAGAATTGTGAAGGAAGTGGCTTCGGCTCCAGCACATTTGCAACCCGCTCGCGGGGTGCTGGACACGGACCCCGAGAGGTTGGACGTTGCTCTGCAGATGAGCATGGCAGCGTTGAAGGTGACGTGCTGCGAGGAGGTGGCGCCTGGAGTCTTCGAGGACTTCGCCGCTTTTGTCATGGAAAAGGCGGAGTTTACCGTCAAAACGTGCCCGCTCCGCACGACGGTGGTCGGGAAGCTCGGCAACGCGGTGGCCAACGAGGTTGTGGCGGATGAGAATCTGCCGGGGTACTTCCACGAGCGGCCGTTCCTCGGCATGGCCGACTCGTCGAAGGGGTCGCTAATCCAGTTTTCTTACCGATCCGACAACATACGCGCCGAGCAGCAGGCTGGAGCGTATGTCTCCGGCTGTCTCGATGTCACCATCTCCCAGATTCAGTCCACCTTCCACTTCAGCATGCTCCAGCGTATCCTCGCGTGGAGCTCGTCGGGCTACGTGCTGTCAAAACTCAAGTCCATCCCTTCACGCACCCTCCGGAAATCGAGCGCACACGATTCCATCGAATCGCTCGCTCCTCCTCCCGTCCAACAGTCCCCCACGAAGCTTCCACCGGGGATTCTGCAAGTCAACGTCGCGATGCTCAATCCGTTGGTCGCCCTTCCCCCTGTACCCGGTGACACCAGTTACTTGTTGGCTCAGCTCGGAAACGTGTCAGTCACGATGGGCATAGCACGCTCAGAGCAAGGCACGACCTACGCGTCCACAGCGTTGTCCCTTGCAAACGTCGGCCTCGTCTGCGTGCGGAATGGCGCGGAAACGGGTCGGATCGCGGAGGGGTTGCACGTGGCAGTTACTCTCTCGTCCGCTCTGTCCGTCCCTGTGGGTGACAATCCCGTTTCGTCGACACATGTGGACCTCGGCGATATGCCGATGGTCGTGGATGAATCAGCGTGGGGTTTGCTCCTTCAGGTTGCCGCGAAGAACATCCTCTCGCCATACAAGCCAAGGTACGCTCCTCCAGCTGAAGCTGCACCGCAACCGCCGATCGAGGGCAACATCAAAAGCGAGCTCAGCGTCCGCGCATCATGTCTGAGACTTCTTCTCAAAGCCGATCAGCAGGCGCCCTTCGCATCAATCGACTGCCTGGGCATGTCGCTCCTACACCGGGACCTCCAAGGCGGCGTCACGAAGACAGCAGCGTCGCTTGACTCCTTTTCCGTCAACGATCTCCGGTTTGCCGAACCGAAACCGCTTCTCGACTGCTCGCAAGAGCCGTCCGCTCCAACCAATTTAGAACCAGCCCCTACAGGCACGCTTTCCGTCTGCCTCGAAAAGTCTTCCGATCGAGAATCGACACTTACCATCCGCCTCGGTGAGCCGACCATTTACCTGGACTCGGAAGCCATCATCCGTGTGCAGGACCACCTCATGTCCCCGCCAGCCTTGGAAGCTGTGAACACGATCCTCAAACCGAACACCGACTCCTCCGCACCCACCGCTGCGACTGACATGACCATGTACCTCCGAACAGACCTCCGGCACCTGACCGTTGTCGCCCTCGAGACCAAGTTTCAAGTCGACGGGGGGAAGGCGGAGTTCTTCAGGCTGACAGCTACGAACGCCGTCGTCGAAGGCGCTTCTTGCGCTTCGGGTTTGCGCATGCGCGCCAGCCTCGGCGATTTGCGGATGTGCGTGTACGAGAGGGGTGTCCTCACCGATGTGCTCGGGATGCCTCCCAGCGTCGAAAGCCGGGCAACCGAAGCAGAGCAGACGTCTTTTGTTTCTGTTGAGTATCGAAAGGGGGCGTGCAGAGCCGGTCCTGCCGGACGCGGGCAAGAAGGGACGAACGGACCGACGGAACCCGCGAAAGGCGAGGAGTCGGGAGAAGGCTTGCAGCCGGTGCTCGCGGACGGATATGCGCAGCACGCCGCGGTTCGGCTGCAGGGCGTCCGGGTAGTCGCGTTTCCCGGGTTTTGGCAGCGGGTCGGCGACTGGCTGTCGGCGGGGCCGTTGTCGCAGATGGCCGACTTGGGCACGACGCGGGCAGAGCGGCTCGCGAAGAGCCGGATGCAGGCGACGAAGGACCTGACCCAGGTCGACCTGCGGTGGAGCGGGCCGCACGTCATTGTCCCCTGCGGCGACGGGCGCGCCCTGACGGCAACGCTGGGTTGCCTTTCGGTCAGCAACCGGGTCGCAGGCGGGAAGGAAACCTTCGACGCAGCCCTGCAGGGGCTGCGCGTGCACCACGACGGGTTCTCTATCAATCACCGGGAACCCCACCTTTCCAACCGCGTGCACAACATCCTCCGGGACTTCGACGCCACCGCTACCTTGTCCCGCTTGCTGCCCTCCGGCTCCACGGACACCTCCCCCGCAGTAAACGGTTCCGAGCCTTCCCTGTTCGTCGCCCTGACCGTCGGTCGCATCACGCTTCAGTTGGACAACGCGCAAGTCGGGCTGCTCCTGGACGCTGTCGAAGCCCAGGGGCAGCCTGCGCAGCCCCAGAAGCCGGCGGCTGGGGCCCCCGTTGCCGACAGGGCGCACGTGTTCTCGTCCGAGATGCGGTCGCTGTCCTCGGGGGTCGGCGCGGTCCGGACGCGGGTCGAAAGCACCGTCGGCGACGGCGGGACGGCGGCCGGGCAGCAGCGGTCGGGGTTCGCGGCGGAGGTCGCGTTCGAGGGCATGCGCGTCGCGCTGCTGACGGCGGCGGGCTCGCCGTTGGAGGACCTGGCCGCCTTCGACATGACCGGCGTCCTCGTCCGGGTCAATGGCGACGGCATCACGCTGTCGCTGGAGAGTGTCACGGTGCGCGATTCGACCCCCGCGGCGCACGACCACGCGCGTGACGTCGTGTCGACCATCGCGAAATCGCACCGTTCGCCTTCCCATCCAACAGCGCTTCCTTGCTTCGAAGTGCTGGTCCGTGGAGACGCGCTGGAGCTACAACTCCGGAGGTTGCATCTCCTCGCGGTTCCGTCCTTCGTCGCCCAAATCGCCCGCTTCAACACCAAAGTCGAGTCGTACCGCGCCCAGTGGCGCTTGCACCGCCAGCGCCCGCAGCCCGCAACGTACGCAGCAGCTGCAGCACAACCACCGCTTTCCCCTCGGTCTGTCCCCGCGGGGTGCGCGGAAGGGCGAGGGCCGGCGACGCGGTACATCCGGGCGTCGATGGACGAGTTCACGCTTGGGGTCGTCGACGGCGAAATGCTGCTGACGACGTTCGAGCTCGACGCGAGCCGAGTGCAGGTCGAGCTGCCGCCGGATGCTGCGGCCGAAAGCGGCACCGCGTTTCGGGTCACCGGCGGGATGGGCAGCCTCCGGGTGGTCGACCGGTGCGTTGCTGGGACCGTCTACGGTGACGTGGTGGGGCCCACGAAGGTCCCACCAGCAGCTGCGAAGTCAGCGGGAGAGGAGGGGGGAGGGAGCGCGCCGGAACGCTGGGGCGGAGGTGCCGGGGACCTCGTCGAGTTTTCCTACCGCAACTTCGACGTCCCGACCGGGTGCGACACGGCGCTGTCCCTGACGCTGCGGTCGCTGCACTTTGTGCACAGCCGCCCGTTCCTCGCGAAGCTCGCAGCGTTCGTCGCGGCGGGCGGACTTTCTCCGATGCTTCCACCCCCTGCCCACGACGCGCACAAGCCGCCGCCCCCGCAGCCCGCGAGCGAACCGGCGGGCACCCCCCGCATGGCGCTGCACTTCGTGGTGACGTGCATCAACCCGATCCTCATCTTCCCGGAGTCGCACCTAGGCGCCAGCGCGGTGGTCGCCGACCTCGGCGAGGTGACCCTGCGCCGGGACTACCAGCCGGGGGACCGCCGGGAGCGGGTCATGCTGCAGCTGATGAATATGGCGCTCGCCACCAGGCAGGGCGGCGTCGCCATGAACGTCGTCCACGGGGCCAACGTGGTCGCCACGGCGACCACCCGCGTCGACGGCCGCCGGCAGTCGTCGGGGATCGACGGGGGCGAGGAGAGTCGGTTCGCCGGCGGGCATTCGGGGGACCACTTCTCCGGGCGGTGCTGCGACGGCGTCGACCGGCTCTTCGAGCTGTCGGTCGAGGGCGCCGAGGGGACCATCGAGAAGAGCAACTTCGCGCTGCTCCTCCGCGTCGCGAAGGCGTGCGCGCAGTGGGCGGAGGACGAGCCCGCCGCCGCCGCGGCGGCGGCCGCGCGGGCAGACCGGGCGGCGGAGGGCAGGGCCGCCGGGAACCCCCTCCCCCTCGAAGCCGCCGCTGCGAACGGCGGCGACAGCGCCGCCGCGCTGGCGGGGACGGGGTCCTCGGGACACCCGCACGACAGGGCAACCCCCCACGGCGGCGCGGAGCAGCGCCCCGGGAACCGGAACAAAGCACCGGAAACCTTGCGGGCGACCGTGAGGGTGCCGGTGGTGTCGCTGACGGTGTGTGACACGAGGGGGAGCGGGTTTGCCGGGTTCAGCGTGCGTGACGTGCACGTGCGGTACGACAGCGGCGGCGACGACGGGACGGCGACCCGGGCGCTGAGCGTTTCGGTGCGCGAAGTAGACCTGCGGCAGGTGTTCGAGGCGGGCGCGGTCAAAATGTGCCGCGACCTCTGCTTCTCGACGGACCCGCCGACGCAGGGCGGGGGTCCCGCCGACTGCCCGGTCGTGCGAGTCGACGTCAAAACCGTCGAGACCCACGCGCTCAGCGAGACCAGCGCCGTGCTCGACGTGCGCCTGCCGCACTTCCTCTTCATCCCGCCGCTTCTTGTGCAGTGCCACGAGTCGCTGTTCGCCCCCTACAGCGAGGTCTTCTGCGACAACCCGAACGGCAGCGCCGCGGCGGCGTCGGTCGAAGTCGCAGACAACCTCCCCCTCGCCGCCGACCTGTTCGTCACCCCCAAGAAGCAACTGCTTGCGTCGTCGTCGAAGCGGAACTGCATCGACATCGGCAACGTCGGCGACACGCGGTTCACCGTCCACCTGATCCGGCGCCCCGGGGACGCGCGGAAGCTGATCCACCTCGAGAAGGGGTTGACGGTCCGGTTCGTCGACGTGACGATCAAGTTGTACGGGGGCGAGACGCTCGACGACTTCTGCTCGTACGGGGAAGGGTCGTACGCCTGCAAGCTGCGGTGCACCGAGGTGCGGTGCCCCGAAGCCGAGGCGTTCCGGGAGCAGCCGAGCGTGCTCGCGCAGGTTCTCCCGGACTTGGCGGACCACGCGGCGGGGGGGAGGGTGAAGGCGCTGCGGCACCACGTGGACGCTCGGTTCAACGTGTCCTTCGGGGTCGGCATCGGCGGGTCCAACGACGTGCGCGGCGTCGACGAGCCGCCGCAGCGGTGCGTGATGCTGTCCGGGAACGTGCGCAACGGCGTGTTTTCGAAGAAGACGGTGCTCGACGACCCGCCGGAGGTCGCCTTCTCCCTCGCGGTCGACGACTTCCGCGCCCGCCACCTCTCCCTCCCGGCGCCCCGCAGGGCGAGCGACCGCAGGCAGACCGCCCCCCGCGCCGCGGACGCGGCCAACCTGCTCGACCCCTGCCGCGCGGAGCTCAGCTTCTCGCCGAACCCGGGTGGGCAGGACTCCTCGCGCGCCAGTCCGCGGCTGCAGGTGCTCATCGACGCGTCGACGGTCCGCCTCTGCGTCGGCGACGCGCAGCTGCTGGCGAGCTTCTTGAAGTCGATCCCGGCGAGCGAAGCGCCGGCGCGCGCGCCGGCGCCCGTGGCCCGCTGGAAGCCCGGCGGTGCGGCGAAGGACGGCCGCCCCGAGCGGGAAGACGCGGGCGGCGGGGGGGGCGCGTACGACTTTTCGGTGAGCTGCGGCGGGGTGTCGGTGCAGGTCATCGACGACCGGACCGCGACGCCGCTGCCGCTGGCGTCGCTCGGGTTCTCGCAGGCGGTGGTCAGCGGGCGGGTGGCCGACGGCCGCCTCGCCGAAGTGAAGCAGGCCGCCGTCGAAACCGACGTCCAGTTCTTCAACGCCGACGAGTGCAAGTGGGTGCAGCTGGTCGAGCCGTTCGTGACGCACGCCGCCGCCCGGTTCCCGTCGCTCGGCGGCACGTCCTGCGCCGAGGGCTCGATCTCCCTCACGAAGGTTGAGGTGTGCCTCACCCCCGTCTTCCTCCGCGCAGCCTCGCGGTTCGGCGCGTTCTTCCGACCCACGGAGGACACCCCCCTGCGCGCCCGCAGCATGTACGTGCTCCGCAACGAATCCGGCCGCCAGCTGGCCGTGTTCGTTGCGTCCCAGCGGCACATGCTGCCAGGGTTCGGGGCCGCCAACGGCGGTGGTATAGCAAGTAGCGCTAGCAACCGGAAGCCAGCCGGGGTCACGCTGGTGGACTCGGACACGTCGTTCGAGTTTGACTCTCCCTCGAGCGACGTCGTGCACGTGGTGGTTGTCCGGAACCCGACCGTGCTCGACGGGTTGCTGCCTCCGCCGCAAATGCTCGAGGAAGGGAGGGGCGCCGCGGGGCTGAAGCCGTGGATGACGGTGCCGGTCGGCGTCGTCGGCATCCACCGGCTGCCCGACGGGTTCGTCGCGGAGGTGGCCAACGCGGACGGGAGGAAAACCGTGCACTTCCGCACGTCGGTGCTCGTGGTCAACCACCTGTCGGTCCCCGTGCTGGTCGAAGGCGTCCGGGTGGCCCAGGCCGCGACGGCGCCCCGCTGCGGGACGGTGAAGCCGGGCGTGATCGCGGTCCCGCACGACCGGCTCTCGCGCAACGACGCGATCTCGGTGGCGCCGCTCAACGGGCAGTACCGGGCGGCGCGCCTCGGGTTCTCGTTCGCGGTTCTCCGCGCGCTGCCGGCGAAGTGGACGAAGTACCTCGTCCGCTGCGTGTCGGAGGCGGCGGCCGGGGCGGGGCCTTCGGAGGACTTCTGCTTCCAGGCGGAGGTGGTGCGGTCCGCGAGGGACACGGTGAGCCTCGTCTTCCGGCCGTTGCTGGTGATCGAGAACAGGCTGCCGGTTGACCTGCGGTACAACTTGGCCGTCGACGACGGCGAGCTGGCCCTGTCGGGCAGCGTCGCCGGCATGGGCGGGAGGGCGGCTGTGCACAAGGCGGTGGGATACTGGCCGCACTGCATGATCACGCTGAAGGCGTCGTGCACAGCGGGGGGGAAAAACCTCCGGAGCAAGTCCGGCGCGGTGGTGTGGGCAGGGCCTTCCCCCCTGGCGGCGCTGGCTGGAAGACCGACGAGGGCATCGCCTGCCACTCCGGGCTCTTCTTCTCCGGCCCAAGGGATGTCCAGCTCGAGGGCCACCCGTGCAGCGGCCCTGGCGATGACTTCCTCCGACGATTCGGAGGTTGTCGCGCACTTGGAGTACTCGGCAACAGGCTCCGTCGTCGTGTACGTTCCGTTCTGGGCCGTGAACAAGACGGACCACAGTCTCGAGGTCTTCGCCGAAAACTCCGTGTGCTCGACAATCCTCTCCGCGGCTACCGCCGACCAAGTAACGGAGACGCCGTGCCCGATCTCCCCGCAGCACGAGGTTGGCACGCTGTACCTGAAGTTCGTGAACGGGACGGACCCCATCCCGCTGGACATATCCACGGCGATGGAAGGATCCGCGCGCCTGGTGCTGCCCAGCCCGCAAGGCGAGGGTTTGTACCGGCACATGGGTGTCGCGGTTGACACAATAACTTGGCCGTCGTCACGCGCGGCGACGCACGTCATCCGATTCGTCCCTCGGTGGTTCTTCCACAACGAAACTCAGCACGAGGTGACGGTCCGCGTCGTCCTGCAATACGGTGGCACACGTCCGTCATTCAACGTCAAGCAAGGAAAGTCGAAGTCATGCTGCTCCTCCGGCCGGCCGGATGACAACGTCATCGAGGTCAAGTACGTCAACGACACGAGCACCGCGTCTCGATTCAGTCGCGCGTTCTCGATCAGCACCAGCAGCGACTTGTACCTCCGGCTTAACTACGACGTTCAAACGCCGTTTCATACGCCCGGAGCGGCGTGCTTCGGTGGTCCGACCAATCCCGACGGGTCGAACGAGTACTTCAGGGTGCTTCGTGCGACGACGGCGGAGGCGAGTGGGACGCTGAACGTGACCTTCCGCGAGTGCCACCGGCCGCCGTTTTTCCTCGAGAACCGCTCGAGTTTGCTGATCAGCTTCGTGCAGGCCGACGTGAAGCCGGCGCCCCTCCGGCACCTGCCCGCCAGGACCACCATCGCGTTCGCCGCCGACGACCCGTGCGCGCTTCCTCTGTACATCTTCCGTGTGCACGCGTCCAACGGCGCGGTGGTGGCGGAGAAGACAGTCCGGCTCGACGTCCCGACGAAGGACGGGGAGAAGATCGACCTTGTCCGTCGGACGCCCCTGTGGTATCGCATCCGGCACAGCAGCGCGTCGATGGTCTCGATGCTGACTTTCGCGGAGGAGCACTACCTCCACCGCAAGTTCGCGACACCCGGCGAGGCGAGCTTCCGCAGTTTCGACGTCAAGGCGCAGGGTCTCGGCGTGGCGCTGTGCATCCCGACGCTGCGAAAGGACATCTGCCACTTTTCCCTCTCCGGAATCGGGATCCTCCTGAACCAGCAGGAGAGCGAAACGGCGCTCAGCGTCGGCGTCGCTGACTTCCAACTTGACGACGAGGGCGAACTCAATCCGCAGTACCCCGTAGTTCTGCGCAGGATGCCCGAGTCCGAAGAAGATGAGAACGCTTGGTTGTCCGCCTCGTCCTCCTCACAGACCCCACGGAAACGACGACCGATGCTTGCCTTCGACATTTTGCAGAGCACGCCTTCACCTGAAGTGTTGGTCCTCCGCGACGTCCGATTTGAGGTCGCCCCGCTTCAAGCGAGGATCACCGACACCTTCATTTCCAACGTGATGCTGTTCTTCGAAACAGCTTCCGCCGTTCAAGGATCCGACTCGTGGGACGGAGCGCTGTCCAACTACTGGTCCCCGGCGCCGTCGACGGCGTCGTTCTCCGACCGGAAGGCGTTTTTGTCCAGCTTGATCATCCGGCCCATCGCCATCAACGTCTCGTTCATCAGGCAGCTGTACGACCCGGCGGCGCCGTTCAACCAGTTCCACTCGAAGCGTTGGTGGCTTGGGTACCTCATCCGATCCGTCGACAACGTCAACCTCGTCTGGGACACCTGCACCATGACCGACTCGTGCGAGCCGCTGTGGGTCATCGGTGGTCGCCTGCGCGAGCTTTACATGCTGTTGCTCCGGGATCAGTTCCCGAAGATCCTGTTCAGCATGAGCTCCTTCGGCAACCCGGCGGCGCTCGTCCGCGGCGTCGGGCAGGGTTTGTCGGATTTCCTCACGATGCCCTTCACCGAAGCGCGCAAAGCGCGCAACGTGGAAGGTGTGGTCACCGGCGGGATCATCGGCGCCCTGCAGGGCGCAACGTCGCTCGTGACCAAGACGGGCTCGGGGCTTGCGGGGTCGGCTTCGTCGTTGAGTCGTTCGATGGCGAAGCTGACCAGCAAGCTGTCGTTCGACCCCGCTTGGATCGCGGACCGGCAGACGCAGCACGCCGCGCAGATGCACGAAAAGCTCTCCTGGGGTGTCTACGACGGAGCGCGCGGCTTCTTCAGCTCGACCGTCTCCGGCTTCCGAGACGACGGCTTGACAGGTGCCACGGCTGGGTTGGCCCGCGGGACTGCTGGCCTGTTCGCGAAACCCGCTACGGGCGTCCTGGACTTGATATCCGACGCTCTCGAAACGGTGGCAGGGAGGAACTCAGGCCCGGGTAGCCGTGTTCGAGAGCCGAAGACGTTTCCGAAGGAGCCGAGCGAAGTCGACGTCGACCTGACGGCGCGTGAGGCTGAGATGTTGTCGATGTGCGAGCAGCTGGTTGCCCGGTGGCGCGCCGAACAGCTGTCGGTCGACGCGCTGAAGAAGATGGCGCCCTCGTGGGAAATCCTGGCGCGGTGCACTTCGTGGGACGAGTTCCACGCCCTGTGCACGCCGAAGGAGTTCTACGAGCAAGCGCACCACGCTCGCGACGCTTTCCTTGCGCAGGCGCGCCCCTGCGTCCGGGTCCCCGACGCGCACATGATACGGGCGGAGGAACGCGTCCGGCACCTCGCGCAGACGTACCGCCTCGAACCCCGCCAGCTGGCCACCGACACTTCCTTGCAAGTCAGCCCCGCCGAGCTGTCGTTGGTGACGACGTGGGACCAGTTCCGCGCCCTCCTCTCCGAAGACCAGTTCTACCTCAGCGCGCACCACGCCCGCGACCGGTGCCTCCTGTCGACCACGGGCTTCCAGTGCCTGTGATTCTTGGTGCACCACAGCGTGGACATCATCCCCGTTGGCGACGTGGAATCCATTCTCCGAAGATCAATACCGACCGGCGCCTTTTGGCCTTCCGACGGCAAGCGTGCCGAAATCATTCCCGTTGACGACGTGGGGGCTCTCTCGAAGTCTTGGCGTCCCCGCCGATACACTGCTCCCCCCCCCCCCCCCCCCCCCCCCCCCTAAATACCGGCCTTTCCCTCGGTCCCACTTGTGTGACCGCCTCCCTTTATTCCACGCGTTTGCGAAGAAGAGATTGCCCAGTTTGCACAACAACCGGATCTGAATGCCCCCCGCAGTCTCAACCGAGCTTTCGTCAGAAGGAGGGGAGTTGTCGCTGCCCACCTGCTAGATCCGGCCGCCCCCCACGCCGCGCATCGTCCGATCGACTCTTCTTCCCCTTCTCCTTTTTTTTTGTTGAAAGTATCCAATACTGCAGGGAATAGTTGACTAGACCTCTTGAGTTTGTGTTAACCACGAATTGGGGAGTCGGGAGAACCTACAAAGCCAAAAGCAGGACCGACCCCCCCGTTCGTGAGAAAAAGCGGAGAATAAAACACCTTCTTTTTTCTATCTTTGTCAAGAGCTGCAACTCAACTATTCTTGGTTCGGAATTTTTTTTTAAATAACTCGAGGTGGCCGCCCGTTGCGAATTACAAACGACGGGTACAAAACAGGTATCGTGTGGTTGATCATCAGCTTGCCGGTGACTGGTGCCCTAGCCTGAACACGAAACTAAGATTTCCCCCCCCAGCATCAAACATGCATGCGAGGCAGCGTTCTGCCTAAACATTAATCTAAGTTTTCCCCCCACCAACGCAAGAACTGCCTAGCGAGTCGCAGTCACAATCAGGGCGTAGTGCCCTGAGTTTTTTAACTGATTGCACCCGTGCTCTAGTAGCACGGGTGGTCCTGGCTGTGACGACAGCTACGAACAGCCGCCTGACAAACCAGACGCACACCGCTGTCCTGTGGTTCCGCGCTGATGATGGTCCGCCTTATATGTCCGTGGCTTAAAGGACCGAAGCACGACGCAGACGGGACCAGTGTGGTGTTGAGCTCATGCCCAATTCCAAGCACGTTCTTGCAATCCCCCACCAACGCAAGAAAATGCCCGTTGCGCAATGTCGACGCCTACCGTGGGGCAAACGCAGCAAGACGGTCGACCTACAAAAAAGGGAGGCAAGCGGTGTATCACCAAATCCGGTTGGTGCGGCGGGGGGTGAGCATTTTTAAAAAAAACGATCCATTTTGTAGAGGTATTGTTTCTCAGCCTTCGTCAAGAAAGAAGCACCGCAGCAGCCTCCGAGTTTGTTCTTCATTTTGCCAGGTTCTTCCTGCCACAGCCGCTAGCCTTGTGTCCGAGCGAGTCGACAAAACGTGTTTTTTTTTTTTTTCCGTTTCTGAAAGCTGATAAACCAGAGAAAAGTGGGCAGCTGAGACCATCTGACAACGCAGTACCACTGAAAAAGTCTATTCAACGCGCAAAAAATCAGTGGCCTCGCGGTTTGTCACCGATTGGCCGACGAAAAAGTAGGAACGTTATCGGACGCCGATTTTCATGCGCAGCGACGGGACATGGCTACACGTGGCTACACGTCCTGCTGTTGAGACGGGTCCGTAACCCTCGCACGTGTGATGGAGTGTTGGGAGAAAACTGTGTAGACCTGACGTGCTGTCCTACGGAATGTTTGGAGAAAAATGTGTAGACCTGACGTACCTGTCCTACGGAATGTTTGGAGAAAAATGTGTAGACCTGACGTGCCTGTCCTACGGAGGAAAATGTGTAGACCTGACGTGCCTGTCCTACGGAGTGTTTGGAGAAAAATGTGTAGACCTGACGTGCTGGTAGCTACCTGTCCTACGGAATGTTTGGAGAAAAATGTGTAGACCTGACGTGCTGGTAGCTACCTGTCCTACGGAGTGTTTGGAGAAAAATGTGTAGACCTGACGTGCTGGTAGCTACCTGTCCTACTACGGTCACCTGGGGAGTCAAAGACAAAGCACACGCATGGCAAGTTGGGCGTGCCGTATGCCCACGGGATGATTGATATGAGCGTCGATGACAAAAGAGACACAGCAGTGGTGAGTGCCCACCGTACCACCGTCTTGCAGGTCCGTCATCATCGAACCGGGCGTGCGGGTGTCTTCCGACTGTTGCGGCTGCGTCCATCCGGCGCGCGAACCGGCGCAAACGCGAAGAAACGAGCGAGGGGTCATCCAACGATGGCTCCGGCCGGGAGGCCACAATGACATCCACTCGTAGGCCGCCTCCGCGGCGACGTAACAGACGCGTTCCATCTGCTGTGACGTAGACACGGAGTGTGCATAGTAGGGTAGTCGAAGGCCTGCCAATCACACTAATGCAACATATTTGGGTGGTGACCCCTCCGAACAGCCTCCCTGGCCCACGCCTGATGCCGCAACCCTTTAACCCGGGCGGCGGCGCTTTGGCATGAGCCAGGAACCTCAAGGGGAGCAGTGCGAGAGGCATCATCCACGCTTCAAAGGCCCACACACTAATGCAACAAATTCAACGACTGTTGCTATCAAACGAACACCGTCACAGGCAATCGACTGAGCGAATACCGCCGGCAACACAAAACGAAAGGAAAGTACAAAGGCAACCGAAAGGCCGCGTGCGCCAGACTCGATCGACTTCCTCGAACTGCGACTATGAGGTATTGCCTCCCCGCGGCTCTCTTCGTGGTTGCATGCGCTGATTTCGTCGTCTTCGACCCGAAGACGGGTAAACTCGTGGACCAGGCAGTGGGCCTGCTTTTCGACCCGTCCGGAGACGGAGGCGGCAGTGGCTCCGGAGGCAGCGGCAGCTCCTCCTCCGACTCCGACGAAGGGGATGGCGGCAGCAGTGGTAGCGCAGGCTCCGCCACCCACGAATCCGAAACAGCGGAGAAAGACGAGCTTAAGAAAGGAGGCGGCAGCAGCGGTAGCGCAGGCTCCGCCACCCACGAATCCGAAACAGCGGAGAAAGACGAGCTTAAGAAAGGAGGCGGCAGCAGCCAGGCCTCCGGAGACAGCGACGGCTCCGGAGGCGATAACGGGTACGGCAGCAGAGGCGATCTAGGCGGTCCCAGCTACAGCGGCTCCGGTGGCAGCGACGGCCTCGGCGGTGGCAGCAGCTACACCGGCTCTGTAGGCGGCGAAGGGGGGGGCGGCGGCCCCGCCGGCTCCGCAGGAGAGGAAGGAGGAGAAGGGGCCGCCGAATCCTCCGGCTCCGAAGAAGAAGGAGGAGGAGGAGGAGGGGCCGCCGACGGCGAAGGGAAGGAAGAACAGGAAAAAGAGGAGGTGCCGGCCCGTCTGCCCGAGCTCGGGTACGGCGTCGAGCTGCTGGCAGACGGCGTCGCGCCGTGGCTGGACGCCGTGCCCGAAGCCGAGTTCCGCGGCGTGCCGGAGTGGATGGCCTCGCGGCTGCTGCTCGCGAACACGAGGATCACCCTCTCCGAAGGCACGGCTGTCTACTACCAGTGCCCCGCTTCGTCGGGGGGCGCGTGCGAGATATACACTTTCGTGTACGCCTGCCCACAGTGTCCGCAAATGACGGGCGTCGGTTTCCTCGCGTTCATGGTGGCCGAGGGCTGGACAGTGTTCCGGCCGACGCCGGTGGTCCAACCAGCAACCGGCAGCGCCTCGTCCCGCAGCTTCTCCGCCTTGGGAGCGGCCGAACAACAAGGGGCGGGAGAAAGCCACAAGTTCGTCGGCTTCCAGGCGACGCTGCCCGCCGGCGGCAGACGGCTGCTGCGCCCGCCGCCCGGGACGCAGTTCGCGGCCTTCGGCATCGACACGCAGCCGACGCCGTGCCGGTCGCTGGGGTCGGAGGCCGCGTGCCTCGCCCCGCCGGTCGGCGGCAAGTGCTCCTGGGACCACGACGACGGCGTGTGCGTCCTGCGCTTCTTCGAGCCGGGCGTCCCGTTCGCCGGCCCGTCGTTGTGCACCCCGCGCTGCATTAACGCGGCCTTCAAACAGAAGTAAAGGAGAGCCAGGCGTAGCGTTTCGTGTGTTTCCCCCCCCCGCACTTTTTACGTGCAGTAAACAAAATTGTCGGCAGACAGTGACTGTGGCACAACGAATCGTGTATCTCACACTTTCAAGTCGGCCCAGTAGACTTGCCCGTGGCGCCTTGGCCCGCCATGGACGGCGGCAGGCACTGACTGTGGCGCCTTCATGGACGGCGGCAGGCAATGACTGTGGTGCCTTCATGAACGGCGGCAACTGCGACGCCTTCGCCACCTTCCGGGACGCAGTTCGTGTCCTTCGGCATCGACACGCAGCCGACGCCGTGCCGGTCGCTGGGGTCGGAGGCCGCGTGCCTCGCCCCACCGGTCGGCGGCAAGTGCTCCTGGGACCACGACGACGGCGTGTGCGTCCTGCGCTTCTTCGAGCCGGGCGTCCCGTTCGCCGGCCCGTCGTTGTGCACCCCGCGCTGCATTAACGCGGCCTTCAAAAAGAAGTAAAGGAGAGCCAGGCGTAGCGTTTCGTGTGTTTCCCCCCCCCGCACTTTTTACGTGCAGTAAACAAAATTGTCGGCAGACAGTGACTGTGGCACAACGAATCGTGTATCTCACACTTTCAAGTCGGCCCAGTAGACTTGCCCGTGGCGCCTTGGCCCGCCATGGACGGCGGCAGGCACTGACTGTGGCGCCTTCATGGACGGCGGCAGGCAATGACTGTGGTGCCTTCATGGACGGCGGCAACTGCGACGCCTTCGCCACCTTCCGGGACGCAGTTCGTGTCCTTCGGCATCGACACGCAGCCGACGCCGTGCCGGTCGCTGGGGTCGGAGGCCGCGTGCCTCGCCCCACCGGTCGGCGGCAAGTGCTCCTGGGACCACGACGACGGCGTGTGCGTCCTGCGCTTCTTCGAGCCGGGCGTCCCGTTCGCCGGCCCGTCGTTGTGCACCCCGCGCTGCAGTAGCGCGGCCTTCAAAAAGAAGCAAAGGAAAGCCACCCAAGGCGTAGCGTGCGCTTTTTCCCCCCCGCACCTTTTTTACGTGCAGGATACAAAGTGTCCGTAGTTGGCGGTTGATAGTAGTTCCCGACAGGTAAAGCCACGTGGGGAATATCGATCGACTGACACGCACAAAAATGGTGACCGGTGACTAAAAACCCCCCGGTTTCCGAAGCGAACTTACACCCTAAAAAAACAAAAGCGAAGCTCCTTCCGTCGTGTTCCCAGAAGACACCCCAGCTGCAGTGGTTCCGGTGACTGCAGCAAAGGGTGTCCAAAGTGGAAATGCTTGCTTGCTCTCAGTCGCGGCACCACTCTTGAACCTGGTTCTCTCGGGCTCTGCGGCGGGCGTCTGCGGCGGGCGTCGAGGGTGGAGGTTGCCCGCCTGCTCTCAGTGGTGGCACCACTCTTGAACCTGGTTCTCTCGGGCTCTGCGGCGGGCGTCGAGGGTGGAGGTTGCCCGCCTGCTCCAGAGGTGGCACCACTCTTGAACCTGGTTCTCTCGGGCTCTGCGGCGGGCGTCGAGGGTGGAGGTTGCCCGCCTGCTCTCAGTGGCGGCACCACTCTTGAACCTGGTCCTCTCGGACTCTGCGGCGGGCGTCTGCGGCGGGCGTCGAGGGTGGAGGTTGCCCGCCTGCTCTCAGTGGCGGCAGCATTCCAACCAACCGCCGGCGTGCACGAGAGGCAGTGTCCCGCCCAAACTAGAACTAACCGTTGCAAGAAGTGTCGGAAGTGGATGAAAGCTGACTTGACCCTTGCTCACCCACCAAAGCAAAAAAAAAAAGAATTCTTGCAAACAAACAAAACGTCGAAAGACAACACTCTAGCACGCCTCTACGGGATCGTCGGAAACACAAATACTCGCACGGCTCGACGGTTCGGTTTCATCCATCCCGAGCGAATGATCCGGAAGTTCGTTAGCTGCTCCCTGGATGAGAACCGCCACCTGCGCGTTTAATTGGGGTCTCGAGAGGCAATCTCGAGCTAGGTCAGAACCAGCCGCAAGCGCTGAAAGGCCTCCAGTAGTGCACATACCACGCGCTCTGAATTAACCAAATTATACCCCCCCGCCGCCAGCCCTAAAAGAGATAGATAGAAGGACCGAAACATGCCGAAACATGCCGAGCACATGCATACGATTCCATTGCGTGTCTTTTCCCTTTTAGACTTTTTCAATGCATAGTTAGCAGTACGCACCCAATGCAGGTGAGTTCTGCTAATGCGCGCAAAACAACAGAAAGCGCATCCCAATTCCTTCCTATGTTCTCAGTCAACAAATAGTGTTTCTAACAGTTCCAAGTCGGTCCATACTCCTCTTGGTATACTGTGACGCCTTCGCGTCATAGACGGCGGCAGGCAAACAATAAGGTAACCGTGGGTCCGTTGGCTCTCAGTGGCGGCAACGCTCATGCCATTTTTTTTTTCTAACTGCACCACAACCAAAAAAAAAAAAGAGCGTTCTTCACCTTCCGGTTTCTTTGCAGTTGTGCCGTGCGCTCGCAACACAGCGCGACGTCTATAGCTAACGCTCACTGCACGTCATCCTCTGTACGCATCCGTGGCAACCAGCGTCTGAAGCAGGTCGTCCAGGTGCGCGTTCTTACCTTCCTCGTGGTGTCGGACGTGATAGTTTGAGGTTTAAATGCAAAATACCGTAGTTGGATTAGTCACGAACACAACAGGTCAAAGTCCTGAGTGAGAAAAAAACACACGGTGGTGTAGCGAAGAACGAAAAAATTGCGCACTTACTTGCGGGATATCGCGCACCTTGGCGCTCTATAGTACCCAGCGACCCCCGAGAGATGCCGCTGTCATAGGATAGGCTGCAGGACCACCACTGGCGCAGTCACTCATGTACAACCCCCGGCGTCCCAGGTTCTATTTGGTTCAGCTCCAGTTCCAGTATCTACCCGTACAGCACGTGCCGATGGATTTTCCTCGGTCCAGTCTGGTTTGAGTGACAGGAAACCTGGTTGGTGGCTCATGAAATCGGTGGCAATCTACGCGGGGAAGGTGGTGCGTGGTCCCTTACGCGTACACGTCGAGGGTCAGCCAACGACGGTTTGAACACAACACTGCCAGGAACCGAAACGAAAAGGAAGTCGAAAAGACAACAACAAAGAGACGGCACGGTACCACCCTTCTCCTTTCCGGGGTTGACCGGCGCCGCTGGGGGGTAGAAAAAAAAAAATTAGCCCGGCGCATTAAACGGGCGACGCAAACCCGTCGGCCAAGCACGAGAGACAGTAAAATGTGCAAGGCACCCGCAGCTGTGCTCCTGCTGGCAGTTGCCGTCTTGGGCGACACGGTGCCGATCACGACGGAGACGATGGACACGCGGGCGTGCCCGACGCAGAGTGCGCACCCGTGGTGTGACACGGCGAAGAGCAGAGCAGACCGCATCAATTCGCTGATCGCCGCCCTCACCGACGAAGAGATCCGACCCATGCTCACTGCCCGCAGCACGCAGGGTGCAGGGAGCAACAACGTCAGCCGCCTGGGACTCCCGGCCTACGACTGGGGGCTCAACTGCGTCCACGGGGTGCAGAGCACGTGCGTGCAGAACGCGACGACGAAGGAAGTCTTCTGCCCCACGTCGTTCCCGATGCCCAGCACGCTCGGCGCCTCGTGGAACCAGTCGACGTGGAAGGAGTTCGGCCGCATCATGGGCATGGAGAACAGGGCGCTTTGGCTGGCGGGCGCGCACGAGCAAGGGCCGGTGATCCGCATCGGCCTCGACTGCTGGTCGCCGAACATCAACCTGAACCACGACCCCCGCTGGGGCCGGAACCAAGAAGTGGCCTCCGAAGACCCGTTCATCAACGGTCTCTACGGCGCGGCGGTCACCAACGGAGAGCAGGTGTTCGAAGGGTCGCCGTACATCATGTCGGTGCCGACGATCAAGCACTGGGACGCGTACAGTCTCGAAGACAGCGACAACGCAACGAGGCACACCTTCAACGCGATCGTCGACAACGCAACACTTTCCGACGCCTACTTCCCCGCGTGGAAGAACACCGTGCAGCTCGCAGGAGCGAAGGGCGTCATGTATGTGTTCTTCATGGCACCATGAAGGCCAGAAAATCCATGGCAAAGAAAGAAAACCAAAACTACCGTCACAAAAGGCATGCAAAGACGCTGACAGTAAATATTGTTGTCGACAACGAAAAGCAAAAGAATAACACCGAACCTCTAAACCACAATAAACGCGAATAAAACAAAACTACGCACTTCTTTTGCGGCGAGATAACAAGGGCCTTACTGCCTAGCCCCTGATTCGCGTTCGTTGCTGTCCCCTTGTTTGCAATGCACACCAGGGTAAAATTTGACCCGAGTTTTCCAAGCACCGCCGACTCCCTCCCTTTCCCCCGAGAGTTCCCTGGAGCCGTCTGTTACATTTTTCTGAGCACCTTTTGTTGTGTCAAAGAACACGTGACAGAGAACGCTAGAAAGCCGGCAACAATCAGCCCTGCATGAGAGGCAGTGTGCGGCCCATTCGGAGACTAATAATTCCCGCTGACCCACTTGCGGTTGAAAGGCAGAAACGTCGTCAACACAAAAAAAAAGCCAGACAGAGCTAGAGCGCCGTGTTTGATGTCAGGGTGCACAGAAAGAGCCACTGCCACGCACGTACTAACCACCAGGGACCGCCGCCATCGAAGTTTCTACGGCACTTTGACCATCGACATGAGTACGGTACAACCGACCCTTCAACAAGTTTTATCCGACTTTGCCAAATGTGAACGAGTTGTCATGAGAAGTGTATGTCTACGGATAATTAAGCAAGAGCCTGGAGACAAAGCGTCAGAATGGGCCACCTGGCTGAATTTCTATTTGCAAAAGGGAGTAAACTGATTGGTGAGAAGGGATTGTCCTAGAGGAAGAAAATTTTAGTTTGAAAGGAGGAAATAAAAGGTCCACAAGGAAAACAAAGCAAGCAAATAAACAAAGTCGTCAGACATCAGAACGACGTATATCGTCGACCGCACAAAAAAAAAAGGTCGAAAGACACCAATCTGTACGTCCTTTCGGGATCGTCGGAAACACAAAAGAGACGAGTCCGCTATCAGGAGCCCAGCGGAAAAGCAACAGAATGGGCCACTTGGCTAATGCACGAGATCAAGTCTAGCTCGAAGATACGATAGCACAAAACATTTATTTTGGGAACCCCACCGATCACCACAAGCACGTACTAAGCTGAACTCCACAAGCATACAAAAGGTCGAAAGACACCAATCTGTACGTCCTTTCGGGATCGTCGGAAACACAAAAGAGATGAGTCCGCTATCAGGAGCCCAGCGGAAAAGCAACAGAATGGGCCACTTGGCAAATGCACGAGATCGAGTCCGGCTCGAAGATACGATAAAACAAAACGTTTCTTGTTGGGAACCCCACCACCCATCACAAGCACGCAAAAAGGTCGAAAGACACCAATCTGTACGTCCATTCGGGATCGTAGGAAGCACAAAAAACGACTGCAGGTGCTCGTACAATGAGATCAACGGTGTGCCCACGTGCGCAAACCCGTTGCTGAGGCACGTGTTGCGTGAATCGTGGAACTTCACCGGTTACATGACGTCCGACTCGGGTGCCATCAGCGATATCTATGAGCAGCACCACTACGTCGACGGGCCGGTGAACGCCACGTTGGTGGCGTTGAGGGACGGCGAGTGCGACATCAACAGTGGGTCGGTGTACGAGCAGTCCATTGTGTCTGGGCTGTCCAGCGGAGTGATCCCGAGAAGCTTGGTGAACCGAGCGTTGTTCAACTCGTTGGGTATCCGCTTCGACTTGGGTCTGTTCGACCCCGTCGAGGAACAGCCGTTGTGGCACATTCCGATCACAGAAGCGGGCTCTGCTGCGAACATCGCCCAGAGCAAGTTCAGCGCGATGGAGTCGATGGTCCTGCTGAAGAACGAGGACAACACCCTCCCCTTGCCGAAGGGCAAGAAAATCGCGGTCGTGGGCCCGCACTTAAACTCGACGAAGATGATGGTCTCAGCTGACCCTGCTCAGATCTGCCCGTCGAACAACTTCGACTGCGTCGTGCCACCGGCCGCTGGTATCCAAGCCGCGAACACGGGCGGCTCGATCATGACATCGAAAGGCTGCGACATCAGTGGAAACAGCACCTCCGGCTTCGATGAGGCGTTGTCCCTGGTGGAACAGGCTGATATCGTTGTCATGATGATGGGCATCGACCAGACCGTCGAAGCCGAGACCCACGACCGAACAACCATCGGGTTGCCCGGCGTGCAGATCCCGTTCATCCTCAACGTCACAGCCAAGGCGAAGAGCCTAGGCAAACCGGTCGTCTTAGTCCTCCTGCACGGAGGCTGGCCTTCACTCGGACCCGCCCTCGATACCTCACCTGCCATTCTCTCCGCTGGCTACCCTGGGATCTACGGCGCGTCTGCCATTGCCGCCACTCTCTTCGGAGACAACGACCACCTCGGTGGCAAACTGCCTTTCACCGCCTACCCAGCCGACTATGTTGACAAGATCCGGATGGACGACATGGGCTTCAATACAGCTGGGACCCCCGGCAGGTCGTACAGGTACTACACGGGTCCTGTTGAGTTCCCGTTTGGACACGGGTTGTCGTACACGAGGTTCGAGCTGACGATGCCAGATCTCCCGCACAACACCATCGATTGCGACGACGACGGGTTGGTGGTGACGTTCTTCTACCTGATGAAGAACGCGGGGACGGTCGCCGGGGACGATGTGCTCATGTTCTTCAGGACGAAGGGGTCTACGGGGAGCAAGGGCCTGCCGCTGGTCAAAAAGCTGATCGGTTTCGAGAGGGTGCACTTGGAGCCCGGGCAGGTCGCCAACGTGTCGATCACGACCGACCGGTCGACCGTCGCCGACGTGACCGACTCGGGGGACCGCGTGTGCTCGCCGTCTCTGGCCCACACCCTCATCGCCACCAACGGCGTCGACCTCGTCATCCCCATCCCGATCATCGTCATGAGCAGCTCCGGGTCCTCCGGCGTCGTCATCACAAAGTTTCCCGATGTCGCCTTCCCGTAGCCGGCGCGTTGGGGGGGAGTTTTTTTGTTGTACAAATTCTGTACAAGCACCTGCTTTCTGTAGGAATACCGCCTAAGTGGCAAAATAGTTCAAAGGCGACGGTGTGCTGCATTGTGTGTTCTTCAGAACGAAGGGGTCGATGGGGGAGCAAGGGCCTGCCGCTGGTCGAGAAGCTGATCTGTTCCGAGAGGGTGCACTTGGAGCCCGGGCAGGTCGCCAACGTGTCGATCCAAGGCCGAGTCGGAGGACGGCTTATGCTTGCCGTCTCTGGCCCACACCGTCATCGCCACCGACGGCGCCGACCTCCGATTATCGTCAGGAGCATCCAGCGTCACGAAGTTTTCCGACGCTTCCCGTGACGGGCGCGCAAGGGGGGCTTCTGTTAAATTCCTGCACAAGCACCTGCTTTTTGTGGGAAATACCGTTCGGACACCGCCCACGTTGCAAAATTTCGAAATCCTGGGTCCGAGAACGAGCATCTCGTATCTTCTGGATTTGAAGCGCAAAGTTTAAGCTCAAAGTTGATGAATGGGGAAACCCTAGCGGAAGGCTGGCGACGGTGTGTTGCATTGTGTGTGTTCTCCAGAACGCATGTGTACTACGTATGGTATGCTGTACTGCTACGTGGTGCTATGCATCTACGTGCTGTGCTATCCATACCGTAGTAGGTATATGGTTAGCGGAAGGCTGGTGACGGTGTGTTGCATCGTGTGTGTTCTCCAGAACGAAGGGGACGACAGGGAGCAAGGGCCTGCCGCTGGTCAAACATAGATCGGGTGCCTTGGAGCCCGGGCAGGTCGCCACGTGTCGCATCACAACCGACCGACTGACCGTCGCACCCTGAGGCCAGAGGAACACTTACAACTACAGGGGTAAGAAACCGAGTTGGAAAAATCGATCAACCGATACACAAGCAAACGAGCAAAAGCTCGTTTCTTCTTTTTATCTTCCCCCGCCAAAGTGGGGAACCCAGCAACGTTAGCGACGTTCGTCACGGGTTGCACCCATAACGAAAGCGCGGCAGAGCGCTCCTTCCCCCAGGCACACGGTGGAGTCCAACCTCAAAAGCTGGAGTTAAAAAGCGGGTGTGGCACTGTACATTTACACGCGTTTGCGTTTTGGCTGTACTCACACCCCGCTTTTCGGGTGTGACTTGGCCACACCGTCGTCACGTCCAGCTGCTGAGGCTGATCTCCACTGTGCATGCGCTGAACGGATTCCCCCCTCTACCACGAGGTTAGCGTAGGGTAATGCTGCGTTGATGGAAGCTGGTCGGCATGGCAACGCGTGCCGCCATCTTCCGTTCTTCAAAAGACTTGGTGCTAGCAGGCAGCGTTCTGCCTCACCACGGTACCCTACCCCAACCTCCCGCATGCATCTTTCCCTCCCCCCTTTCAAACGTGAAGCTGCTCGTCTCTTTCCAAAGGGAACCTCCGGTCGTAGCTATTCGCCTTCCTTGTCTCTGCCTGTAGTAGCAACGACTAGTCAACGGGACATCCGAATTGGAGAAGTTTCGTGTGCCGACAACCAGATGCAGACCGTCGTCACACACAAACCCAGGTGAGCCGGTCCACCCCCTCTTGATAGACCGTGATAGATCGAAGAATACAGCACCGGGCAATTCTATGCAGCTCTAGGGACTAGAGATGGACCTGATAGACCGTGATTCACTGTGATAAACAGCGGCAGGCACTTCGATGCAAAGAGATAGGGACGGATCGGCTCAAACACAGGCTGTGCAAACCGGGAAGAACTGACATTCATGCTTAGCAGCCCGGAACCGTGTCGTGTACGTGCACGAAGCCACAGAAAAAAACCCCAGAATGTGCTCCCGGGCCCTCGCGCGTGGCCTTCGGTGGCCAGCGGGCCCTGTTCTGAGGCCGAAGACGATGCGGAACGTTGCCCGGATCAGTATACACGCCCGATTCAGTCTTGTACGTGCCCGAATCAGCGATACACCGAGCGTTTGCTCCCATCCGGGCCACCCACTGTGTTAGGATCACCCAGAAACATTCCCATGAAAATCAAGTCCACATCAGTCCAAAGAGTGAGGAAACCATGTGTTGAAGTCTACCCGACACAGTTAAAGTTTTCCACCGACCACACAGCCATGCACAAAAGCTGAACCTAGGTCGAAAGACACAGATTTGCACGCCTGCACGGGTTCGTCGGAAACGCAAGCATGCTGTCCCAACTCAAGCAATGTCGACATGTCCGCTGGCCAGTCAAAACAAGCCAAAGGACGATGTTCTGGGTGTAGCCTACGAAGCAAAACGGGTGCAAGAAACAGGCTGATAACGTACTGGAGATACTTGGTTGTCGTTGCTGGATCCTTCTGCCGCACGCACAAGTGCTGCAAGCACAAGCCGCATCCGCCATCTCTGCTCCATCGTGTCCAGGTACGAGAACGTCAGGCAGAGGATATCTTTGCTCCCCGGAAGCTCTCCTGCATCCCCGGCAATGACGAAGTCACCACCCCCAAGCCGGAGCAGAAACTCCATGTCACCGAGGACAAGGTGCCTACCAAGCGCTCGGCGAAAAGCCCTATCGCCTGGAACTGGCCCGCACGGAATGCCTAAAGGCTCAAGTACTATCTGCGCTAAATTTAATATATGCGAGCTAATGCGAGATAGTGTGGTACTCATTTGCATGCAAATGACTCCCCACTGACGCAACAAGAAGACGCCGATGCTCTATCGAATCACGCGATGGATGAGGTTCAGAGACGAGCGACAGCCGAGTATCGGGACTCGGCGACCGCGAAATCGTACGCGATGAAGAGCGCGATGCGACGGCTGACGAGTATCGTGCAGACGCCGATTCACCCGGCGCTTGAGATGCAAGTCAACGTCCTGACGTCTCTCGGAGGCGGGAACATGGCCGGACTCAACAAGAGACCACAAATAGCGAACCAGCAGGCGTTTGAAGCTGTGATGCGCGCCTACGAAGCCGCCGCACGAGAGCAGACGGCGAAGTAGGCCGGCGACAAGGTGCGAGCCGTACCGCAGGCTGGGCTCCGCAAAGCTGCAACACTGAATGGCAGTTTTCGACCGCAGACGCATTACCCGTCGGGATGGGAGCGCAAGCAGGCTCGATGGAAGCACGAAGTCAAGCAGGAGAGACGAACTGCGCAGACTGAGCGCAAGACGTGCACCAAGGGCAGACCAGGACGTTGGGACCGTGCGAAGTCGAAGAAGGAGTCCAAAAGCGAAGCAACAACACCAACGCGGAAACGCAACTCGAAGGCAGCCAAGCGGACCTCCCAGGGCAGGGGGGAACCTGCGGCAGTGAAGTAACGAAGCTCATCCGAGTGTCCGATGAAACCCCTTGTCAATACCACCCAACGACTGCGACGCGCGTGCGAAATGTCGGACGCTAGCGTCTGTCAAGAGCATGCGTGACTCAGCCGTGTTTTAAAGGTGAGATGAGAGGCACCGGCTCACTCTGTCAAAGGACTATACTAACGCAACAAGAAGACGAGCTAATGCGAGATAGTGGTACCCGAGCCCGTACGCACTCGACAACCTGCTTCCGTAAGTCAGCCCGAACTTCCGGGTCTCCAGCTGCACTGCCTGTCGCGGTCATTTTTTCAGACTAATATTCTTGTTTTTATTCCAATTTCAATATCCTGTCATCAGCACCTTTTTAGCCCCGGAAGAAGGTGCGTTAGTGGGCCCGTTGAACCGGCCTATCAAGATTGGCTGAGTGTTACGCCTTTAATCAATTACTGCAGTACCCCCCCAATTCACCCAAATGTTGATCGAGTGTAATCGAGCGTAATCGTTTGGATTAGGATGCAAAGAATCTGTGGCGATAATCTGCATCGCAAGCGTAATCGAGTGTAATCGAGTGTAATCGACGCGTAATCGAGCTAAGTCGCTTTCAGGGGGGCTAAGTGAATTGGCTCAATTTACGCTCTTTTTTGGGCAAAATTCAAGATCCTATATACGACTTTTCGCACGTAAGGTCGGGAAGACGGCACCAACGCCAGCGAAGAAGCGGCATTCGGACTCCGCGGCGGAGCCGGTACCGAAAAGGCGCAAAGGACGCGTCGATGTGCCACGACCATCGCCCAGGCGCCGAGAAGAAGCAGAAATCGACGCGCAACCGATGAACCTCGACGAGCAATCGAAGAAGAAGCGAAGCACCAAGCGCGCGCCTGAGCGCGACGATCAAGACGAGCTAAGAGGCGAAAGCATGACACTTCACGTGCGAAGAGATAACCGCGCCGTCCGCGATACAGATTATCGCCACAGATTCTTTGCATTCTAATCCAAACGATTACACTCGATTACAGTCGATCAGGGGGTAGGTGAATTGGCTCAGTAAATAGGGCCACACGTGATTGAATCCGGAAATTACCGGAAGCCACGAAACAACGTAAAACGAGCGATACGATGCGCAAGTCAGCGGCAGCCGCCGTCCTGCTGACAGCAGCCACGGCTGTGTTCGGCGATACTGCGCCGATCACGACGGAGACGATGGACACGCGGGCGTGCCCGACGCAGAGTGCGCACCCGTGGTGCGACACGACGAAGAGCAGAGCAGACCGCATCAATTCGCTGATCGCCGCCTTCACCGACGACGAGATCCGACCCATGCTCACTGCCCGCAGCACGGAGGGTGCAGGGAACAACAACATCAGCCGCCTGGGACTCCCGGCCTACGACTGGGGGCTCAACTGCGTCCACGGGGTGCAGAGCACGTGCGTGCAGAACGCGACGACGAAGGAAGTCTTCTGCCCCACGTCGTTCCCGAACCCGAACGCCCTCGGCGCCTCGTGGAACCAGTCGACGTGGAGGGAGCTCGGCCGCATCATGGGCATGGAGAACAGGGCGCTTTGGCTGGCGGGCGCGCACGAGCAAGGGGGGTCGATCCGCATCGGCCTCGACTGCTGGTCGCCGAACATCAACCTGAACCACGACCCCCGCTGGGGCCGGAACCAAGAAGTGGCCTCCGAAGACCCGTTCATCAACGGTCTCTACGGCGCGGCGGTCACCAAAGGAGAGCAGGTGTTCGAAGGGTCGCCGTACCTGTTGTCGGTGCCGACGATCAAGCACTGGGACGCGTACACTCTCGAAGACAGCGACAACGCAACGAGGTACAACTTCGACGCGCACGTCGACAACGCAACACTTTCCGACGCATACTTCCCCGCATGGAAGAGTACCGTGCAGCTCGCAGGAGCGAAGGGCGTCATGTATGTGTTCCTCTTTTGCGGCGAGATAACAAGGGCCTTATTGCCTAGCCCCTGATTCGCGTTCCTTGCTTGCGGGGTCATGACCCCTGCTTTGCAATTCACGCCAGGGATTCGTTGACCCGAGTTTTCTATTTTTGTTCTGCTTTGTGGCGAGAGAACAAACGGCAGTCCCTGATTCACGTCCCATGCTTGCACGGACGTACCCCCTTTGTCCCTCGTTTACTTAGTACTTGTACGCAGATCCTGAGCAAAGCAGGAGCAAAGGGCGCCGTGTATGGTCCTTGTAGAGCGTTGCACTGCTTGCGCCTCCGATAATCAGTGTGATGCGAAGCAGCACTACATGTCTGCCTGCCCGTACGCATCGGATTTCAGTGTGTATACCTGTGTGCTTGTGATGCACACTTGGGTAAGTTTCGTTTGATTCGTTAGCTACGCTCATTGCAGTAAAACGGATATAATGGGTAAAGACTCGTGCATAGCGCAGTCGAGATAGAGAAACAGTCCAGCCGTCCAGTCTGTGCCATCTTGCGGGTTTCCCCCTTCTTGCAAGTAACTATATATTTGTGATTCATGAGCCGGTCCGTCCCTATCTCTTGAAACTGCATCGAAGTGCCTGCCGCTGTTTATCGCAGTGAATCACGGTCCACCACGGTCTATCAGGTCCATCTCTAGTCCCTAGAGCTGCATCGAATTGCCCGGTGCTGTATTCATCGGTCTTATCACGGTCTATCAAGAGGGGGTGGACCGGCTCAATTCAGAGCGTTACGGATGTATCAAATCAAACAACCAATGACTGCAGGTGCTCGTACAATGCCCTGAACGGTGTGCCGACGTGCGCGAACCCGTTTCTGAGGCACGTGATGCGTGACGTGTGGAACTTTACCGGGTACGTGACGTCCGACACGGAAGCTATCAGCTGTATCTACTCGCAGCACCACTACGTTGACGGGCCGACGAACGCTACGTTGGTGGCGATGAGGGACGGCGAGTGCGACATCAACAGTGGGTCGGTGTACGAGAGCACGCTTGTCGACGGACTGGCCAGCGGAGTGATCCCGAGAAGCTTGGTGAACCGAGCGTTGTTCAACTCGTTGGGTATCCGCTTCGACTTGGGTCTGTTCGACCCCGTCGAGGACCAGCCGTTGTGGCACATTCCGATCACAGAAGCGGGCTCTGCCGCGAACATCGCCCAGAGCAAGTTCAGCACGATGGAGTCGATGGTCCTGCTGAAGAACGAGGACAACACCCTCCCCTTGCCGAAGGGCAAGAAAATCGCGGTCGTGGGCCCGCACTACAACGCGACGCGGATGATGGTCGGGAACTACTACGGCCAGATCTGCCCGTCGAACAACTTCGACTGCGTCGTGTCGCCAAAGGATGGGATTAAAGATGCGAACACGGGTGGCTCGGTCATGACGGCCATGGGATGCAGCATCAGTGGAAACAGCACCTCCGGCTTCGATGAGGCGTTGTCCATTGTGGAACAGGCTGATATCGTTGTCATGATGATGGGCATCGACCAGACCGTCGAAGGAGAGGCGCATGACCGAACAACCATCGGGTTGCCCGGCGTGCAGATCCCTTTCATCCTCAACGTCACAGCCAAGGCGAAGAGCCTTGGCAAACCCGCCGTCTTAGTCCTCCTGCACGGAAGCTGGCCTTCGCTCGGACCCGTCCTCGATGCTCCCCCGCCTGCCATCGTCGACTCGTTCTACCCTGGGATCTACGGCGCCCCCGCCATTGCCGCCACTCTCTTCGGAGACAACGACCACCTCGGTGGCAAACTGCCGTTCACCGCCTACCCAGCCGACTACGCCGACCAGATCAGGATGGACGTCATGGGCTTCAATACAGCGGGGACCCCCGGCAGGTCGCACAGGTACTACACGGGGCCTGTTGAGTTCCCGTTTGGACACGGGTTGTCGTACACGACTTTCGAGATGGCGATGCCGAAGCCGGCTAGTACCACTATCGACTGCGACGACAGCGGGTCGATGATACAGCTTTCGTACGAGGTGCAGAACATCGGGAAGGTGACTGGCGATGAGGTGATCATGATCTTCAGAACGAACGGGATGACTGGAAGCACAGGACTGCCGCTGGTGAAGAAGCTCATTGGTTTTGAGAGGGTGCACTTGGCGCCCGGAGAAGTTGCGAAGCTGAAATTCACGGTGGACAGGTCGAGTGTGACGGACGTGACAGACGCTGGTGACCGCGTGTGCTCGCCGTCTACCAACCACACCATTGTCGCCACCAACGGCGTCACCATGACGATTGGCACTCCGATCTCTGTCACCAGCAGCTCCGGGTCCTCCGGCGTTGTCATCGCGAAGTTCCCGGACGTTTCCTTCCCGTAAAAAAAAACTCGAGGGGCTGCCTTCGTGCTTACTTCGAAGAAGGCTAGAGGGGGCAGAAACAACACACGAATAGTTGAGTCGCAGCTCTTGACAAAGCCCGCAGGAGGAGCTAGGTATTGGTACACAGCGCGTGTGCACACTGCACAGTGCAGTACGTAGGTAGCACCCTACTATTGGGTCCAATACTGGCATATGAGGATGGATATGCAGAGGAGGCACACGGTGCCCGAAACAGGCACGAAATTCACAAAATTCAGCTTCATGAGTTACAGGGCCCGTCCCCCCTCTTTGCGCTAGCAGGTGTCAGGCAGACTCCAGCAAAAATAAATAAACAAATCCCAGAAGCGCCCGTCTGAAAGACAATTAATTCCTTTCACGAATTATAACTCTTCACAAAATACAATTTCCACAAGATGCTACTTGATTAGTAATAAAGTGTTTTCCCCGGGCTTTTTGGTCGTGGGATGTTTATGATGTTTATCCCCCGACCAGCACTGCCCGTCCCCCGCCCACCCCGGCCTTCCTCGAAGAAGACTTGATGCTAGCATCAACCATAATGAGAGGCAGTGCTCTGCCTGAACAATATTAATAATAAGATTTCCCCGCGGCACGCACACTTCTTCTTTCCGTGAATGCCTGCCTTCGGCACATATCGAAAAATGTCTCCCGTTGGACGGATTCAGAACCTGGAACATCGAATCTCGCGATTCCTGTTGTCCGATTGCTTTGGAATCCGGTGTCACACCTTCCTAGTGAGTGGTTCGTTACGCGCTTAGCATTCCCACGATGAATCGACAGACGCGAGCCTAGCGATTGTTCCGTCTTGCTAACTTCAGTACTTGCATCCAGGGAGGAGACTCTGGCCTTTTTTTGTGTTACGGGAACCAAGTTCCGTTTCAAGGTTCGTTCAATTTCTGGGCTACCGCAGTCGTGCGCAGCATTATCTCGCAAGGGTCGATGCGACGAGTCGCAGCTGTACTTTCCTGCCAGTCTTCCCGGCATCGGTCTCCCGGAGGCTGAACTACTGGCCCACCAACGTAAAATAAAGCTCGTAAAATACTGTACTCAACGTTGATGCTCGGCGTTTTCCAGCATTGGTCCTCCCTTCCCTTCTTTGCTCGCTTCACGTGTACAAACGCGGCTGGCAAGTATCGTGGGTGCCGAAGAACACGAGTTGAATATCAATCGATCGAGGAGAAGTAAATCTCGCGTAGAGCATAAGGGTAAAAGCTTATCCGAGGAGATCGGCTTCGCCGGAACGTGCTGCTGCGCCGACGATGTTTGCACGTCGATACCACCCGGTGAGGATAATTTTAATTTTAATGCTGATGCCTATCGAGGCGACTTGCTCGGCGAGTTTCGGTATGCAGAGAGCTACTGCCTAGACACCGGAAAACGCTTGTGCACGCTTGCGGAGCTGGAGGGCGACAAGTGCTGCAGCGCCGGCTGCGTGTTCAGGGACGTTCCCATTTGGTTCGACAACTGCGCGGACGAGCCGTGCGTCCACGGCTCATGCGCGAGCAATGCCACATCGTACACGTGCACCTGCGACGAGGGCTTCGCGGGCGCCAACTGCGACGAAGACCGACGCGGGGTCGTTTGTTTTTACGAGGTATGATTTCGACCACCGAGAGTTACAGGACATGGGCACCGCGCACAACCACCTGGCGGCAATTGGCCGCTACTCTCTCGACTCCGTCTGCGGCGGCAGCCTCCTCGTTAAAACGGGGGAATTCTACTCGGACCACAACCCCAATCCTGGACGATGTCAATTTACGCGAAGATGGTCGAGTCCGCGACGATCGGCTTGCGTGTGTTCCTGAACCTGGGCGGCGATGGCGAGAACGGGAACGAAGGCTTCTGGTTCGGGTACCGCAAACAGCAGCTGTACGCTAAGTTCGCTGGTAACACCGGCATCACCATCGATTCCGACTGGCACCATTACGCTGCGACGTCCAACGGCAGCACGCTGAAAGTCTACTTCGATGAGCGGGAAGTGGCCAGCAAGGATGTGGCCCTCGACCTTGTCGTGTCGTCGAAGTATTCTACAATGGCGATTGGCGAGACTCACACCGGCAAGTCGAACATTGCTCGTGCTGGTGAATGGCTGTTCGACGAGGTTGTGTTTGGAAGCGGGGTCCTCAGCTTCGACATGATGAGGGCGCCTTGCCTGTCCACACCCCCTGCCGCACCTACTAACGACGCCGAAGAGTAAGATATTGAACCCCACACAGGCAGTGTGGGGGCTGGCACCGGTGCAGGCCGGTGTCCAGGGCTCAGTTCACAGGAGGCAGGCGTGTGGCTGTTCAACGAGGCTGTGTTTGGAAGAGGGTCCTCGACTTCGACGTGGTGAAGGCGCCGCGCGTGTCCCTCGTACCCGCCACAGATGGCTCCTACATCCACTCCTAGCACGACGGCGTCATGAAAATTGTTCGAACGTTCCCTTTTCCCGTTTCCCCGTCTCCCCCGCATTTCTTCTCGCACCACTCCTTTCGTAGTAGTTAGTCTCAGTTGGGGAAGGAAGTCATGACCGGTTGACTCTGTCGACCGAGGAGAAATCTCTGTGCGAACTTACAATCTAAGAAAACACATTTCCCGACTGCTTTTCTTCTACGGCTCGTTGTCGTTGCACAAGACCGCAACGCTGTCGCCACCACCAGGCATCTTGTTAAGAACCATCCATCCATCAGCCGGCTGACCGTGGGTGGTCAGCAATTTTTTTTGGCTCCCAGTACCATCACACTGGTGGGCCCATTTTTGCCAGGGAATTTTGACCATTTCACCTTCGTGAATTGACCACCCAGCCTTCAAAGGGGTCCCGTTTACCGGCCATCCGGCCGAAGTGGCTGATCCTTAACAAGAAGCCTACCACCTATAACCTCGCCTCTCTCTCTCTCAATCTAAGTCAACGAAGGCATTGCCAGCACAATTCAGCCCCAAATAACATGTTCTATGATGGCATCACTGAATTGGCTGTAGTAGTAGTTGCTTGTTGTTTGGCAGTGCTTCTCCCGTTCCACCTCGTGAGTCCTACGAAGGTTTCCTTCCGCCGTTGTTTTTCCACTCCAGGAAGTCAGGCGCAAAACGAAGTGCCGACGAAATGTGCAAACAAAAGGTTGGTATGTACAAGCCGGTCCACCCTATCTCGCCTGGAACTGCATCGAATCAATCACCTAGCACCACGGCAGGCCATCGCTACAGACATTCTGCAACCGTACTTCAACTGTCATGACGTACCACAGTTCTGATAACGGTCTATTCTTCTCAGGCCACAGGCCCTGCTTTGTATCACGGTCCGGCAGCCAAATTGTGCAATTGTGTCTACAAACCTTTTTACTCGTCCAAACGCTGGAAACGTAAAGAAGACCGGCAAACACAAAGAAACCGAACGCGAAACAGTCCAGAAAATGCGGAAATCAGCGGCAGCAGCCGTCCTCATGACGGCAGCGACGACTGTGCTCGCTGACACGTTTCCGATCACGACGGAGACGATGGACACGCGGGCGTGCCCGACGCAGAGTGCGCACCCGTGGTGCGACACGACGAAGAGCAGAGCAGACCGCATCAATTCGCTGATCGCCACCTTCACCGACGAAGAGATGCGACCCATGCTCACAGCCCGCAACACGCAGGGTGCAGGGAACAACAACATCAGCCGCCTGGGACTCCCGGCCTACGACTGGGGGCTCAACTGCGTCCACGGGGTGCAGAGCACGTGCGTGCAGAACGCGACGACGAAGGAAGTCTTCTGCCCCACGTCGTTCCCGAACCCGAACGCCCTCGGCGCCTCGTGGAACCAGTCGACGTGGAGGGAGCTCGGCCGCATCATGGGCATGGAGAACAGGGCGCTTTGGCTGGCGGGCGCGCGCGAGCAAGGGTCGCAAATCCGCATCGGCCTCGACTGCTGGTCGCCGAACATCAACCTGAACCACGACCCCCGCTGGGGCCGGAACCAAGAAGTGGCCTCCGAAGACCCGTTCATCAACGGTCTCTACGGCGCGGCGGTCACCAAAGGAGAGCAGGTGTTCGCAGGTTCGCCGTACATCATGTCGGTGCCGACGATCAAGCACTGGGACGCGTACACACTCGAAAACAGCGACGGCAACTCGAGGCACAGCTTCAACGCGATTGTCGACAACGTGACACTTTCCGACGCTTACTTCCCCGCATGGAAGAACACCGTGCAGCTCGCAGGAGCGAAGGGCGTCATGTATGTATTCCTCTCTGGCGCAGCAGGACGAAGAGGTGTCGCCCCTGGTGGTGGAGAAAGAACCCGGAAAAGTTACTTTTCGGGAGAGGGAGGGTGGTTTTGTTTTGCAACCCGGATGCTGGAGTGGGACCCTCCTCAATGAGGGAGTGAATTTCGGAGGAAATGTGCTGGGCACGATCAACAGAAGTAAGCTCAAAGCAACAAGTTAATCCCCCTTCCATGCAGGTGCTCGTACAATGCCATCAACGGTGTGCCCACATGCGCAAACCCGTTGCTGAGGCACGTGATGCGTGACGTGTGGAACTTTACCGGGTATATTACGTCCGACTCGGGTGCCATCGGTGATATCTATGAGCAGCACCACTACGTCGACGGGCCGACGAACGCTACGTTGGTGGCTTTGAGGGACGGCGAGTGCGACATCAACAGTGGGTCGGTGTACGAGAGCACGCTTGTCGACGGACTGGCCAGCGGAGTGATCCCGAGAAGCTTGGTGAACCGAGCGTTGTTCAACTCGTTGGGTATCCGCTTCGACTTGGGTCTGTTCGACCCCGTCGAGGACCAGCCGTTGTGGCACATTCCGATCACAGAAGCGGGCTCTGCTGCGAACATCGCCCAGAGCAAGTTCAGCACGATGGAGTCGATGGTCCTGCTGAAGAACGAGGACAACACCCTCCCCTTGCCGAAGGGCAAGAAAATCGCGGTCGTGGGCCCGCACTACAACGCGACGCAAATGATGGTCGGGAACTACTACGGCCAGATCTGCCCGTCGAACACCTTCGACTGCGTCGTGTCGCCAGCGGATGGCATAAAGAATGCGAACACGGGTGGCTCGGTCACGACGGCCATGGGATGCAGCATCAAGGGAACGGAAACCACAGGCTTCGATGAGGCGTTGTCCGTTGTGGAACAGGCTGATATCGTTGTCATGATGATGGGCATCGACCAAACCGTCGAAGGAGAGGCTCATGACCGAGCAACCATCGGGTTGCCCGGCGTGCAGATCCCTTTCATTCTCAACGTCACAGCCAAGGCGAAGAGCCTTGGCAAACCCGCCGTCTTAGTCCTCCTGCACGGAGGCTGGCCTTCGCTCGGACCCGCCCTCGATGCATCGCCTGCCATCGTCGACACATTCTACCCTGGGATCTACGGCGCCCCCGCCATTGCCGCCACTCTCTTCGGAGACAACGACCACCTCGGTGGCAAACTGCCGTTCACCGCCTACCCAGCCGACTATGCTGATGAAATCGTGATGGAAGACATGGGCTTCAATACAGCGGGGACCCCCGGCAGGTCGCACAGGTACTACACGGGGCCTGTTGAGTTCCCGTTTGGACACGGGTTGTCGTACACGACTTTCGAGATGGCGATGCCGAAGCCGGCTAGTACCACTATCGACTGCGACGACAGCGGGTCGATGATACAGCTTTCGTACGAGGTGCAGAACATCGGGAAGGTGACTGGCGATGAGGTGATCATGATCTTCAGAACGAACGGGATGACTGGAAGCACAGGACTGCCGCTGGTGAAGAAGCTCATTGGTTTTGAGAGGGTGCACTTGGCGCCCGGAGAAGTTGCGAAGCTGAAATTCACGGTGGACAGGTCGAGTGTGACGGACGTGACAGACGCTGGTGACCGCGTGTGCTCGCCGTCTACCAACCACACCATTGTCGCCACCAACGGCGTCACCATGACGATTGGCACTCCGATCTCTGTCACCAGCAGCTCCGGGTCCTCCGGCGTTGTCATCGCGAAGTTCCCGGACGTTTCCTTCCCGTAAAAAAAAACTCGAGGGGCTGCCTTCGTGCTTACTTCGAAGAAGGCTAGAGGGGGCAGAAACAACACACGAATAGTTGAGTCGCAGCTCTTGACAAAGCCCGCAGGAGGAGCTAGGTATTGGTACACAGCGCGTGTGCACACTGCACAGTGCAGTACGTAGGTAGCACCCTACTATTGGGTCCAACACTGGCATATGAGGATGGATATGCAGAGGAGGCACACGGTGCCCGAAACAGGCACGAAATTCACAAAATTCAGCTTCATGAGTTACAGGGCCCGTCCCCCCTCTTTGCGCTAGCAGGTGTCAGGCAGACTCCAGCAAAAATAAATAAACAAATCCCAGAAGCGCCCGTCTGAAAGACAATTAATTCCTTTCACGAATTATAACTCTTCACAAAATACAATTTCCACAAGATGCTACTTGATTAGTAGTAAAGTGTTTTCCCCGGGCTTTTTGGTCGTGGGATGTTTATGATGTTTATCCCCCGACCAGCACTGCCCGTCCCCCGCCCACCCCGGCCTTCCTCGAAGAAGACTTGATGCTAGCATCAACCATAATGAGAGGCAGTGCTCTGCCTGAACAATATAAATAATAAGATTTCCCCGCGGCACGCACACTTCTTCTTTCCGTGAATGCCTGCCTTCGGCACATATCGAAAAATGTCTCCCGTTGGACGGATTCAGAACCTGGAACATCGAATCTCGCGATTCCTGTTGTCCGATTGCTTTGGAATCCGGTGTCACACCTTCCTAGTGAGTGGTTCGTTACGCGCTTAGCATTCCCACGATGAATCGACAGACGCGAGCCTAGCGATTGTTCCGTCTTGCTAACTTCAGTACTTGCATCCAGGGAGGGAGTGCGATGCTGTCCGTTTGCGCGCGAGTCCGCTATCAGGAGCCCAGCGGAAAAGCAACAGAATGGGCCGCTTGGCTAATGCACGAGATCAAGTCTAGCTCGAAGATACGATAACACGAAACATTTTTCGAGACTGGAGGTCCTATGAACATGCAATGTGAATAGCCTCTATTCGAGCCAACCCGGCTTTTCTTCATGAAAAAAGTGTATTGTTTTTTGGAAAGAGCCGGGCAAGCTTTTTTTTTTCCTCGCAGAAGGTATGCGGGTGGCAGAGTGACCGGGCGCCGGCCTTCAGGCCGGTGAGTCCGGGTTCGAACCCCGCCCATGACATTTTTTGGTTCGCTCCCTCCAGGGATTATTATAATTCCGAAAATCATGGTTAGAAAGTCTGTTGCATTTGGATTTCCCGGTTATTGTCTCGGCATCCCTCGGAAACTCTGATGGCCGGAGGGGGAAAAAAAAAGCCAGCCGGTAAAAATACCTATTTATTACCGGAAAATAATAAGCATTTATTCGGCAAGATAATTTCCGTTTATTTTGTCGAGGTGTCGGTTTTAGTCCCGAGGGAGGCCCGAGGGGGGGTTTGCAACCCCGAGCCACGAGCGGAGCGAGTGGCGAGGGGTTGCAAACCCCCCCGAGGGCCTCCCGAGGGACTAAAACCGACACCGAGGCAAAATTGGCGGAAATTATTGCCGAATAAATGATTTTATTGGGAAAACTAAATTCCCGAGGGTGGAAACAAAACATCGTTGCTTGGACGGCGTGAAATTTTGATAAGTCGCGGGGAGTTGATGTGGTGTTAGTTTGCAACGCGAGTGCTCGGCCGCTTGCACATGCACAGCAGGCGATCAGCAGATGAACTCAGACAGCTGGAATCCAGTGTGCTCAGGCAGACCCACAGATGTTCTTGCAACGAGACTCAAGCACACTGAATTGGTACAAGTTTTCTACGCACTTGGACCTGGAATTCAGCATGGGTGAGTTCGCTGGCGGTGAACTTCATCTGACACTTACTGGGCTGGAGCGTTCACGGGAGGGGTTTTCTTCACAGGCCTTTGAGCACCGAGGATGAGACACCAATGAATTCGGCTCAAAACGAGCTCAAAACACGCGATTTCACTCACCACAGGGAGAAAAAAAAATTTGCGAGGGGTCTCCCCTACAGATTTCTCTGTATAACCCCCACGCAAAAATAAACGTTTATTTTTTTCGCGATACAAAATAAATTTCGTTTATTTTTTTCACCTGAAGATGGCTGGCGGCACAAAATAAATGCTGCCACACGAAATAAATTCCAAAAATAAACTCGTTTATTTTTCCGGCCTGTGTAAACACAATGGAATCCTGCCAAAAATAAACGAAATTCATCGTCACGCTCCGCAAGCCATTTCCACCAGAGGGAATTTATTTTTCCCAATAAAAAGCCTTTTTCCCCCGAGGAATCGATTTTTTCTCGAGACTCGCCGAGGAGGGGTTTTTTAGCCGACCTGTTTTGAGAATACTTTTTTTGGTGAAGAAATACTGTTTTAACCATGCAGGATAATCCCTGGCTCCCTCGCTTTTCGCTTTTTTTTTTTCTCTCGTTCTTTCCACGTGTAAGTCAAGCTTGCTCGACCGTTGTCACGTTACGTGAAACTACTCCTTGTGTATCGCAGAAGTATGTTGACATTTTTGGGTTTCGGTTTCACGCTGAACGTGGTTCCACCAAACGTGCGTTGGCTAAACAATAGACTACCGTGCGTGTTGGGCACATACCAAGCCCATCCCGTCGAAGAAGACTTGACGCCAGCATCAAACGTATCTGAGAGGCAGGATCCTTTCCAAACACTAAACTGAGAAATTCTTCGGGCGGCGCCGGAGCTTCGCCAGCTTCGGCTCCATTTGCGCGCTCAAGCATGGTAAAGAAGATGACTGTAAGCGTAGACAAAGCATCTGCAGAATAACACGAAAAGCCTCTAGGCAAAAACCCGTTTTCACACTTCTTCCCGTGGTGATTCCGCCTTATGCGCCCGTGTCCCGTGGCTTAAAGGACCGAACCACGGCGCAGATAGGACCCGTGCGGCGTTGAGCAAATAACCATTCGAAGCACGCTGCCCCCCCTCGCCCTTGGAGAAATCACCGGGTTTCTCTGCTTTACAAAACGCAGTCCTTTCCCTAAAAGTGCGGGGGGGAGGGACCAATGATACTTGGTGCTGGCATCAAGTTGTCTCTACCCTCGTGTCTTCCACTAACGTTTTTCCCCGTCGAACTTCTCTTCCCGCATTCGTTCGCTCCATTCTGAGGCCCAGCTCGCAGCTAGCAGGACGCGGCATCATCACATCCTTTCGGCAAGACCCAAGAAGTGGGCGGCCAGTAGCCAACCGTCGTGCATTTCAACGAGGATGTCTGCGTTCATGGGTTGACGTGGGTAAGGCCGTACACCGCGAGAGAAGGAGAAAGAAGAAAGGGAATACAGTTTTCGTTGACCGCCATCCATGCGTGTGCGTGAGCGTTCATGGGTTGACGTGGGTAAGGCTGTACACCGCGAGTAGGAGAAAGAAGACAAAGCTCCGCACAACGAGTATGATTCACAAGCGGCGCCGGGAGGAGCCTCGGCGATAACGTAAAAAGGGCGAAACAACTGGGCTCAATACCCGCAACTGAGCTTTACCACACAAACACACACACCGGGGGTAGCAGTCGTCAGAATTACAGAATGCTTGGCGGCAAGCGATTTGCGCCACTTCCCCGTGCGAGCAAGTCTCGGAACAGACTCAAGTCTGACCCAGGTGGCGACTGCCGACCATGACGGGTGCTTGCACCAGGAGTTTGGAGCAGCTAGTCAGGCGAAGCTCGTTGCACAGAGAGAGCTTGCCACATCCCTGTGTAAAGACATTCAGCTGTTGCACGGGGTCGAAAACCCCGTGCAGCTAACGAAAGCAGAAGTCTTGAGCCGAGTGCCGGATGGAGAAGCTGACTACCTCCCACGCTCTATCCGTCCCCCCGAAGGATCCCGCCGCACCCGTCGCAGGACCCTAAAGCAGCGTCAAAGCCGACTGGTAAAAAGGGACAATGGGCTACACTTCGATTCAGACGTTACCCACTCAAAGCCCTGAACTTAAACACACACCCACACACACACACACACCTAGCAAGCTTGCTTGAGCGCCTTCGGCGCGTTAAGTTGGAATCCTTACGTGTCTGAGCGAACTCCTCATATCCACTCGCCAAAAGCGAGGTTGGAGGGGTAAGCAAAAACTGACAGACGCAGGCCCCACCGTTTGCCCCCTTTTTGTACTCCCCCTTCGACACACACACACACACACACACACACACACACACACACACACACACACACACACACACACACACACACACACACACACACACACACACACACACACACACACACACACACACACGCGGCAATGGACATGGTCCAGGCAGAGATGGGCGTACAAGAGCAGACGGTAAGGGCGCAATATGAGGAGTATAAACTCAGCGCTCTGGCAAAGAGCCAATCCCTCCGAGAAGTCACCAGTGCAGTAGCGCGGATTTGTGGCGTGAAATGGCATCACGGGCGCGTCGCAAATGTCACTAGCGTCACAGCACTGGGCGGAGGGGTCATGCAGGGCATCACGTGCCGAGCCGAGCTCGCCCCGCGAACGGAAGTGGTGTTGCGGGCGATGAGCCAACGGAGCCCCGACTCGAACGCCACAGCCTCGAACCCGTTTGTTAAGGCGCATGAGCAGTGGGCGGGATGCGTACAGCCGGAGAGATACTACGAGGCGGCCTGGAAGGAGGCAGCAGAGTGGAGGGGAAGGGGGCAGAAAACGGCTGGCGCACGGCCAACAGTGAAGCGAACATCAAATATGATAGCGAAGTGTTCCAAACACGACGCGGCTCGCTGCTCCGTGTGCACAAGAAGGCGCCTCCCCCCGGATACATGTTGCAGCCAGCAGCACACGGGACACGAAGCGGGTAGCCATTGTCAAACAAAGCTACAGTTCCGGACAGCGCGTGGTCATCACGAGCAGCAAGAAGGAGCGTCAGCTGTGACGTGAGGAAGCCAAAGGCCTGGGCCATACTCCGCAACAGGGGTTACCCATACATGAATTCCACACACACACACACACACACACACACACACACACACACACACACACACACACACACACACACACACACACACACACCACCGGACGGACGCAGGTGTTGGGGGAGGGACAGGATGGAAGGTGAAAAGCTCACGCCGTCGCTGGAGCCGTCGCCCGTCTGCCGGGCGCAGAGCATTGACGGGAAGTATGACCTGCGAACAGACGAGATCCTCGGCGTCGGCGGCTTCGCCGTCGTCGTGTCGGGAAAGGTGCGGGCCACCGGGGCCCGGGTGGCGGTGAAGGTGATCGAGCGCGAGAAGCTGAAGGGGAAGCGCTACGCGATGATGTGCCACGAGCGAGAGATCCTCCGCTTCGCGAGGCACCCGAATATCGTGCGCCTGCACGAGTGCGTCGAAACCGCGGAGCACATATACATGGTCATGGAGCGCATGGACTACGACCTTTACACCCACATTAAGGACAGGGACACCTTGTCCGAAGCCGAAACAGCCCGCATCATCAACTGCGTCCTGAAAGGCGTCCTCTACCTCCACGACAACTGCATCGTCCACCGCGACATCAAGCCGGAGAACATTCTCCTCGACTCCGCCGGCGGCGTGAAACTCGCCGACTTCGGCATCGCTAAGGTGCTCGAGTCCTGGTCTGTCGACGCGACGCCGATAGGCACGTCGTATTACATGGCCCCGGAGGTCATTCGCAGCATCCAGCTGGAAGGTTTGAAGCCGAGGCAGACCACCCGCGAGGAGGTCAAGTACCTTGACATTTGGTCGACGGGCGTCGTGGCGTACATCGCCATGTGCGGCGTGCCGCCGTTTTACGGCACGATCAAGACGAAGGAGGAGAGGGAGCAGCTGCTCCGTCGGATCGACCGGGGCGTGCTGTTCCCCGCGTCGCTGTGGAAGGACGCGTCGGACCTGGCGAAGGACTTCGTGGCCGCGATGCTGACGGTCGACGTCAACGACCGGCTGAACGCCCGGACGGCCTTGCAGCACCCGTTCCTGTCGCAGTCGTTCGCGGCGGAGGCCGGCCGCGCGCCGAGCCGTGCGCCGGTGCCGGGGCCGAAGCCGTCGCGGGTGGAGGTGCAGCAGTACCTCGACTCGCTGCTGACGGCCTGCGACCAGCACCTCGACCCCAGCGACGCGGCCGAGTGCACCGACGACGTGCAGTCGCCGACGACGTCGGCTTCGGCGCAGCAGCCGTCGCTGCCGAAGCCCGAGAACCCCATGAAACTCAGGCGGAGCCGAAGGCCTTTGCCCGCCTCCGTATCGAGCTGAAGCCTCGGACTCCGAGAGGGTTGCCACGTCGATCGAGCGAATGGACTGGGACTGCGTTAGCTACTCCCCGGATCGGTCCGAAACCCGCGATCTGCGCGTTCGGGGGAATACATTTGGGGGCCACAGAGACGCTCTCGATCCCGTCGGACTTGCCGAAAAGCTGGACGGCCCTCCAGTGGTGCAAGCCACGCGCTCTTTGTTTTGAACTAAGAAATGTCTCGGCTGACAACGCTGCTCCGGAGGATCGACCGAGGCGTGCTGTTCCCCGCCTTGCTGTGGAAGGACGCGTCGGACCCGCGATTTGCGCCATTTGCTCCAGAAACACTCTCGAGCTGGGTCGGACTAGCTGAAAGCTGAAAAGCCTCGACAAGCAACACGCGCTCTTTGAAAGAAGCAAGACGATGTGTCGACCGACGACGCGTAGAGCAAGCGGGTTCATCCACTTCTGACAGATTGTTTTCGGTTAGAACGTCAAAGCGGTGTCCGCAGCCACTCAGGTGGGCTTACTTAGAAGCAGCGCAACGCACTGACAATATTTTCACATATGAGCCGGTCCATCCCCTCTTGATAGACCGTGATATACCGAAGAATACAGCACCGGGCAATTCGATGCAGCTCTAAGGACTAGGGATGGACCTGATAGACCGTGGTGGACCGTAATTCACTGTGATAAACAGCGGCAGACACTTCGATGCAGGTTCAAGAGATAGGGACGGACCGGCTCAACATACTTGTTTCACTGATGAAGCCGTGCAAGTCTCAGAGTAACTGCAGACGGCGTGTAATCTACGCCGGGCCTTCTGGGGCTTAGTCGGATACCATTGCCGATGCATGGACACATGACCGACGAAAATTGAACACGATTGAGCTGCCGGGCGATACAACGTACCGACGTCAACTTCGCGGCCGCCCTCGCCGAAGCCCGACGTCCCCTTTTTTCGTGAGAAATTTTCCCCCGTCGGTGGTGCGACTCAACCGAACTTTCATTTTGTTTTGAGGAGGAGCAGCAGGTACCACTACTGCAGAGCCACGGGCCTACAGTGGCTACCGATTTCCCAAAGTAAAGCATCAAGGCGTGGCGCACCTTGGGGCTTGGCGGCTTGCGCGGTCAGCCACAGGGCAGCGCGGACGGGGTTGTAGCACTGTGCTGCCTCCGACTCGAGCCTTGCAACGTTCCTGGACCAGGAGCGGCTTTTTTTTTTCTTTTACATAAGCGCCAGCTTGAAATGCGCCGCTTGAAAGGAAATGCTCGACGATGCTGCCCGACAAAGAACAGGAGGGATCCCAAGTGCTGTAACTACCGAACCACGTGTTGAACGGACGTGAGGTCATGCGGGTCTACCCCTACACGACAAATCACACAAACACAACAGGTCAAAGTCCTGAGTGAGAAAACAACACACCGTGGTGTAAGCGAAGAACAAATCAGATTTGTGTTTGTATTGTATTTGCCCCTTACCTCTATATTTCCCCCCTTCCATTCGGAGTCGAAGCAGCTACGTCGAGTATTTCTTCTTTCCTTCTTGAGGGGGAGGGTACCTGCAGCATGAAGTGGCCGCGCCAGTTGCTAATGTGCCGTAGCCCGACGCAAAACTGCTGCGGCCATTCGAAAACACAAAAAGCGTGACCAGGTTTGTCGTTGTGTTGGGTGTTTCTCCTCTCTGGCCCGCCTTCGACGTGAGTGGGGCCTGATAGACCGCGGCGTACCGTGAGAGTTTGCGGGTTAGAAAGCCACCATTGACGGACAGCGGCAGGCAATTCGACGCAGCCGTGAAGTAGACTGCGATGTTATTTTTGCAAGGCACGTGCATGACATACTCGGGGAGGCCGCCAGTTGCAAATCGCAGTAGTGTGGTACTCGTACATCATGCCGACGAGTACTACACACGCCCCCACGAAACATTGGCAAAGCAGTGGACTTGGAATGCAGGTACCACAACGGGATTGCATGGCAAAGCATCGTTTTGAGTCGCTTTGGTTCTGCCCCCTCTCTCGCCTTCGACGAAGTACGCACTGGGCGGCTCCTCCGAATTGTTTGATTAGGGTGCTGCTATGATACCCGCGGCTACAATCTGCATCGTTGTTTTTTTTTGCCGAATGCCTCTTTGCTCGTGTTGTATCGTGCTTTCGCCTTTCAGCTCGTCCCGGTCCGTCGCATTTAGCTCCGGATGCCACGCTCGCGGCTTCCGAATTTTTCCCGTTCCGTCTATTAAGTGTTGTTCCCGAAATGAAGCGACAACTTGCACAGCGAACATGAACGAGCCCGCCTGGTAAACCCCTCACCCCGGGGGAACCGGCTCCCATGTCCTTCATGGGTTCATTCGTGGCCCACGGAGCTTGACACTCCGTTCTATTTTTGTATAAGCACCTGCTTTGTAGGAAATACTTGAGGAGGCTGCCAGTTGCAAAAGATCAAAGGAGGTAAATGTGCTGTAGCCCACACGAAACACAGGTGAATCTGGGTTCAGTGGCGGGCGTAAGCGTTGAACAAAAAAGACCCACTTTGTAGTTGTATTCTCCCCTCGAGCCTCCTTCGAAGTAAGCACAAGGCAGCCCCCCTCGAGTATTTTTTTTTACATATGCGCCGCTTGAAAGGAAATGCTCGACGATGCTGCCCGACAAAGAACTGAAGGGATCCCAAGCGCTGTGACTACCGAACCACGTGTTGAACGGACGTGAGGTCATGCGGGTCTACCCCTACACGACAAATCACACAAACACAACAGGTCAAAGTCCTGAGTGAGAAAACAACACACCGTGGTGTAAGCGAAGAACAAATCAGTTTGTGTTTGTTATGTATTTGCCCCTTACCTCTACATTTCCTCCCTTCCATTCGGAGTCGAAGCAGCAACGTCGAGTATTTTCGTAGTAACAATGCATTGTAAACACGAAAGAGGACGGTGGCAGCGTGTTTGGAATTTAGAAGATTCGCCTAACGAGCGTTCACTCCCTATCACCCCCGGCACGTACAAACAAACACACGCCAATTCTTTTTGTTGGTTCTCTCGTGAACGAAGTCGACTCGATGCTGGCACCAAAAAAAAAAAAAGGTCGCAAGACACCAAACTGATCGTCCTTTGGGATCGACGGTAACACAAAAAAGTGGGCTCCCTGCATCGTCGCTGGGGAGGGGGCGCCTATAAATCTCCAACATTATGAGGCAGGGGCTTCGGCCCTGCCACCAGACCAAGAGCACGACCCGTCGTGTTCGTCGTGAACGCGAGAGAGGTCCACGTTTCCCTGTGGGCTAGCTACGCGCTGTGTGGGACTTTCGAAAAGGCAAAGCAACTGTTCCCCTCGGCTCAACTGCGACAGCGGTCGATCGAGGGTGACGCCGATTGCGCTTATCGGTGGATGACTTGGCTCTGGAAACGATGAAGACCGCGGCCAGACGCGATAGTCAACGGGAATTGCAGCATACGCATAAGACTCATGGTCGTCGAACGCATTAGCGGGCATGGGTTTGCCCATGCCCATCAGCAGTGCCGAGTTGAGTGCCGCTTGAGGCAGGGGGGCAGAGCGGACAGGGGGGTTCTGGATCCAAATCGAAGAATTGCAGGATGCGGCCGCATTGCAGGATGCGGCCGCATTGCAGGATGCGGCCGCATTGCAGGATGCGGCCGACCGGCACGCTCTTGAACTTCTTCTCGGAAAACAATGCGAGGAACCTTCAGGCCCAGGGGGGCAGAGCGGACGGGGGATTCTGCGTCTAAATCGAGGCTTAGCAGGATGCATACCGACCGGCACGCTCTTGCCCTGGGAGCGAACTTCCTCGGAAAACACTGCGAGAAACGGACCGAAAAAGGCGGCAATCGGAAAAGTCTTGTATTGTGACACTCACCCGAGCTATCCCATAGCGCGCAAAGTTGGGCGTGATCCGTTCTTTTGTTTCAGGTCCCGTCATACTGTCCCCAGAAACCGTCCGGTCGCGGCTGCTTCTTGATTGCGGTCGCCTTTGGTCTTTGTATCTCGTTGGTGGGCCGAGACTGGTTGGTTTGCGCCTCTTCTTTCGGTACTGCATCGGATACCTTTGCTCTGCGGGGTTCTCGTTGCCTTTCAAAATGCCCGCGACGCGGAGCCCAAAACCCCCGGCTGCACCCTGATCCGAGCGAGAGAATAGTTGAGTTGCAGCTCTTGGCAAAGATAGATGGAAAAAAGATGTTTTTATTCTTCGTGTAGTCAACTATTCCCTGCAGTATTAGCATACTTTCAAGAAAAAAAACACCGCCACCAGACTGTACATCAACCCCGGTTGATTGTCGGCAACACAAAAGAGCCGGAAACACTGGAAGAAAGAGAAGCAAACAGAAGGAGACAGAAGGGAGGGAGGAGGGGAGTCGTCGACGGCCAACAACAAACTCAACTTGGGGGACCGATTGCGGTCTGTTCGCTCAGAGTTACCCGCGTCGGCGGTGTCTTCCGTTTCCGTTTTGTTTTTCCCCTCCGTTTGCTTGGAGTTCCACAACTGGAAGGCTGCGGTAGTTCGGCAGGTACTACTCTGCGAAGACTTTTAGGAATGCTGAGGTTGTCAGCAGGGAATTCTGCTTATTACTGGTCTGTCTGCGCCTTGTGTTAGCTGACGTGAAGTCTGCGGAATGCTTCTTGGTCGTTCGCGTTTCAAAGAGGGATGCCGATTAGAATGACCCACAGTGCAGTTGCCCAGGGTAGTCGAAGGCCTGACAAAACACACGGATACAACAAATTTACACCTAGCAGGCGGGTAGCAACAGGGGGTGGGCGGCGGGTCCCGGGCGCACGCAGCCCCGCAATCATCAGCGGCACGGCGGCCCCAAGCTAAGGGGGAGTGGCGCGCACTCCCCTCGCTGTGCTGCTGACGACACACTCCCACACACTGGGCTATACTCCGCATCACCATTTTTGAATTCCTCACACACACACACACACACACACACACACACACACACACACACACACACACACACACACACACACACACACACACACACACACACACACACACACACACACACACACACACACACACACACACACACACGCCCCTGTTCTGTTGCAGCTTTTTACTGTACAGTCCACGGTAAAAAACCTCGCCCCCCCGAACCCCTTAATAATCAAAGTACCGCCGCGCGGACGCCCCACCCCCCATCTGTTCTCCGATCGACGTCATCAACAACACAAAAAAGAGAGAGATAAAAAGCACAAGGCGCACGCTGACGGTCGCTTGTCAACGATCGGTGCAGCAAAGTACCACACACACACACACGGGTAACCAGCGACCCCCATTTTTCCTCCCGACGGTCAAGAAGACGGCCGCGTGTGTAGCACTGCGGTCCTCCGATAATTTCCCCCCCACGCCTCGCATCCCCACGGGGGTTGTACCTTGAAAACATCCCGAAAATCCCGGAAATCTTGCTCTAGATCGGTGTGGGTCGAGAAGAAAAGCGGACCGGAACGGAGGGGGAGGAGGAAGTGTGGAGAGTTTTTAAGTGTGGAGAGTTTTTAACTCCGGCAGCTCCAACTCCGGCTTGTGGTAGAGGTTTTTTAACTCCAGCAGCTTCAACTCCGGCTTGTGGTGGAGGTTTTTTTAACGCCAGCAGCTTCAACTCGGCTTCTTGTAGAGGGTTTTAACTCCAGCTTCAACTCCAGCTTCGGCAAGGCTGGACTCCCACCGAGTAGCACAGTAGAGGATGGACTTCTTCTTGTACCGGGGGCGGGACCCGAAGGACTTCTTCAGCGAGCCGCTGGTGGCGGTCGCGGCGGGGTTCGCGGTGTGGGGCGGGGCGAGCGCGGCGCTGCACCCGCTGGAGGTGATCAAGATCCGGTGCCAGCAGGAGACGGTCTACGGTTCGCTGAAGCCGGCGGCTTCGAGCTTTCTGGGGTCCGTGCGGGCCCTCGTGAAGGAGCGGGCCTTGTTCACCGGCCTGCGCGTCGGCTTCGTGGGGGCGTGCTTCGAGCGGCTGTGGATCCCGCTCGTGTACGAGAAGATGAAGATCATCCGGTCTTCGAATTCGACGACGTGCCTCGGGCTGTACTGCCAAGGGACGTCTCGAAACTCGTTGAACTTCTACGAGAGCACCCGTTGGGTCGAGATCTTCAAGGTGACCAGCGCGGCGGCGCCGATCATCGGCCTCGTCGAGTCCGTCAAGACCACCATCCTGACGCAGCTCGTGGTGCAAAACTTGGCCAGGAAGGTCAACACGGCGCACGTCCCGAGGCACACCGTGCGCCAGACGGTGCAGTGGCTGCGGTCGAACCAATGGCAGCGGGGGCTGATCCCGAGCGCGATGGCGGGGACCCTGAAGTGGATCGTGTTGTTGTACACGTACGAGCTGTACCTGGTCGACTACACCGCCGCGCCGCACGGCGCCTCGCGGAACGAGATCGTGGCCGCCGGCGCGCTGGCCGGGTTCCTGTCGACCCTCGTGTCGCATCCCCTCGACACGGGGCTGGTCCTCACCGCGTCGAACCCGTACCCTTGGTACTCGTCGACCGCGCCCCCGACCATGTGGAGCGCCGTCGGCCAAGTGTCCGAGCGGTCCCCGCGCTTCCTCTACCGCGGCGTCGGGCCGGCCCTGGTCCGCAACACGTTGCTCTTCGGCGCCACGTTCCCGCTGTACGACTACCTCCGGTTCCAGCTAGGGGGCACCTACATGGCGCCCTTCTAGAATCCGGGTTTCGGTTCTTTGCTCCGACCGTTGGCCAGGTCATTTGCATTGATTGAATTCATCCCGGTTTCGAGTGCACGCGCGCGTGCCGCGTGCTAGCCGGCAACCGTCGAAGCGACGAGAGGCACTACTTGTGTGCAACCCGTATCTATCTATACACCCACCATGTCGCGTGCTGGGATAGCCTCCTTGCGGTCCCCTCGCAGAATAGTCAAATCGTGGTTGTTGTTGTGTGTGTGGCCCGGTAGAATTCCCTCGAACAATCGCAAGACGCGGCTATCGCAGTGCCTTTCCGCTTTCACTCGAAGCGGTGTGGCGTGCGGTCCGCCTTTCTTCCAGCGTCTGAGTTTCAATTCACGTCGGTATATCCGGCACCGCGCGGGGGAGAACATAAGAGCAAAGGTCGAAGAACAAGGATACGTTGATGGGCCGTTGCCCGTTTCATTTGTCTCAGTCATGTGTCTTGTCAACCGATAGGGCAAGCACTATACATGCATACTCTTAAAGTCATATGTCAACACGAACACATGTGGGTGGAGGTCACTGGCTGCGAAGGCTTGATGGCCGCTAGGGCACCACTCTCTCGCTCTCTCACCGCTCAGTGTGGCCATTTCTGTGCAACCTGTCCTGGTACCGATCGCTCTGGCCATCGTTTTCCTTTTTTTTTTCGTGAGGTGTACTACCGACGCGTCACTCGTTGGTTTTAGTGATGAGGGGTTGCTCTGTTCTACTTCCAGACTTGCTCCCGCATCCTACGACTATTGTGCAGTCTATCCTCACAGATTGTTGCTGCATATCAAGTTCAAACCTACGACTACTACTACGGGTTCCCTTCCTCTGCTTGCTGCGTCCTGATGTCGCTTGCTTGTAAGATTGCTCAACGACGCGTAAGTGTTCTGGGGAGGGAAAGCCGGAGGCGTCATCCGCCTTAGTATCAATGCCGTCGTAGACCGACCCCTTCCCGCGAAGAACGAAAACCGGAACGTGGGGCTTCACGAAAAAAAGAAATGCATGGCACCCCCTTTGTTCCTCTTTGCCTTTTCTTGCTTGCTGAAGAGCGGAGCAACGAAGACCGGTTGAAGACTGGCTGGGTTGCCATGCTGCCGCAAACTGGTTGTCACGCAATCGACACCAGGTTGCAGGTGTTTTGAGGACCGAAGGCCGCGTATCACTCGTCGGCATGGCTTCCCAGTTCTGACAGCAAAGGGCTCAAGGCGTTTCGGTGCCCCTTTGTATTTGTGGGGGTCGCCTCAAACCCCGACTGGGTGAAAAGGCGACCAGCGGGCTCTTTGCTCTGCGCAAAGAACCAGCGCTCAACAAAAAACGACCCCACTTTGCACAGCCGTGTTGTTGCTCCGACTTCGTAGCCTCCGTAGAAGGTAGCCCCTCGAGTATTTTCGTTGAGGATCGGAGTATAGCAAGGGGCCGTGCTTTGGGTGGCCGCTGTGACACACCCCACCACACTCGCATCGGGGCTCATTACGCAGGCGACGGGGGTGTGTGTGAGGTGTGAGGGAAGAGAGAGAGAGAGGGGGAGAGCAGCCCATGCAGGCATTGCACGGCATCGACAGGACCCTCGCCCGCCGGCTCGCGGAGAGATGGAACCGGAACGGGAGGGCCGTCGGCAGGGCCGCGGGCCACGAGAGCTGGGGGAGGGACGGCTGGCGGCTGCTGCGGGATGTAGAGGAGGCTGAGCGGGCCGGGGGCAAGCTGCTGGTGTACACGACGGCGCTTGCGATCGCGGCCGAGAACCGGGACCTGGCGAGGGTGACCGCGATCGAGGCGATGATGCGGCGGAGCGGCGTCGCCCATGACGTGTGGTCGACGACGGCCGTGATGTCGGTCCTGGCCCACCACGGCGACGTCGCGGGGACCCACCGCCGCATGGCCAACTGCGACCGGCTCGCGGCCGAGCCCTTCGGCGGGCAGACCCGCGTCGCGAACAACCCGGCCACCCTCAACGCCGTCATCCACGCCCACGTCCAAGCCCGCGACCCCCGCGGCGCCCTCGCCGCCTTCCGCGAAGCCGAAACCCGGCTCCGGACACCCCCCATCCTCCTCGTCGACACGGCGCTCCGCGCCTTCGACTCGTACCCAGAAGCCAAGGCGTTCCTGGCCGAAAACTGCGAGAAGCACCGCACGTCGCCGACCCGCGTCTCGTACCACAACCTCCTGTCCGTCTGCAGCGCGCGCGGCGACGTTGCCGGCGCGCGCGAGGTGGTGGCGGAGATGGAGGCCGAGGGACACCCTCTCACCGAAATCGTTGTCACGCTGCTCATGTGCACGTACCGCAAAGCCGGTCGGGCCGAAGAAGCCGTCGCGCTGTACCCGCGGGCGGCGGGAAAAGGCGCGCCCGCCTCGCAAAGCGCGGTGAAGGAGTTCATCCGCTGCGTCGGGGCCGTGCCGGCCTGCGCGCCCGGCGCGCCGGAGCTGGTGGATGCGGCCCTGCGGGAGTATCAGGCCGTGACCAGCCCGTGCGAGGAGAGGCGGCAGCCGTGGCCGGCGGCCTTCCTGTCGACCGCGACGGCGCTGCTGGCTTGCCTCAGCAGCCACCGGCGCACCGCCGAGGCGAAGGCGCTAGCCGACTCCATCCGCAGCAACGTCGGACCCGTCCCGCAGCCGCTCCTGCCGCTGCTCCGCGAGGCCGATCGCGCCGCGGGTTAAACTATCCCCACGAGGACTGCTCGAGGCGGCTGGCCAGAAGCAGGGGGCGCAAGCGCTCAACAAAAAAACGACCCACTTTGTAGTTGTTTTGTTGCTCCGACTTCTAGGCTCCGTGTGTGAAATAAGCACAAAAGCAGCCCCTCGGGTGTTTTGTTGCACAATCGGAGCGAAGCGGCCGCTGATTTCCGGACACCCCCTCACGGAGGTCGCGGTCACCCTTCGCCGAAGCCGGCGCGCTGTACCCGCGGGCGGCGAGAAAAGACGGGCGCGGCGCGCCCGCCTCGCGAAGCGCTCATCCACTGCATCGGGGCCCTTCCGCCCGGCGCACCGGAGCTGGTGGAGGCGGCCCTGCAGGAGTACCGAGCCGTGGCCGGTGCACCGCCGAGGCGAAGGTGCTGGCCGACTCCGTCCGCGGCAACGCCGGCCCGTCCTGCCGCTGCTCCGCGAGGCCGATCGCGCCGCGGGTTAAACTATCCCTGCGCGCGGCGATTTTTGCATGAGCACCCGCGTTGCAATCGGAAATGCTCGAGGAGGCTGGCCAGAAGCTGCCGGGCGCAAGCGCTCATTAAAAAAGCGACCCACTTTGTAGTCGTTGTTGTTGCTCCGACTTCTAGCCTCTTAAGCCCTCGAGTTTTGTGGTGACGAATCGGAGCGAAACACGGTGCAGATGGGACCAGTGCGGTGTGGAGCACGTTTCCATCCCAAGCACGTACTTGCAACACTCCCCCGGCACCACCTCTGGGTCGTCGTAGGCGACAGCCGGCGCCACCCACCACGGAACAAAAGCTTCAGTGAAAAAGAGGAACCTGGTCGCGACCCGCGGCGTCCGCCCCCACATACACAGACCCACACCACCACACGCGTGGTCGTGCTTCCATATAGGGAAGGCAACCCACCACCCACACACACACACACACACACGCGCGCGTGCACATTGACTCACCCGCGCTGGATGCACTAATGGCATGGGGCTCCGACCTGCTCGCTGTCGGCGCGCTGGTGATGATCGGCGTCGTCTACACCGGGTTCGGGTTTTTGATGAAGGGAGTGGTTGACGACCCGTACAGCGCGATCCCCGGGGTGGCTGTCGCCGCGCTGGTGCAGTACGTGGCGCTGGCCCGGTTCGTGGGGCGGAGGAAGCGGCGGGGGAAGAAGCACCTGCCGTGGACCCGAAAGGCGCTGGCGGCCCGGTACGTGCCGCTGGTCCTCTCGACGTCGCTGCTGGCGGGCATCGCTTCCAACGTCGGCAAAACGGCGGTCATGCACCTGTCCATAGTCGACCCGCTGCAGCGGAGGCTGCTCAAGTACGCGGCGACAGCTGTGGCGGGCGCCGTTCCCGGCAAAATGCTGCTCGACGTCATCGAGCAAGAGTGCCTTCCCCTAGATCCGGTTGCCGAACAGCTGCCGGCGGACTCTGCGGCGAAAAAGACGATCAAGGCGGACTAGCGGATTACTGTCTCGGGAAGCCTCGACCATTCGTGTTTTTCCGGCGCTTTCCTGTAAGGCTCAGCTGAGGCCGGCCGATCAAGGCGGGTAAGATGCCCTCATTACAACCGAGAAACCGCTTTCGCCTCGATTGCCGGGATTTTCTCACTACTTCGTCCATCTTCCCGGCGTCGCTGGACTGCCTGCACGCACGGTGCGTGGCTTAAAGCCAATTTCGTCCTGGTTCTCCCGACTTGTCCGAAACAGCCCGCCGCCCAGCCACTTTCTTCCCCGCGAGACCGACACACTCCTTTCCAAAACAGCAAAGAATGAAACGGCCAGGGAGCAGTGCTTGGTGTCTACCCGTTGTCAGCCGCCCCGGACAGCCTAGCCCGCAAGGACTGCAGTAGCACAACGCGGTCGTGCAATTCTAGCCCACGCCATCCTTTCTCCTAGACTCGGACTTTGATATTTCCGTCCCTACCATTCCCGCCTGGTCGACAGAACCCCGCGTATCCTCCTCAGTAGCTAGGTGCTATCCAGGGAGGCACCCATGTTATGTTTCCGTGTGTGCCACACGGACGGCGTATCATCCCCGCAAACCAACACGTTGCCCTCCTTATTGTCTCGTTCGCTAAAGTCAGACGCGGTGCACCGGTGGTGGCTTTTTGTATTCGATTCACACGTCTGCATTGGAATTGCGTCCTGCTGTTACTACGGCGCGTGCAAAGAGGTAGTCGGTAGCGTCTATCGTCCCAGATTGTTGCTGTACATCCATTTCAAACTACTACTGATGGTGCTGTTCCCGCACCCTTGCGGGAAGTGCGCCGCAATAACTCTTCACGAGCCTTTCCAGGGTGCCCACCAAAGCAATAATCCCGCCAGTGGAGGCAAGCAAATCTCAGAAACTGAAGCGGAGCAGAGCTTCGCGTCCGGCGGGCGGGGGAAGCTTACCTGCAGGCGGACGCGCGGGATTGCTCGGGGGTCGCTGACACTCCGGCCGGGGCAAGCTACCGCCGATGAACCTCGACGCGTGGATAGCGACAGTTCGGAAGGGCGAGTGCTTGGCCGAGAATGACCTACGGAAGCTCTGCCGCGCCGTGTGCAACCTGCTGTCGGAGGTCTGCACCCCCCCGACTTACAGAGTCTTACACTCCTCCATTTCCTTGAAGTAGTCTTGACGCCAGCATCTAACATTGACAGCAGTGTCCAAACTCTGAACTTTCGGCGTGACGAACTCAGTCCAGCTGTGCATCACCTCCTTTTCCCTGCGAAAATTGTGCCCGCAGTTGTCGAATAGATTCCACAAACCTTGTGGTGAGATTTGTGAGCACCAAGACAGGAGCAACGCGGGTAACGTTGATCCTTATCCGAGACTGGAGGTCCTATGAACATGCAATGTGAATAGCCTCTATTCGCATTGTATATATACGCGGAGCTAACTTTTTCCCCCCTGCCCAAAAGCAGAGTGAGCTGGATTCGGCCTTCAGGCCGGGTTCGGACCCCCCCATAACACTTTGCGGTCGAAGAGTGTTTTCGAGGTTTGTTGCGTTTCGGGGTCTAATGTGCCCGATATCTGCGTTTTTTGCGGATATTCTCAGTATCTCGCGGTATTTGGGTATCCCCGCCGGCCCCGGGAGGTTTTTTTTTTCTCGGCCCCCCCCGGGTACGAGCGCCAAACTTTACCCGTGCTCGGTGGGTCGGGGGGGGTCCGGGGCGGGTGTCCCCCGGGTACGAGCACCGACGTTAGCTTCACCCGGACTTTACCACCCTGGCCGAACTTCGCTTCGTGCCCGAACTTTTTTTTAGTACCAGCGCTTAGCACCAGAACTTAGCTTCGCCCGAACTTAGCATTACTCGAACTTAGCGTCGTCCGAACTGAGCTTCACCAGAACTTAGCTTTATCGGGCCCGAACTTGCCGCTACATGCCGAACTTAGCACTCGAACCACTTAGCAACGCCCGAACTTGCATCACTCGAACTTAGCTTCACCAGAACTTAGCATTGCCCGAACTTTACTGTTCCCCGAACTTAAACTGCTTCCCCCAGTCTCTCCACGCGCCGGCCTTAGCCGAGCGCACGAACTTTCTGGAGTCTCATAGTCGCCTGTCTTTGTCAATGACAGCCTGGGGTCAGCATTCCCACACCACAACGCCGAACCCGCAGGAAAGCAACGTCCAAGTCGTGCAGACACCTGTAATAATCTGCGGCGACATCCATGGGCAGTTCTACGACCTTTTGCAGCTGTTCCGCACCGGCGGCGAGGTGGAGGCAGGAAGCCGGTACGTGTTCATGGGCGACTTCGTGGACCGCGGCCACAACAGCGTCGAGACGTTGACACTGCTGATGCTGCTAAAAGCGAGGTACCCTCGGAACATGGTGCTGCTGCGAGGGAACCACGAGAGTAGGACAGTGACAACCATCTACGGATTCTGGGACGAATGTCAGAAAAAGTACGGGGGCGCAGAGCCGTGGAAATGGTGTACGGAGGTGTTCGACTGCATGAGCATCGCGGCCATAATCGACAGCAAAGTGTTCTGCGTGCACGGCGGGTTGTCGCCGAGCCTGGCCACTGTGGACCAGATCCGGTGCATTCAGCGGCGGCAGGAAATCCCAAGCGAGGGTAGCTTCTGTGACGTGATGTGGTCTGACCCCGACGACTCGGTCCCGATGTGGGCTGTGTCGCCCAGAGGCGCCGGCTGGCTCTTCGGACCCACGGTCACTAAAGCGTTCATCAACGACAACCGGTTAGACCTCATCTGCCGGGCCCACCAGCTGGTGAACGAGGGCTACAAGTACCACTTCGAGGTCCGCTTCCGTCATATTTCTTCACTTTTAATTGAGGTCCTCGAAGGAGCCTCGTTCATGGCTGCTAACTGGCGTTGCTTTCTGTCGGTCGGCTGTTGCCCTGCACGCTCTGCTATTCGAGCCCATCTCGATACACTCAAACAGGGTTCAGAGCTGGTGACCGTGTGGTCTGCGCCGAACTACTGTTACCGGTGCGGAAATCTTGCATCCATCCTCAAAATAGACGAAAAGGTATGCATTCCACACCAGTACCACTCATTCCACAAAGCTATAACTCTCAACCCAACGGAAGTAAAAACGCATATTACAGACCGATACGAGCTGCATGAACATCCTCGACGACGTATTCAAATAACCCTAGCCTATGACAAATGCAAGCTTACCCTGCATTTCAAGTTCACACTGCTCAACATTGCTCGCCTGCCTTGATGGCACTTGCACCTTAAAGAACTCAATGCTCAACATGCATGCGCGTATATGCATATATTTGCAAATAATCATGCATACATTTGCAAAAAAAACTTAAGTTTTTTTTGCAAATATATGCATGTTTTTTTTTTGGTCCAGATTTTGTTCAAAATTTTGGGAGGTCAAAATTTTGGTCAAAATTTTGGTCAAAATTTTGGTCGAGTTTTTGGGGACAGTCTTGGGCGGTCCACCGAACACACACAGAAGTATGTCGATGCAGCCGACCTGAAGCCGAGGTACCTGGCTTTAGAAAACCCCCCAGATGACATCAAACCTGCCCCCAGAGCAAACTGAAACTGGTCTTCGTTTGTACCTTCTAGCTTTCATTCGTTCATTCGATACATTTTGCATTTGTTTGCGGAACTTGCATAGTCCGCAAATACACCCAGCAGATCAAAGAAAGGGGGGAAAGGTGGAAAATGCAGATCAAACAGGAGTAGAATGCGCGCACGCTTATCCGTCTCTTGACTTACTATGCCGTTCTGAAAGCTGTCGAGGGGCCCCTCCATAGGTTCTCGCATGATTCGTTCGCCTTTGTAACACTATCCGTTTGTAGTAAGCTTCGCAATTGTGTTCTTGCAATATCTAACCGAATGGTGGGTGGCGGATTTCCGCGCTCGTGCGCAAGACACAATTATGCTGCTTTTGCAGTGCAAGCTGAACCCGGTTCGCGACTTCGGTTGCGGTAAAGTGTTACAAAGTCTTCGGCTTTCAGATCCGGATACGCCTTATGCAACATGATAGTTATGAGGTCACTTGAAGGATACCCGTGTGCAGCGTTCGAAAGAGTTTGCGTATCTGGAGTCTTTTTTTTTGGGGGGGGGAAGGCCCTTTTGACCCTGTATTTTTTGAGAAGATTTTTGAAACAGCCCGAAGATATTCGTCGATTCCTGATATTATGATCACTTCGGTGTCAGGGATTAGTCCTGCTAGAAACTACCTGTGGCCGCTGTGTTGCGTGGTCTTCTCTCCGTATAGTGTTCGACGTCCTTCCAGAATTGGGACCCAATTTCTGGATCCAAATTCTGGATCCAAACGGATCCAAATTTTCGGACCCAAATTTTTGGACCCAAATTTTTGGACCCAAATTTTTGGACCCAAATTTTTGGACCCAAATTTTTGGACCCAAATTTTTGGACCCAAATTTTTGGACCCAAATTTTTGGACCCAAATTTTTGGACCCAAATTTTTGGACCCAAATTTTGGACCCAAATTTTGGACCCAAATTTTGGACCCAAATTTTGGACCCAAATTTTGGACCAAAAAACACTAAAAAATTGATCCTCCAAAATTTTGACATATTTTTTGCAAATATATGCATATCACCCATTCCACGAAAAAGTGTCACAGATTTCGGCTTTTTTCGGATTTCTGCCGACAATTTCCATCTGCAGGTCCGAAAATGGTCGGTTTCGAGATTTTGAGGACACGTTTGAATCCGTTGAGGACAGGGCTTTCCGAATATTTGGTCGGATAAATTTTTTGACCGACCCCCCCCCGGAAATGGAGGTCGGCACCCGAAAAAATGGGGTCCTGGAGATCGGTTTTTTTTCTCTCTGCATCCAGGAGGGTCAGATTTTGATCGCTGGGCTAGCTGGCAGCTTGCCCATAATCGCGCATCCCAGAACTACTCGAAAACCAAAAGATTTCCCAAAAAGACCTCGAAAATAATTTCCAGACGGCTGCTTTTCACACCGAAAAATCCGACTATACCGTTATGGGCAAAAACTTAGCGACCATACCGTTATGGGCAAAAATTAGAACTTCATACCGTTATGGGCAAAAACTTAGAACTTCATACCGTTATGGGCAAAAACTTAGCGACTATACCGTTATGGGCAAAAACTTAGAACTTCATACCGTTATGGGCAAAAACTTAGCGACTATACCGTTATGGGCAAAAACTTAGAACTTCATACCGTTATGGGCAAAAACTTAGCGACTATACCGTTATGGGCAAAAACTTAGAACTTCATACCGTTATGGGCAAAAACTTAGCGACTATACCGTTATGGGCAAAAACTTAGAACTTCATACCGTTATGGGCAAGAACTTAGCGACTATACCGTTATGGGCAAAAACTTAGAACTTCATACCGTTATGGGCAAAAACTTAGCGACTATACCGTTATGGGCAAAAACTTAGAACTTCATACCGTTATGGGCAAAAACTTAGCGACTCATACCGTTATGGGCAAAAACTTAGAACTTCATACCGTTATGGGCAAAAACTTAGAACTTCATACCGTTCTGGGCAAAAACTTAGAACTTCATACCGTTATGGGCAAAAACTTAGAACTTCATACCGTTATGGGCAAAAACTTAGCGACTATACCGTTATGGGCAAAAACTTAGAACTTCATACCGTTATGGGCAAAAACTTAGCGACTATACCGTTATGGGCAAAAACTTAGAACTTCATACCGTTATGGGCAAAAACTTAGCGACTATACCGTTATGGGCAAAAACTTAGAACTTCATACCGTTATGGGCAAAAACTTAGCGACCATACCGTTATGGGCAAAAACTTAGAACTTCATACCGTTATGGGCAAAAACTTAGCGACTATACCGTTATGGGCAAAAACTTAGAACTTCATACCGTTATGGGCAAAAACTTAGCGACTATACCGTTATGGGCAAAAACTTAGAACTTCATACCGTTATGGGCAAGAACTTAGCGACTATACCGTTATGGGCAAAAACTTAGAACTTCATACCGTTATGGGCAAAAACTTAGCGACTATACCGTTATGGGCAAAAACTTAGAACTTCATACCGTTATGGGCAAGAACTTAGCGACTATACCGTTATGGGCAAAAACTTAGAACTTCATACCGTTATGGGCAAGAACTTAGCGACTATACCGTTATGGGCAAAAACTTAGAACTTCATACCGTTATGGGCATCAGCCCCATTTTGAGGTGTCCCCATCAAGGGTAAAGTGTGTCCGCCGCATTTTGAGGTGTTCCCATCAAGGGTAAAGTGTTTCCACCGCATTTTGAGGTGTCCCCATCAATGGGGGCAAATACCATTCTCACACAAAAAAACAAATTTTTACCATTCTCACACAAGTTTCAACAAACCTTACCATTCTCACACAGCCGCAACAAATGCTACCATTCTCACACAGTCGAACAAATACCAAAGACCACAGAGGCGGGTTTGAACCGACACCACTCAAATTCTAAGATTATAAGACCCCAAACTTTCCAAGGGCCAAAGTGACTTGAATTGCAATGTGTCAAGTTTGGGCATTCTCACCCGGGGAATACGCGTAAAGTAGTCGGGGTTGATTCGTGCTGAGCGGCGTGCTCTTCCCGGGAGTCCCGCCTGCCGGAAGCGTGCTGCCCGTCGAAAGCGCGCACCAGGTCGAAGGCGAGCACCATGTGAATCGGCCTTTTTTCCGGTTGATTGCCGCCGTCACGGTGTAGAGCTGCTTCTCTGTGCCTCTCCCTACCGGAAGCCTCCGGACTGAGGAGTCCATCGATGGAGGAACGTGGGGCGGTCTTTGATAATGGTCTCCACTATCTTCCAAAGGGCGGGTGAGTGCGTTCTTGTGGCGAATCCCCAGGAGCATAGCTGTCAGCCACAAGGTTGCCACATTGTGGCCCCATTTAGCCACAAAGTAGCCTCAAACCTTCTGGCTACCTTTGTGGCTAATTATGCAAAATTTTGGTATCACAGAAAACCGCGTGGAACTAGCTTTTTCGGCCAGAAAATGCATCTGAAACACATTTTCGGTTTTTGGGCCAGCATTTTGGTGAGCTGCTTCGGCATCCTTGCGCACCCTGGGGTACCATTGGTAAACGGTTTACTAAAACTCTACTGCTACTAAAGTAGTAGTAGGCATTATGCACACAGAATCGTGCATAATTCAGGTTGGCGAGAGTGACAGACCCGTTCTACTTGCAAAGCGCTTACTATTTCTGTCCTAAAACCCTCTGAGAGGGCCTCTCAACCAGCGACCGGCGCTCTCCGAGCCTCTTGAGTGACCCCAGAGGAGGAGTGGGAGAGAGCGGCAAGTACCGGCAGGAGGCCCCGAGGGGCTTTTTGGGGGGCCCGTCCGACGGGGAGTGACTGGTCTAAACGGTGGCTTACTGCAGCATCTGCCCAAGTGTTGGTAAGTGGTGGTACCGGCCAAATACCTGACTCAGCCCGGGGCTCTGGAGTGCAATGAGAGCTCCAGCCGGGGCTCCGGGCCCACACTGTCTCGAGCGCTCTTCGCTCTGCGGTTGGGCTTCGCTTCATGGAACCGTCGTGACTCTGGCGCCCCAGGCTTCCCTGCTGCATCACCCTCGCCGCCTGCGTGGTTGCAGCCTCACCGACCCTCACTGAGGCTCGGTAGGCTGCAGCGGGCCCGGCAGTGAGGCCTCAGTGCACAGGGCAAAGCAGGTGCCAGGAAAAACCAAAATATGCCCAGAAAACTTCGAAACTGAAGAAATTGGGGCGAAAAGTATCCTGAATGGGCTGGGATGTCTGCAAGTACTGCGACGCGGGGGTACCGGAAGACGAGCACCACATGTGGTGGGACTGCACGAGGTGGACAGCAATCAGGAATGAGTACCCACACCTTGTCGCCAGTCTTCCGAACATGCCGAAATGTCTCGCTCTCTGTGGCGCTGTAGCTAGCTGTATCTTTTTGTAGCTAAACCTCACACTGCCCTGTAGCTTTCTAATCATTTTGTGTGTACACGCGACTGTGTGAGAATGGTAGCATTTGTTGCGACTGTGTGAGAATGGTAGCATTTTGTTGCGACTGTGTGAGAATGGTAAGAAATTGTTTGGACTGTGTGAGAATGGTAGCATTTGTTGCGACTGTGTGAGAATGGTAAGAAATTGTTTGGACTGTGTGAGAATGGTAGCATTTGTTGCGACTGTGTGAGAATGGTAGCATTTGTTGCGACTGTGTGAGAATGGTAGCATTTGTTGCGACTGTGTGAGAATGGTAGCATTTGTTGCAACCGTGTGAACCGTGATGAGAATGTTGTAAGAAAGTGTGAGAAAAGTTTGAGAATCAAGGGTAAAATGTTTCCACCGCATTTTGAGGTGTCCCCATCAATGGTAAAATGTTTCCACCGCATTTTGAGGTGTCCCCATCAAGGGTAAAGTGTTTCCACCGCATTTTGAGGTGTCCCCATCAAGGGTAACGTGTTTCCACCGCATTTTGAGGTGTCCCCATCAAGGGTAAATTGTTTCCACCGCATTTTGAGGTGTCCCCATCAAGGGTAAAGTGTTTCCACCGCATTTTGAGGTGTCCCCATCAAGGGTATAGTGTTTCCACAGCATTTTGAGGTGTCCCCATCAATGGTAAGGTGTTTCCACTACGTTTTGAGGTGTCCCCATCAAGGGTAAAGTGTTTCCACCGCATTTTGAGGTGTCCCCATCAAGGGTATAGTGTTTCCACAGCAATTTGAGGTGTCCCCATCAATGGTAAGGTGTTTCCACTACGTTTTGAGGTGTCCCCATCAAGGGTAAAGTGTTTCCACCGCATTTTGAGGTGTCCCCATCAATGGTAAAGTGTTTCCACCGCATTTTGAGGTGTCCCCATCAAGGGTAAAGTGTTTCCACCGCATTTTGAGGTGTCCCCATCAAGGGTAAAGTGTTTCCACCGCATTTTGAGGTGTCCCCATCAATGGTAAAGTGTTTCCACCGCATTTTGAGTGTCCCCATCAAGGGTAAATTGTTTCCACCGCATTTTACGGCGGAAATCGCTTTTTTTTTTTTTTTGGGTTTTTGAAACACCCAAAACCGACCTTTTGTCCATCTGCACGCCAGATTTTGGTCGCCACGCCGCGAGCTGATTGCTTGCCCATAATCGCCAGGGATAGCTCTTTCCATCCCAAAAAAAAATTCCCAAAAATTCCAAAATTTTGACCCGTGATACCGTAATGGGTTCAAAGTTTGGATTGACATACCGTAATGGGTTCAAAGTTCGGACCATACTGTAATTCGTTCAAAGTTTGGATAACATACTGTAATTCGTTCAAAGTTTGGATAACATACTGTAATGGGTTTTGGCCCTCGCGAACCTGCATTTTGAGCTTGACGCTTTGAATACAACGGGCGCTCGTTGTATTTAGCCCCCCCCTGCAGTGTGGCAGGCAGCCACTGGTGGCTGGTGGCTGCCACCAGCCACCAGTGGCTGAGCCACCAGTGGCTCCCAGTGGCTGGAAAAAAAAAGAAAACTTTAAGTTCTTTAGAACTGAAAGTATTTTATTATCGATTAGTCAACCTCTACGACCGCTCAGGAAACGTCTTCGACGGAAGAACTCACGTACACCACGTACAGTGAAAGTTTCCTGGTTGTTGAGGCTAATCAACACACCAAAGGTATGGACAAGACGCCGCTTCTGACAACTCTGCAGGTCCCAATGGGGCAGGACACCGCCGTAAGTCCGTTGGGCAGGCACCAGACTTCTGTAAGTCCGAAGGGGCAGGACACCGCCGTAAGTCCGTTGGGCAGGCAACAAACTACAGTCCCAATGGGGCAGGTAAGTCCGTTGGGCAGGCACCAGACTTCCGTAAGTCCCGATGGGGCAGGACCGCCGTAAGTCCGTTGGGCAGGCAACAAACTACCGTAAGTCCCGATGGGGCAGGACACCGCCGTAAGTCCGTTGGGCAGGCAACAAACTACCGTAAGTCCCAATGGGGCAGGAAACCGCCGTAAGTCCGTTGGGCAGGCAACAAACTACCGTAAGTCCCAATGGGGCAGGACACCGCCGTAAGTCCGTTGGGCAGGCAACAAACTACCGTAAGTCCCAATGGGGCAGGACCGCCGTAAGTCCGTTGGGCAGGCACCAGACTTCTGTAAGTCCCGATGGGGCAGGATACCGCCGTAAGTCCGTTGGGCAGGCACCAGACTTCCGTAAGTCCCGATGGGGCAGGAAACCGCCGTAAGTCCGTTGGGCAGGCACCAGACTTCCGTAAGTCCCGATGGGGCAGGAAACCGCCGTAAGTCCGTTGGGCAGGCAACAAACTACCGTAAGTCCCAATGGGGCAGGATGGGCGGAGGAGGATTACAGTATGTTATCCAAACTTTGAACGAATTACAGTATGGTCCGAACTTTGAACCCATTACGGTATGTCAATCCAAACTTTGAACCCATTACGGTATGGATTTTCAAACTTTGAACGAATTACGGTATGGTCCCAAACTTTGAACCCATTACGGTATGGTTTTCAAACTTTGAACCCATTACGGTATGGTTTCAAGTTTGAGCCCATTTCGGTGTCACTGTCAGGTTATAAGCCCAACACCAACGAGATACGTAGAAGCGGACGTGGAGAGAGATCATAGATGTTAAGTTGGCGTCGATGGATCCACAGGATGGACTTTCCACAGCTTCCCAAAATGCGTCCACAATGATCAGGTTTACCTTTCGTTTCTGATTGTGAACTTTGTTCTTAAATTTGTCGCAACGGTGGTCACATCGGCGGCTAAGTGGCAAGCAGCCCGATGAGCATGACTCTTCTTCCGGTCCAATCACAATCCGGACGTGGCCGTAGGTTTCAGTGCCTGCTGATCACGAGGTTTACTACAGCTGTAGCAACAGCACACAGCCGCTCGGCCAGCGTGAGCCGTAGTGACGGTAGTCTAACGGTTCACGTGTCACAGACTAACACCGCATCTTTGCGTTGAACGTGGATTTCGGAAGTCGCCGAATTGGAGATGAAAGTGAATCTGTTGCTACTGCGGTGCAGAAGGATGATGACTTAGGATCGGCCAACTGAAGACATGGTAGCTGCAACCATCACCCGTCCGCCTTAGAGTCTGACTGATCGACCACTGACGTGGCACTGTAGAGTCACCACAGAAGATGAATTTGTCGCCCAATTACATGCGTTGTTAACAACTTGCAGACTTCGACTGACAATGGTACCGAAATTGGGCTCAAATTTTACACTTGGGAATTCGTTCAAAGTTTGAAAACCATACCGTAATGGGTTCAAAGTTTGAAAACCATACTGGGGTTTTGGCCCGGGCAGGATACCGCCGTAAGT
>JAPJBO010000442.1:0-183843 GCA_030068145.1 Diplonema papillatum | reverse complement strand
ACCGCCATCGGTGCAGATCTCTGCGGCGTCGTACCATCCCGATCGCAGCATGCACGACATCGCCGCCGACGACGAGGGCTCCGCATTAAAATCGCCGGCCACAATGACCGGTACTCGTCCGAGACTTGCTGCTTCTCGGTGCACCTCCGCAATAATCTTCTCCCTCTCCGGCGCCGCCTTGTCCCCCGAGTTCGCATACAGTGTGAAGACATGCAAAAATTGGTTTCCTCTTCCAAGTCCGACGGCCACGTGCACCCACCTCCGGCTCGGTGACGGCTTCCCGACCACGAAGGCCGGCGCCGGTTTCTTCGCGAAGACTGCAACACCCGCTCCGCCGGCTTCCGCTATCCACGGTGATGCTTTGCCCTGCCGGTCAAGTCGCTCCCGACACGGTTCCCCCCACAGCGACTTCCAGTCTCGCCTGACGCCGTCCTCGAACTCCCTCTGACCCCAGTCGGTCAAAAGCGTCTCCTGTACCGCCAGAATGTCGACAGCGGCACAATCCAAAAAGTGTGCCCTCCCCCCGAGAGATGTCATGTTTATCGTCCCGAACTTCAGCGTCTCCCTTCCTCCTTGTAACACGCCCCCGTCCCGCTTCGGCGGCACCTGCTGCGACCTGGCGTCCGTTCCTTCATGTGCTGCGACCCGGCTCAACTCCACAGTTTCCACCGTGTCTGCATGTAGCGCCAGCTCCTACCCGGGAGCAGGAGCCGGTCGTAGTGCTCCGGAACGTACGTGACCGCCGTCTGCTGCCCCGTGGCGCCCACGCGAGGTGCGTATCGTCGCAGGATGTGCGGCCTCCTGCTGTCCAGCACCCAGAGTACCGCTCCGGTGACCGTCGCGGCTGCCGTCAACGTCATCTCGTCCCCGTACTCGTACGGCCCCCGCATTGCCTCCACGTAAGCAAACCAGCTGCCGTACCTTTCGGACGGCGCGAAGTGTGCTTCGAATGTCGGGTCTTTTAACATCGCGTCCACAACCCGTGCACGAAGTCTCCTTACCGACCACCCCGGCAGTCCGGCTGCGACCGCTGCGAACTGGCAGGCCCCGTCCCCAGGGACTTCTTGCACACTCGCTCCCATCGCGTCCGCGGCTTCTCTCAACCTTAACCCCAGCGTTTCGTGCGTCTCTCCACCGCCACGCATCCCGTCGTTCCCCAGTCACGAACGCTTCGCCGCTGCTGGTTGGTGTGCCTTCTTCGTCTTCGCTAACGGTGACTTCCCCGGCGTTCCCAGCGGACGCTTCGGTTGCGTCATGTGGACGTCTTGAGACGGAGCCTCGGCCCGTCCCATCTTCTGCTTCGTCGGTGTGGCGACGGGCGTCTTCGGCGCCTTCTTCTTGACCGGGGTCCGGTCTACGGGCATCGCCGGGGGTGTCTTCGGCCTCATCGTCGCGACCATCTCCGTCAGCTTCGCCATCTGAGCACTGAGTGCTGCGATGTCACCTCGCAGCGCGTCGTTCTTCGCGCGTAGCTCCGCGTTCTCCGCCCGGAGCTGTCGCACCGCGCCATTGTTGTCGCCCGCGCCCTTCGGTTGCTCGGGTGTGCTCGTCTTTTCCTGACCCTGCCGTCGCAACGCCTCGAGGTACGACGAGACCTTCGGCGTCCTCTCCGCCCTTGCATCCCACACCTGCGATTTCGGCCGCCGTCCGGACCTGTCTTCCTCGGTCTCGTCATCGACCTTCATCAGCGCTCCTCCCGCGCTTATCAGTCGATGCGGGGGCGGCTCCTCGCTGGCGACGACGCGCGTGTCCCCATGCGTCTTGCTCCGGTAGGACGCGACTTGGCGACATGTCCATCCCGCCGCCTTCATGGTCGCCTCAAGATCCGAAGCGGCATCGCGCGCCTGTGCCCCCCTCACCAGGTAATGCATCGCGGGCGGACCCTGCTTCGCCGCCGCTTCGCCCAGCGATTCCCGCACCCGCTCGGACATGCCGTCTTCGACCCTCACCCCCAGCCGCGCGCGACTACGAGCAAGGCCCAGGCAGCCTTTCCCCTGCGCGAGCACGAGAGCGCTCTTCAGCGATGCTTCCTCGTCAGCTAGCCACACGACGTCGTTCGTCTCCGACCCCTCCTTCCAGCGCGGTATGCGTAGAAAGAGACCCCTCCTGCCCGAAATTCTCAGCAACCTCCCGACCTGCTCCTCTTCGACGCGCACCATCATCTGAAATACGCGGTTTACCCGCCGCACGTTGAACATGCTGTGCGGACTCAGGTCCACCTTCGCCTCTCCCGCGAGCCGCCTGCACTCCGCCTTCAGCACCCGCCCCCCCGATGGCTCCTGCAGGGCCGCCAACGTCTCTGCCCCGCACCATCGTGCATCTATCTCGGCGCAAATCAGCACCGTCGATGTCGGCGGGCGGTCAACCTTCTTCACGTCCGCGGGCGCGTACACCACGTCTCCCTCCGGGGACCTCGTCACGTACCCCGGCAGCACTTTCTCCGCACCGTCAACTCGGCACACCACGTCCGTCCGCCTGCTGCCCTCCAGAGCCGCCACCGTGACCACCGCCGAGCCCTCCGGCATCCCTTCACGCCGTATCCTGCGCGCGCTCGCCATGGGCGCGAGCGCCACCGTCGCTTCCGCCAGCTCGGTGTGGTCAACCACCGGCACTCCCCAGTCTTCCTGCCTCAGCTCTATCCTCGCCTTCCCCGCCCCTCCGACTGCCTTCTCGCCTTCTTGTGCCTTCTTCTGTCCGTCCTCTTCCATCGCGCGCGCGGCCGTCGGCTTCTTGCCCGGCACCTCTCGAGTGTAATCGACGCATAATCGAGTGTAATCGAGCTCAAGTCGCTTTCAGGGGGGGTAGGTGAATTGGCTCAGCAGTCCCAAGCCGAAGACTCTCGAACGGACGAACCGCTTACAATGTGCAGCTCAGTGATTCAAGCCTGAGGATCTCAATCACGCCCCCAAGTATCATGCAGGGTCACAACCTTGTGTTGAGCAAATTTTTTTTTTTCCAAAAAATTTTTTAGGGCTCCATCGGCCCTGCGGGAGCGTTTTAAAAAGACAGGGACGGGGAAGGGGCCACTCAAGCGAGCAACTCATGCTGGTCGCGTCTGGGCAACGCGTCCGGTTTGAGGGGGACTGGGGGTGCAGGAGGAGCCGCCACCCCCACTGTGAGCTTGAGGGGCCCCCGACCTGTGAAGGTGACTGTGAGTCCTGAGCCCACCCGAGGGCGTCAAGCAGCGGATCCTGGCAGCCAGTCAGCCAGGGCAGGGCAGGAGGGACAGCAGAGGGCGGCGACAGCGCCAGCCAGGAAAAGGAGTGCGGCGGTGCAGAGGGTGGCAGACCCCAAGAAAGTGAAAGAGGGCCAGGACGGACGGAACAGCCAAGGAGTCAGCGGCACAAGATGCCAACAAGGAACCCCCTCTTGCCAGGGGAGGGAAACCAGGAGCGAGCGGGAGGTCAGGCAACCCCAAGTCACAGGAACAAAGCGCGCAAAAGAGCCAGGGAGCAAGTCACCCCTTGACAGGGGTAGCTCGGAGCGCAGCATCATCATCAGTCAGCGGAAGCAAAAACAAACAAACAAACAAACCCAGGAGCAGGAGCGGAGCAGGGAGAGATGGTTCTCCCTGATGCTGTCGTGACTCGGCCTGACAAGCCCCCCTCCGGGGGAGTCACAGGGGATGGCCTCCTCAGCAGCAGTCTCTAAGGGCCCCCGGTTGTTTTAGTGGGTAGCGTTCGGCCACCATAACTCCACGAACGTAGTCCCACACTCTCCGCTTAGTCCACGGGGGTCGTGCGTAAAGCATTTTTCGAGACTGGAGGTCCTATGAACATGCAATGTGAATAGCCTCTATTCGAGCCAACCCGGCTTTTCTTCATGAAAAAAGTGTATTGTTTTTGGAAAGAGCCGGGCAAGCTTTTTTTTTTCCTCGCAGAAGGTATGCAGGTGGCAGAGTGACCGGGCGCCGGCCTTCAGGCCGGTGAATCCGGGTTCGAACCCCGCCCATGACATTTTTCCGGTCGAAGATTGTTTTCGAGGTTTGTTGCGTTTCGGGGTCAAATGTGCGTTTTTGGCGGAGTTTCTCAGTATCTCGCGGTATTTGGGTCACCCCGGGAAACGGAGTCGGGCGGCCGAGCTTGCCATCACAGGCCAAACTTGCTACGAGAACCGAACTTTGCTTCACCAGAACTCAGCTTCGAGAGAACTTTGCTTTGTCCGAACTCAGCTGCGCCCGTACCAGAATTTAGCATCGCCCGAACTTTGCTTCGCCAGAACTTAACTTCGCCCGAGCGTTGCTTCGCCCGAACTCAGCTGCGCCCGAACTTTGCTTCACCAGAACTTAGCTCCGCCCGAACTTAGGATCACTCGAACTCATTATCGTCCGAACTGAGCTTCACCAGAACTTAGCTCCGCCCGAACTTTTGCTTCGCCGGGGGGCGGCGGGGGGGGCGCCCACCCGGGTACCAGCGCCAAACTTTTCCCGCACTCGGTGGGTCGGGGGGGGTCCGGGGGGGGTGTCCCCCCCCGGGTACGAGCACCGACCTTGGCTTCACCCGGACTTTACACCCTGGCCGAACTTCGCTTCGTGCCCGAACTGTTTTTTAGTACCAGCACAGCCTGAGCGCTTAGCAACGCCCGAACTAAGCATCACTCGAACTTAGCTTCACCAGCATTGCCCGAACTTTACTGTTCCCCGAACTTTAACTGCTGCCTCCAGTCTCGCCACGCGCCGGCCTTAGCCGAGCGCACGTACTTTCCAGGTTACAAAAAAAAAATCCTGAAAAAAAAAGGTGTTTTTTGAATTTTAAAAGTTTGGAACAAACTCTGCAGTAATTTTTGAGGAAGTTGAGCAATTTTTTTTTTTCCAAAAAAAATTTTAGGGCCCCATCGGCCCCGCGGGAGCGTTTTAAAAAGACACAAGGTTTTGACCCTGCATGATATGACCCCCATATGACCCCTATATGACCCCTATATCATGCAGGGTCAGAACCTTGTGTCTTTTTAAAACGCTCCCGCAGGGCCGATGGACACCACAAAAAATTTTTGGCAAAAAAAAAAAATTGCTCAACTTCCTCAAAAATTACCACAGAGTTTGTTCCAAAATTTTAAAATTCAAAAAACCCATTTTTTTTCCGGAAACAATTTTTGGCCATTTCCAAAAAGACACAAGGTTCTGACCCTGCATGATATGACCCCTATATGACCCCTATATCATGCAGGGTCAAAACCTTGTGTCTTTTTAAAACGCTCCCGCAGGGCCGATGGAGCCCTAAAATTTTTTTTGGAAAAATTTTTTTTTGCTCAACTTCCTCAAAAATTACTGCAGAGTTTGTTCCAAACTTTTTAAATTCAAAAAACCCATTTTTTTTCCGGATTTTTTTTTTTTGCCATTTTCATAAAGACACAAGGTTTTGACCCTGCATGATATGACCCTATATGCCCTATATCATGCAGGGTCAAAACCTTGTGTCTTTTTGAAAATGGCAAAAAAAAAAATTTCCGGAAAAAATTGGGTTTTTTGAATTTTAAAAGTTTGGAACAAACTCTGCAGTAATTTTTGAGGAAGTTGAGAAAAGTTTTTTTTTTTCCAAAAAAAAATCAGGGCTCCATCGGCCCTGCGGGAGCGTTTTAAAAAGACACAAGGTTTTGACCCTGCATGATATGACCCCTATATGACCCCTATATGACCCCTATATGACCCCTAAAGGACCCCTATATGACCCCCCCCTATGACCAAAAAGGTCGAGTTGGCGTCCTACAGGTGAAGTATACAGGAGTAAGGTGTGGATGGCGTCTTGATTCAAAAGGTCCAAAAAAGGTCGAGTTGGTGTCCTAAAATTTGTGAATCAAAAAAGGTCGAGTTGGCGTCCTATAGGTGGAATGAATCAAAAAAGGTCGAGTTGGCGTCCGAGTAGGACACCATCGGGAACGGTGCCTCCATCGGCCCTGCGGGAGCGTTTTAAAAAGACACAAGGTTCTGACCCTGCATGTTAGTGTTGCAAACGAATCATGAACACGCTGAAATGGGTCTAAAATCTCAGATTTTGCAAATCTCAGATTTTGCAAAACCAAAAAATCTCAGATTTTGCAAAATCTGAGATTCTGGCGAAATACGCAAAATCTGAGATTGGCCCATTTTGCAAAATCTGAGATTTCAGGTTTGCAAAATCTGAGATTTTCAGGTTTGCAAAATCTGAGATTTGGCCCAGCAAAAAAAAATTTCTGGGTTCGCCAATCTCAGATTTTGCAAAATCTGAGATTTCGCGTTTGCAAAATCTGACACCCGCAGCGGGTGCAGGTAAATTTGGGATTGCTGCACTGATTCAGGAGGGAGACAGGACAATGGCCGAAAAACTACGTGAATATGGAGTGATCCTGCAGTCTATCACATGCAACAAGTGCAATGCAAAGCTTGAAGACATGGTCTGGACGGCAGCAAATGGTTCTACACCGCTCAACTGGCCTGTTTTCATTTGTGGTCACTGCAAGCTGGTTTACTCAAAAGCAGCAAACTTACCACTGGGCTATCATCGAGATTGATGAATTTTCTGTTGGTGGTACGGTTGTGAAAGACACAGCAGGCAAGCCAGTCGGCTATGAGTACCTCCGTTTTGTTGGAATTGTTGTCAGGGTACGTCTTTCTTCCTCATCCGTGAGCTTGCTCGTAAGGTGCAGCCTCTTGTCGAACCCAAAGGAACTGTGGCAAGTCCATCAGGACACAAGGACTTCACAAAAATCAAAGGAGGAGTTCAAAGCTCTTCTAGATGAGGGGGTCATTGAAATAGGAACAGAAGAGGACCCGCTGTACCATGCAGGGTCAAAACCTTGTGTCTTTTTAAAACGCTCCCGCGGGGCCGATGGAGCCCTAAAAAAAATTTTGGAAAAAAAAATTTTGCTCAACTTACTACAGAGTTTGTTCCAAACTTTTAAAATTCAAAAAACCCAATTTTTTTCCGGAAACTTTTTTTTTGCCATTTTCAAAAAGACACAAGGTTTTGACCCTGCATGGTACATATCATGCAGGGTCAAAACCTTGTGTCTTTTTAAAACGCTTCCACGGGGCCGATGGACTGTTGCACCCGTAATAAAATGACGAAAACGAGTGCCAGCCAGCATGAGCGAGCCCGCAACTCGCGCAAGCGCGACAGCGACAACAAACGGAGCACGAAAAGGAGGAAAGTGGCGGTGGATGAGGCTAGTGAGGAATCCGACGACGAAGTCCCGATGAAGTGTCTAAGCGGTAAGCTGATGAAGCAGCTGACACAGGAGGAACTGCTGAGTCAGCGAGGGCACGAGCCTGCGACGCCTGTGGGAGAGCCAGAGGACCAACTTCCTGAAGAGCGCCGAGGTGCGTTGCATGACAGCAGCCAGCATCGAACGGGAAGTCGACGAGGTGGTCGAACACCTACGCGCCAAAGCAAACTTGAACGTGTTTGCTATGGTGGCGGACAACGCTTCGGCTATGCAAAAAGCCATGACCGACTTGTGTTCTGTCGCCCGCAAGTTCAATGTGACTGCAAGAGGCGCTGATGCTGAAAGCAACGACAGCGAAACTGTTGATGCTACCGAGGAGGCCGAGAAAGCTGTCGATGAGCTCCTGAGCGTGGCATTGAATGCCGCCAAAAAAAAAGGAATTTTTGCTTTCCGATGTGCATGCCACAGCATGCAGCTCTGCATTGGCGACATCGCTAAGCATGAATACATGAACGAAATTAGCACCTCAGTAATACAGCTCGCAGCAAAGTACAGAAAGCCCTCGGAAAAGTATGATTTGCGGCAAAAACAGATCAACGCCGGCGAAAGAAACCCTGTTGGCGTCAGGTATCCAACTGCAGTGCGTTGGAACAGTGTCTACGACACTGCGCTGAGCATTGCGCGTGTCTATGACAAGGACTCCACATACCTTCCCGACGTTACTGCAACGTTCCGCCGCCAGCTCTCCTTTTTTTTGCATGCCCTGGCCCCCTTCGCAATTGCAACCGACAAGCTACAGAAGAACTCCGGAAACGGTCTTCTCGAGCTCCACGAGATTATCGACGGTATTGCGTTGGACCTGGCACGTCTCAAAGCTCGCTACTCACAGTGCCCGAGTGAACTTAGCGTAATCAACAGAGCCATTGAGAAATGGTCCTACAGGGTCAAACGGAACTTTTCTTTCCCAGCACTCGACGTGCTAAAATTACTGCATCCGAACGTCGATCAGACGGCCGACGAGGTGACAAGTGCAGTGAGAGCAAAGCGATGGAAGCTGCTCTCTCGGCATCTGTCACCTTTTATTGCCCGAAGAATACCCGACAGCCGGGCATTGGGATCTTTCCTAATGCAGTCCAAGGCAGCGTACAGTGAGTTCCGGAACAGGCCTCGAGACCAGCACGGACACCCGATCAAGCACGGGTATGTACACTTCTGGACCAATCATGAGTTGGCCATGCGTGACGAGAGCGAGTTTCTCAGTCTGTTTGCAAGAACGCTGGGAAGAGCAACGACCAGCGAAGCCGCTGTCGAGCGGCACTTCAAAACTCTGTCTGCCGTTATTGGAAAACTGAGGGCAAAGCTCTCGGTTGAGAACGTGAACGCGTCCCTCACACTTGCCATCAACCATAGGTTGCTGAACAGTGAGCTCTATCCAGAGTCTAACCAAGAGGTGCGGGCCGAGAAGCGCACACAGCGAGCACAGGCTACGCTTGCAACTGCGCTGCGAACAGGCCCGACTGATGAGCCTTCCATCCCGAGCCCGGGACCTACCTGTAGTGATTCCCTCGATACTGAGTCTCAGGATGAGACACTTGATGGCCTCAACGAGGTCGACCTTGAAGCAAGTGAGGCTCTCGTTGCCGAAACCAGAAGCACAACTCTCACAGAGGTGCTGCAGTTGGATATTCCCGGTATTCCGGAGAGTGACACTGACAGCGAGAACGACGAATGTATCCGGAGTCTTTTCTGATTCTAATTCAGCGAATCCATCATGATTCCATTTTCTTTTCCAATTTCCGCTCTCAACCCCATCTCGTCTTCTTCTTGCTTGGGGGGTGCTGCTTGGCACCGTTGGCCACCATCGTTTTGATGTTGTCGAGTCTACCTTTTTCTATCACCCATGTTCCGCTGTTATTCTACCCTGTGGGGTTCCCGGTACCGCGGCCGGACTCTTTGTCTTCCGTTTTTTTTTTTTTCTCCGAGGGCTAACCTGCAGATACCGAGAAAAAGGTGAACCTTGGGGTCAAAAAACCCCAACTGGCGGAATTGATAATTTCACCGGCGCGGCAGTGGAACGTGGAAATCCGTGGAAATTTCCACGATTTCCATTTCCACGATTTCCAATTCCACGCGGATCCACGTCCCGAACCCTGCCCACTGGGACTGACAAGTGAGGAAGTCTCCACTTTGTTGTAGAGCCAGATTGTGTTTTCCATCACACCCAGTAATCAGTCACTGGAGGATTGTTTGCTATCCTGAAGCTCACAGGCCTGAAAGGATTTTGAAACTAAAAGAGATGTCGCTCGCCGCATTTGGTTTTAGTGGTGCTGCCACTGTGGTCGACACTGTGCTAACGTATGACGCTACTGTGTGGGACACTGCTTGCTTCAGCAATCCATGCTTCCCATGCGCAGCGTGGGGAAAATTTTTTTCTGGCCATATCAAAGATTTTTTAACCGGGATTTTTCAGAATTTCGGGGATTAGAATATCCCCTGTGCATGCCGAGAAAAAAAAAGTCGATTTTCAGACCCCATTTTTTGGAGACCCGGCCTCAATTTATGGGGGGGGGGGTCGGTCAAAATTTTTATCCGACCAGATATTCGGAAAGCCCTGTCCTCAACGGACCAGGTGGAGATTAGGGGGGCATCACAAGTCCTCGACACTCCACCTTAAAAAAAAAAAAACGCGCCGTGTTGACTACCACCCTCTACTGAGGCTCTGGTGGTGAGGAAATGTCAACACTGTACAAGATCTCTCTGTATTTTACATTTTTAGCGCTTTTTCACTAAAAATGTAAAATACAGAGAGCTCTCTGTATTTTACATTTTAGAGCTCTCTGTATGTTACATTTTTAGCGTCTTCTTTGATTAAAATGTAAAATACAGAGAGATCTCTCTGTATTTTACATTTTTAGCAATTTTTCGCTAAAAATGTAAAATACAGAGAGCTCTCTGTATGTTACATTTTTAGCGTTTTTTTTTTGCTAAAAATGTGAAATACAGAGAGCCTCTCTGTATGTTACACATGCCGGGGGGGGGGGGGGCTTCGACCTTTTGCAAAATGGCTGACACCACCGGGGATTTTCCCCGGTAAGGTAAAAATGTGACCTCCCTTAGGGATGCCAGATTATTACCCGGGCGGGCCAACTGCCCGCCCAAGGGGGGGGGGGGGGACCCACCCACCCCCAAATCTCCCGAGCCCGTGGGATTTTTTTTTTTTTCACTTTCCAATTTCACCACCTGCCTTCTTGGCTTCCGACACCGCTGAAATGTACGGGTTTGGTTTGTTCTGGAAAGTCGAAATAAGGGGGGGTTCGGGGGGCTTTGCCCCCTGGCCGAACGGTACGGCTCTATCAGGTCCAAGTTGCACTGGCCCTCCCCAAAAACATCAACGTAATGGCCCAAATTTGGACCATTACACTGATGTAACAGTGGTTTTCCGTCAAATTCTGGCCATTACATTGATGTAACAGTGGTTTTCGGTCAAATTTGGGCCATTACATCGATGTAACAGTGGGTTTCCGTCAAATTTGGGCCATTACATTGATGTAACAGTGGTTTTCCGTCAGATTCTGGCCATTACATCGATGTAACAGTGGTTTTCGGTCAAATTTGGGTCATTACATTGATGTAACAGTGGTTTTCGGTCAAATTTGGGCCATTACATTGATGTAACAGTGGTTTTCCGTCAAATTCTGGCCATTACATTGATGTAACAGTGGTTTTCGGTCAAATTTGGGCCATTACATTGATGTAACAGTGGTTTTCGGTCAAATTTGGCCCATTACATTGATGTAACAGTGGTTTTCCGTCAGATTCTGCCCATTACATCGATGTAACAGTGGTTTTCGGTCAGCTTTGGCCCATTACATTGATGTAACAGTGGGTTTCTGTGAAATTCGGCCCATTACAGTGATGTAACAGTGGTTTTCCGCCAGATTTGGCCCATTACATTGATGTAACAGCAGTTTTCGGTCAGATTTGGGCCATTACATTGATGCAACAGTGGGTTTCCGTTGGAAAATCTTCATGCAGTTTTGGGGAAAAAATATTCCCACCAGAGGGGGACCCACCCACCAAAATTTTGGCGAAAGTAGTGGGCAGTTGGCCCGCCCGGGTAATAATCCGCTGTCCCTTACCGATAAATAATTTCTTGTGTCACCGATAAATAATTTCTGTTACCGATAAGTAATTTTGGTGTTACCGATAAATAATTTTCTGTTACCGATAAATAATTTCTGTTACCGATACATAATTTCCTGTTACAAGGTCGCAGAAGCACTTTGACACCCAAGACACACTTCCTAAACAGGAAGACACGAAGAAACAGTGTAGCAAAAGAAGATCGCGAACATGGAAAGGCAACAAGACGCAATTGGAGGAAACCCTTCCAGCACCACCAGCACCAGAAGCACCAGCAGCACCAGCAGCACCTGCAGCACCTGCAGCACCAGCATTTCCCGAACCACCCGCAACAGCAGCTGTACCATCCGGGACAGTTTCAACACCAGCCTTACCCGCAGCAGCAGCATTTTCAGCACCACCCGCATCAAAATCAGCAGTACCTTGTGCACCCGCAGCAGCACCCACAGCAGTTTCAGCACCTGCAGCAAATTCCACACCAGCAATTTGCACACCAGCAGCAGCCTCCGCACCAGCAGCAACACCCACACCAGTATCACCAGCACAACCCGTACTCCTACCCGATGCTCTATCAGGGTTACTGCAACCCGGAGCCCTACTACGCCCCCAGACACGTGCAGGTGCAAGCGCTGCACCAGGACGCACCGCAAGCACAAGGAGGAGCCCCACAAGCAGTCCCGGTGCAAGCACTGCACCAGGAGGCACCGCAGGCACAAGGAGGAGCCCCACAAGCAGGAGCCCCACCGGTGCCAGCGCAGCATCAGGATGCACTGCACGCACCAGGTGGTGCCCCCCCAGCTGCAGCGCTGCAGGACGTAGCAGCGGACCCGGAAGCCGAACCGATGGGCGGGGTAGAAGCGGAAGAGATCTTCGGCACCTGGGATGAATGCAGGGAGACTCTTCTGAGCCACGCCGGTCGGTCTTCTTCGAACGGTAGAACTACAACGCCCTCCCCGCCTCATCATCTGCCGAAATCCCCGAGAACCCCTCAGGGTCCCTTTTGTTTCCCAAAGCCAGAGCCTACTACAACGACCCCCCGCAATCTGGTGCATCGTCGTCATTTTTTCCCGCGCTGTTCCGTGGCCATTTTGACCTGCCTTGTACTTCTTTTGGCTTGTGCCTGATCAGAGGGAATCGAAACCGCGCGAGGTGACTAGCGAGGCGTGTGCCTGAACTCAGAATGGAATCGAAACCGCGCGAGGTGACTTGTGCCATTCGTCAGTGCTGCTTGGGAAACAATCTGCGGCCATCTCGGCGACAATACCTTGCTCGGGACGTTTTGCCTTGTCGTAGCACTTCTTACTCCCAGTTCTCCTAGGCCAAGGCCAGGCTTGAAGCTTGCCAGTGCATATACGAGTGCTTCTGTGGCTTCTCCCGGTACAACTTAAGCATAGCAGGGAAAATAAGGAAATTGTTTATCGGTAACAGAAAATTATTTATCGGTAACAAGAAATTAACAAGAAATTATTTATCGGTAACAAAATAATTATTTATCGGTAACAAAATAATTACTTATTGGTAACAAAAATTACTTATCGGTAACAGTTTCCGATAAATAATTTCCCGACTTAAGTGTGTCCGATATGGTTTTTTTCCGTTAAATAAAAGTTATTTAATATTATGCGGGGGGGGGGGGTTTAAGAAAAGTAGCTATGCGTGTAAGAAAAGTAGCTCTCAAGGATGCAGAAAAGTCAGGTGACAGGCAGTAATAGCTATTTATTCACCGAGAGAAAAGTCGTTTTCTTGCACGAGGTTTTCCAGATTGCCACGAGAGCCCGCAGGGCTCGAGTGGCAATCTGGAAAACCGAGTGCAAGAAAACGACGTCTCGAGGTAAGAAGATTGCTTTACTGCCGCATCACCTGACTTTTCTGCGTCCGAGAGAGCTACGCACAGGGTGTGGGAGACGCCGAAGGCCAAGAAAGATGGCGTGCCACACACCAGCTACTGGCCAAGTTCCTGTCGTGTACAACAGCACAGTCGGCTCACACAGTGTACGCTGCTCGTCAGCATCCCAAGTTTCCATGGCACTGGCGGTCTCCGACTCCTGCTCCGCATCCTGCAACGAATGAGCTGGTCCTGCCATTCGAATCATTCTTCCGTTCGCTCAGTAGTGTCAGATCATGCGCGTCAACCTTGTCCCTTGCTGTTCTTTGGCACTGTGACTTCCACAGGAATGCACCTGAATTGCCCACGAAGACACCGGATTGCCCACGAATGCACCTGTATTGCCCACAAAAGCACCTGGAAACCAAAACTACTATGCGTGCAAGAAAAGTAGTTATGCGTGCAAGAAAAGTAGTTATGCGTGCAAGAAAAGTAGTTATGCGTGCAAGAAAAGTAGCTATGCGTGTAAGAAAAGTAGCTCTCAAGGATGCAGAAAAGTCAGGTGACAGGCAGTAAAACACATGAAACCAAGTTGTGCTCGCACCGGAACAGGACTGAAAATCCTCATCCAAAGGACCCACTGATGAGCTCTGACTTTGGATTGGTCTGCATTCAAGAGCGAAACATGAGACGAAGACAACACCGCGGTGAAAAAATCACAGGGGGCGTCCCTCAAGGTTTCATACCCACTTTGGGAGCCGTACACTCCCCTTTTACCACTTTCTATTTTGCATCCCTTTCCTAGACGACATCTTCCTCGAAGAAGACTTGATGCTGGCATCAACCATGCATTAGAGGCAGTGCTCTGCCTAAACAATAAACTAAGATTTTCCCCCCTGCCCAAATGCAGGGGTAGCAGAGTGAGCGGGCATCGGCTTCCAGGCCGGTAGGCCCGGGTTCGAACCCTGCCCATGACACTTTCCCAGTCGAAGACTGTTTTCGAGGTTCGTTGAGTTTCGGGGTAATGTGCCCGAAATTTGCGTTCTTTGCGGAGCTTCTCAATGTTTCGCGGTTTGGGTTACCCCGGGTGCAGTCTGGGAAACGGAGTCGGGGGGGTCCGGGGGACTCCCCCCGGGCATTGGCGCCGAACTTGCCATCACACTAGCATCACTCGCGCTTCACTTTTAGCATCGCCCGAATACCAGAACTCAGCTTCACCATAACTTTGCTTCACCGAACTTGCTTCACCAGAACTTAGCTTCGCCCGAACGTTGCTTCGTCCGAACTTTGCTGTTTCTCGAACTTTAACTGCTGCCTCCAGTCTCGCCTCGCGCCGGTTTGTAACCGCACGTGCTTTGGGTATCTCCCTGCGCTGTGTGCCTACCTGGCTGTCACTGAAGCGCATACCTGTCAAACACACCAGAAGTGCGTAATTTTTTCATCTAAAAATAGAGGGCCGGCCACGACCATTCCTCAAAGTGCAGTGCACGGGCCAATAGTATATAGACCATTCCAAACTTTTGACCCATTATAGACCACGTTCCAAACTTTTGACCCATTATAGACCAGGCTTCAGTCTTTTGACCCATTATAGACCATACTTCGAACTTTCGACCCATTATAGCCAGCATTGACACTTGACATTGGATCACCCACACCGGGTCACGGATTCCTCAAAAAACACTGGAGTGCTCGTTAAAGCTCAAATTAGAAATTTCGGCGCTCGTTGACAGTCATCATCGCGGCTCAATCGACGGATATTGCCGGATTTTAAAAAGGGTGCCTCGTTTTCGTCTGCAATTTCCGGGGGCTGCAACTGCGATCAAGTTATGGCCCATAATATGGGCTACATTAGTGCAGACCCAGAGCAAAAGGACGTGTCGTGGAGACACGGAATCGCACGCTCACTGTGTGGGAGCTGGCTCCGCTCAGCCCGGAAAGCCCAGGATCTGCACCTGGCAGCCGGCAGGGCCGAGGCAGCAACGGAAGTCTATGCACTTGCCATCTCAGCGTGCGACGTTGCAGAGTGGACGGCGATGCGTTGAGGTCATTGGGCATTGTGCCAAAGGGTGGTGCCGAAGCCAAAAGGCTTGACCATAGTTGTCGTACGCGTAGTGGCGCAGAGACAACCAGCGGTGACAGCTCGGCCACTACGCCCTCCACGAGTCGCACGAACAGTTGCAACCGACAAGTTGCACCACGACTAAAATCTGGCAAAGTGCGGTACTCATTTGCACGCAAATGACTCCCCACTAACAACAAGAAGCCGTGTCTTAAAGGTGAGAGAGGCATGGCTCGCGTCCAAGGACAATACCACAACGCAACAAGACGACGGACACAGGGCCGGGTGACAGGCGGAACTGCACGAAAGCAGTTTGATCAGAGCCGTCCGCAACAAGACAGCCTTCGGGCTTTTGACCGGGAAGACGCTCACCGACCGCCAAAACTGGCACCGACGCCATCACTGGCCGCGTCTGGCGAGACAACTGACTGAGTTACCGGACGCTGTCTCAGGTCAGCCTGGCAGCCCCTCTATTATTAGGCTCTCATGAGGGAGGCTCAGGATTTGACGGCTCAGGTCAAGAGGCCAGCTGACAAAAACCACAAAAACGCTAAAAAGTTTGTGCATTGCTGGACATTGTCTTGTACAGTTTGGCTGATGGGTCAAAAGTTTGAAGTATGGTCTATAATGGTAATTGGCCCTGCAGCGCACATCGTAGTGTATGTGACCAGATTGGCTTAGCACCTGGCAGCACGAGCCGCCAACACGAACATACCTTTCCTGCAGGTAATTTTCCGCTTCGACGGAGAGAAACGACACTACGAAAAAAAACAAGCAAAGAAAGAAGAACACGAGACGGCAGTATTGTAAACCAGCATCAAAGCCAAGAGGATACGAAGCAACATGAAAGTCGCACCAACTGGTACGTCGGGCCTTGTGAAGACATGGAACATTGCAAAAGGATACGGATTCGTGACCAGTGATAGCGGTGCGGAGGCCTTCGTACACTTTACACAGGTAAAAGGTAGCGGGCTGGAGCCGGGGCGCCGCGTCTATTACGAAGAGCAAGAAGTGCCTGGCAAAAGGGGCGAAAAGCAAAGGACTGCACTCGATGTTCACGGCGAGGGTGTGATCCCTTTGCCGAGGGCACGCGGTGCGTTTAAAGGGGTGGTGATGTTGTGGGTTACAGGACGGTCGATGGGGTTGATTCGCGCTGTGGATGGGGAGGAGATCCATGTGCATTCCTCCGCATTCGGAGGCGGGTCGCTTGCGGCGGGCAAGGAGGTTTGGTATGATGTTCGCAGGGAAACACACGTTAAGAATGGGAAAAAGATCGCAAGCAACGTTTCGGGTCCGGCGGTGATTCGTGTCGGAAAGCTGACGGGTATAGTCAAGGCGTGGATAGCGCACAAAGGATACGGATTCGCCGAGATGCCGGATGGTTCAGAAGTGTACGTGCACCGCTCCGCTTTATCAGATGGGCATTGCCAAGTCGGAAAGGAAATATTCTTCAGCCTCCAGACACAACCTAACAACTCCGGGCGCAAGCAAGCCGCCAACGTAACAGGCCCTGCAGTCCGACCCGGCTCCGCTGTCGACTTTGGTCCTCCAATCCTCAAGGGAGGCAAAATGGGCACTGCGGGTAAAGGTGGGAAGTACAGAGGCTACAGCCCATTCAAAGGCGGCTCGAAAAAGGGTGGTAAAGGTAACGGGGGTCCGGTTGGAGTTAAGGGCAGTAAAGGATTCAAAGGGGGGAAGGAGGGAGGAAAGAAGGGCGGGAAAGGTTCAAAATACATGCCCGATGGGGTAGGCAACCGCGGGGGCCGAGTCGGAGGCAAAGGCTGGAAGTAACGGCCGGTGAATATGCACGCTTGCACCACATTCCAGAATTGTCGAGACTTACTGGGCCTTGATATCGGCGATATGCAGCACACCTAGTGCAGATTCCAGCAGAAAGCAACCAAATGAAGCTCGTCAAACACGTCAAACAGTTAAGCAGCAACATGCGGCCGCAAAAAAAAGCAATTTACCAGGTTCTTCTTCACCGAAACAAGCAGAGACTTCCTGCACCCCCGGTATGCTGCTCTTAGCATTTCAGAGTAGTCGACGACCACACACGCAATCTCACATTCGTATCAGAGCTCATCCCCAAGCCGCTCTCCGTTCTGTTGTACAGAAAACGCAGCTGTAGTTTTTTGTTGTACTACGGGTTGGAGCTGCTGCAACAATCGCCTGTCGAAACGTTCCTGGCCAACCAGGCTAATCAACCATTAGTCCTCTGCCTGTACTGCCCCTCAACTGATCAGGTGTTCTTCAAGCCCTGCGAGTAAGAACTGGACATCCTCAGGCACAAATAACTGCTCGTGTCCATAGCAAAAGCCAACTTACCGGACGAACATGTAATGCTCTGTCTCTCAAACGGCTGAGAAACAGAGGAAGAGCGAAGAGCTCCGTGGGGGCCAGCAACATTGGGGCAGAACACAAACCGCGGATCGATTTAGGGGAGCGAGGTGGGGACTGAGATGAGAACCGCCCGAGAGGACTTCCATTTTTAGTCCTCTCTATTTGGCCAGTACGAACGGAGTGCTGAAATCAATTGTTTGGGAAAGTGTCGTATGTTCAGGACGAAAATTGCACAAGGCGTGCAAACAAACTCGCCACGTGAGTGAAATTTGGAGAGCGCTCAACGTAGCAATGTCCCAGTGGATGCAAAAAGCCAAAGGCTAGAACAGGTCTACGATTGCTTGCCGTGTATCATCTTGCTCAGATGTCCTCTACCCTTCTCCCGTTAATACCGGTAACTGCGCCCTCGGAAATTTTCCGCCGCAAACCTGCCGTCTTCCAGCTGCTCTTGATCCCATTCTGCCTGAAGCGCGCTTTGCGAGGTTCAACTGCTAATTCAGGGTTTAATCTGCAGCCGAGGACTCGCCATTCGATCCTTCAACAAGGCATGCAATTTGATCACACACAAACAATTTCAGCCTACGCGGCCGCTGAAGGTTTTGACCTCGTTGATGCTTCTCTGAACAATATGTAGATATACGCAGTTTTCACGTGTGTCCAGCCTTTGCATCTTGACGAGCTGACTCGGGAACTGGAAGCCGGTAATAGAAGACGGGTGTAAAGATCAACACGAACCAAAAAAAAGGAAAAAGGAAGGAACACGACAACGGGGCCCTTTCAAACGCGACACATTTCGTTTTGTTTCTCCTAAGAGGGACCTTTCTCAGAAACACGCGGCGCGGGCGGACGTCGAGGCAGACTCTTTGAACAAGTTGACGCCCCCCTCCTCCCTTCCTTCGCTCGTGCACACCTCACTTCCTCCCCTTCTTTCGACGACCGTAGGAGGTGGCGATCGTCATATCCTTCCTGCAGCAGACGCTGCATATTTGAATCCAAGAGGGGCCTTTTCCAGGTTTGTCTGGGTAACGGCAGTGCTGCCAGAGCAAGCCGCACAGTCAGTAGTCCGCGCCTTTTGTTATCCCACACCGCCTTTCGCCCACAAAAGAAATGACGAGCAAAAAAAAACCGACGTCCGGCAGCGTGAAGGCCTGGTCTCTGGCCAAAGGATTCGGGTTTGTTATCGACGACAAAGGAAACGAAGCGTTTGTGCACATCAGTGACATCAACGGTGGGCGACTGATCGAGGGGCAGTCCGTAAAGTATGAGACAAAAGCGGGCACCCGCCCCGCGAGAGACGGAATGATGAATCTCGTCGCGTTCAACGTCAAAGGTCCAGGCGTGCAAGCACGATCGAATAAGAGGGGTAAGATGCGAGGTACGGTTAAATCCTGGAAGTACAGCAAGAGCATCGGCTTCATCACGGGCTCGGACGGAATGGTATGCCCGCTCGAACTCCCCCCGTTCGTCCCTGAAGTTTTTACTATCAACTGATTGCTCAGACACGTCTTCTCAAGACGGATTTTCCTGTCGTTGCAGGTGGTCCTGGCTGTGACGAGCTACGAACAGCCGCCTGCAGACACTCAGGTCGGCACTATGAAGGTCCTTCTACTGGGTTCTTGTTTTATAACGACCGAAACACGACACGTAGTGAGCAATTAGTACCATCTTAATGCACGTTTTTGCAGCCTCCCTCCATTCGAAACCGTTTCTTTCGTTCTTGGCCTACTCTTTCCCGTGTTTTACCAATCTGAAACATCCCACTCTCTCCTGCAGGATGTGTATGTGCACAGTTCCGCTTTTGGAGGTGGCTCGCTTGTTGTGGGCAGATCCGTGTTCTACGATGTGGAAGACGTCGGGCACCACACGGGCAGGAAAATTGCCGTCAACGTCTCTGGTGACGGAGTGCGTGAACAAGGAAAGCACCAGGGGAGAGTTACGAAATGGGTTACACCGAAGGGCTACGGCTTCGTCGAGTTGGAGACGGGAGACACTGCGTTTGTTCACAGGTCAGAGGTGGGCGATGGTAGCTGTGAGGCGGGAAAATACGTTTTCTTCGATCTGGAACGTGGCGATGATGGTCGACAAATTGCCGTCAACGTGTCAGGACCAGGTGTATGTGACCCGGAACCAACTTACACGCAAAATGGGAAAGGCGCTGGTAAATATGGAGGAGGGTATCAGGGTGACGAGTCTTATCCGGCCTACTCGGGACGCAAAGGTCACAAAGGTGGAAAGGGACAAAAGTCGGGGAAGGCTTCAGGCGGAACTGATGGGGGAAAAGGGTCGAAGAACCACGCGCCTATGTACGCAGCTGACCTGGAAGCAAAATTCAAAGCAAGTGCTAATGGAGGAAAACCACGCGGCTATCAGTCGCAGGGAAGCTGGGACGCGGGTTACAACGGGGCAGCTGGTAGCAGTGGGAAAGGATGGTACAACGGCTCAACCGGAAACGGCTTCAAGCAACCTCGAGGCGGTTCGTCGGAGTACGCAGGCGGCACCGGATACACTGAAACATACCAGAAAGCGAAGCCTCACTACTCTGCAAGCGGCACCTCTGAATTCAGTCCCTCCGGCCACAGCAAGCCGGGTGGCGTCTCGTACACCACGCGAACCATCCCCCCCGGTGGTGTGAGCACCAGTGGTTCGAAGTTCGTCTCTGGAGGCAAAGGCAGCTCGAAGACAGGCAAATCTTCGCAGAATAGCTACTCCGTGAGTGCTTACACTGACAAGTATTCCGACAAGTATTCCGACAAGTACACCGACAAGTACACCGACAAGTACACCGACAAGTACACTGACAAGTACACCGACAACAAATACACTGACAAGTACACGGACAAGTATACCGACAAGTATACTGACTGGACAGACAAGTACACCAGCAAGTACACTGACAAGAAAACAGACAAGTACTCCAGCAAGTACGGTGAACAGTACGGGGACACCAAAAAATACACTGAAAAATACGACAAGTACAGCTACCCCACGGATTCTTACACCGACAAGTACACCTCCGACAAGTACTCCGACAAGTACACTGACAAGTACAGCTACCCTGCATCTCGCTCTGGTGGCTCCAAGGGGAGCAAGGGCGGGAAGTCGAAGGGAAAAGGCGGGTCGAAGCACAGCAGCTCGTGGTACTGATGTGCGTTGCTCGTGTATGTTACCGATGCCCGCCGGGAAAAGAAAACACCGATGAACCGAACGAGTGCGGGGGTCAATCCATAGTGCAGAAATACTCCTAAGAAATTTGAAAGTGTCCACCAAACTTCTAAAAAAACACCGACAACAGTGTGTGTCCTCTGATGCGACGGCATCTCGATGCATACATGAAATGGGGTCACTGACCGACCTTTTGAGCAAGCAAATTATGAGACCCACTGGTAAGTGCACATGGCTTGTCTCCGCAACAGTGGTCGGAGCCGAGGTCGCGGCAACAAAACAACGAGGCCCCGAGAATCATGAAAGTTCTGAGCTACACTTTACAAGTTATTCATTGTACAGCAGGGAATGCTTGAAACAGAACCAGCCGTCAATCCGGGCTTTCTTCTAGCAGTTCGCGCGTGTCGTCTGGATTGTCGAAGTGAGGATCAAGCCTTGGCAACGAAGCGAAACTTTGGAAAAGAAGACTTACACTTGCATTCGTCTGTTCCCTTCGTTTCGGTGCAGCGCGGCAAAATCGAGACATCCACTTTATGATGCACGGAAGCTGGCCGTTGATTCCCCGGCTGAAATCTGCAGCACAACGTTCATCGAGCCCTTGCCCAGTTGAGCCAATTCAACTCGTAACCGACGAGGATAGCGTCATCCTGATAACACGGTACCGTGTATATCTGCACATTGTATGATGGCAGCTCAACAGTTGTCAAAGAAACCACGAAGTTCGATGCTACACATGAGCGACATAGGCTCACATCTGTTCATACTCGCATATCTTTATTCCTGTCCTTCCGGCCTGATCTCTCAGTGTTGTCACGACAGGCTTCGGATTGAGGGTTTCTTGGAATTCGTTCAGCGTGTAAAATTGCGGGCTACACAGAAAAGTGCAACCTCCTGAGCTCCCGCCCCTTTACGCCCCCTTCAACAAAAAGCCCGAAGATAAGTCAGGAGTTCCTCTCAAAACGAACGTGCCACAGGATATTCCCGGAATGGGATTCCTTCGTGCAAGCGATCCACTGCTTACTGTGGAAAGCCTACGTTGGAAAGTGATGTCGAAAACAGCAAATGGGCTGGGGTACGAAAGTGTGCGAGCGGTGAAAGGGAGGTTATACTTCTCCAATTCTGTTTTCTCTCTCAACCTACACCATGTTCGTTCTTTTCTGCTTCTTAGTATTAACACGGAGACACTATTTCCTTTCACCCGGGACACCAACCATCTCTTTCTGTCTTTCGTTTTCAACGTAAAAACTTAAAAAAAAATTGAACCCAGTCGTTAAAAGAGAACCCGTCGAGATGAACCCCACCAACGAAACGAGAATTCGAACCGCCGTGTTTTGCTTTCGTTCATCGCACGTGCATTTGGGAGCACTACATCTTACGTGCTCTCACTTGAATGCATGGTGGTACAGCACCAGGAAGACACTCCTATGCGATGAAAGCAGTACGTTAGACCCAGGTCCGCCCGGGTGCTTACAGGCGGGAGGGTATCCAAATAGTCCGTGTTGCGGCACACTGTCCCGGTCACTGATGAATTAGAATATTAGGAGAGATTGGTGGGTGAAGCGGCGCAAGCAAATCCGAAAGGAAAGATCACACCTGGCCGGCGGGTATTGTCGAAGGAACACTGATACCGTTCGCAGGTGAGCTGGCGAGGGTCCCCTCGCGACGACTCGCCGCGCAACTCTCCCTCCCTCGATCCAACCTCGCTCCTCCCCTCGAGCTCCGTCTCTTCCGTGCTATCGTCCCAAGCTCAAGCCGAAGCGAGCACTGCGGAGCCATGTTAGGGAGAAAGAGAGGAGGCAGGGAGGGTTCCGGCACGCACTGAAAAAAAACGAATCCAAACGGACCCGAGATCTTGTCGTGAAGAAGCTGCGAAAAGCAGAAGCTCGTACAGAGTAATCGTGAGAAATGTGCCCCTAAAGAGGCACCCGGGAGAAATGCGAAGCCATGCAAAACAAAAGCTGGAGTGAAAAGTGCGAAAGTCTTACGCTCCGCGAGCATAGCACTTTCGCTCTGCGCCCCTTGATTCCCCTTGTTTGAAACTCAACTACAAGCGCGGCTGAGCAAGGTGGCGACGGTTGGAAGACCAAAAAGGTAGCACAAACAGAGATCGTCGCGCGTGAAGGAAAATGCACTTGCCCACCTACGCCTTTCTTCTATGTTTTCACGGTGTCTCCTTCTGTTTCTTTCTTCTTCTTCCCCCCTTACTTCGCTTGCAGCATCCATTCTACTCCATGCTATTTTTTAACACCTGTTCCACATTTTTGTCGCTGGCCTTTACACGAGCCACCGGGCGAGATGACACCAACTCTTCGCTTCAAATGAAGTCAATGCGAGAGAGCAGCGTGATGTCAAATCCACACAGTCTATCGCGGACTATCAGTACCCAGACTCCTTCCGCAGTGTGTGCAATTCCCTCTACGGATTGTCCAAGCCTCGATTGCTGATTCGGTTGAGCTTGCCTGCAGGCTGCTTTCGTTTTGCTCGGATCGGCAGTGATTGCGAGATTTTCTCGCGAATACCCTCTACACATGATTGAGTAGTGATCAGCGACCGCCGAAGGAGGGGAAGGTAAAAAAAGCGGAAGGAAAGAACAACAAGCCGAAAATGGTTAAAGGAAAGGTGGTCGCTTGGAACCTGGCGAAGGGGTTCGGTTTCGTGGAGGCAGACGGCGAAAAAGCGTTCGTCCACACGACGGACCTCAACGGTGGGACCCTCAAGGTCGATGCCGACGTGACATACGAGACGAAGGAAAGCGAGAAGAAGGGCGAAAAACTCGTTGCCACGAATGTGAAGGGACCGGGTGTCGTGCCGAAGCCCAAAGGCAAAGGAAAGCTTACCGGAACCGTGAAGAAGTGGTCTGTTGGTAACTCCCTCGGCTTCATCCAGCCGGATGGAGAAGACGAAAAGGCCAAGGTGTGTAGCCCCTAAATACGCAAAGTGTTCCACTGGCAGTTACAGGATTAGACGGTAGTTCTAGCGGGTTTTGCTGTCCACCAGCATTAAAACGCCACAATTAACGCCGCCACAAATCGCATAATGTATAAAGGAGGAGCAGTTGATCAAGGACATCACCGACTCTGTGCTAAACAGCAGGGAGAACGCTTGATGCTGATTCAAAGGAACAGGTCGTAAAGTTTTGGAGTGCGGTAGGGCTTTTTCGTCCCTGTGCTCACCATCTCCTACGGCCTGTTGTGCTTGTAAAAGGCCGCACACGATCAACCAACTAGCGAATTGGCGCAAAGCAGCGCACTTTGCATGGCAGCAAATCATCCGAGACCGGCCGGACTCCAAACAATCGGGTTTCGGGCTCCCCCAGCAAAGAGACATCGATTGGCGAACCAGAACCGCTGAAGGTTGACCAGCTTGCCCGCTAGCATAATCTCCTCCAGCTCCTTGGCAATACATACATCGAAAAAGGCCTAAAATCGGCAAACCTGATCCGCCAGAATTACGCCGCCTTTAAAGAATACGTAGTTCAAGTCGCCAGAATTGCCGTCTATTCTGTATCCTTGTAGCTGTTTTACCAAATAAAACGTTCAAGCGAACTTTAACGCTAAAAACTGTCGATACGTGTACACTCGAGAATCCTATTTTTAATCCTATTTTTGGCTCGAGACCTGACGTTGCTCATCAGTAGAAGTTCGTCCATGACGCCTCTTCACAGATGACCCCTCGCGTAACATTCCACCCGTCTCACTTTCTACAGGACGTCTACGTTCACTCTTCTGCCTTCGGTGGCGGAAACCTGACGGTCGGCAAGACGGTCAACTTCGACGTCCAGGATGTCGAGCACAAGTCGGGTAGACAGGTGGCGACCAACGTTTCCGGAGAAGCCGTCCGAGGTGTTGGCTCCAAGAAGGGAACCGCAAAGAAATGGATCTTTTCCAAGGGCTTCGGGTTCATCGAGGAGGATGGCAAGCCGACGAAGGAGGAGGGCGACGAGAACGAGATCTACGTGCACTGCTCCGAGCTCGGAGGAGGGTACCTCATCGCCGGCAGGCAAGTGTTCTTCGACCTGGAGGAGAGGGAGAACGACGAGAAGAAGAGGACCCACGCAGTGAACCTCTCAGGCCCCGCAGTTAGACCCGCAGACGTGACAACCCACGTCGGCGGCTTTGGCAGAGGTGGCTTCGTCGGCGGGAGAGGTGGAGGCCGAGGGGGCTACGGTCGTGGCGGCAAGGGCTTCGGCGGTGGCAAAGGCGGAAAGGGCGGAAAGGGTAAGAAGTAAAGGCGCACAAAAGAGGAGTTTCTCCTTTAGCCCCAACCTCTGGCCCTGAGAAGAATAGGCTAAGGAAACTGCGAAACCCAAAGGAAAGAACGCGAACCCACACGGCTGCACAAAGACCCACCAACAAAACCGCACGCCACGTCCACACATGTGGGCCTTTTCGTTTAGACGCAGCCCACTATACCTCCAGAACACACGCATATACGTTGAAAGTTCGTGTCAGTCCAAGTGTTCCTCGCCACACATGAACTCGGGCACAACACGACTGACCAGTCCCAGTGGCAAAAGACTTCGCACCCGCAACACCCCCATGCCGCCCCCCTCTCCCTTTTCCCTTCGTCCCTGAAAGCCAGAATTTCGGTTGAAGATTGTTTCCACAAAGAACGCTGCGGACCAATTTAAGGGGACGTGCTGAAATTGTGTCGACATTATTAAACAAATTGCTTGGGGGCCGAGTGCTTTTTTCTCCTCTTACCGGCTCAGTTCTGGCGCAGTGGCGAAATAATATACTCCAACACAACTTGTCTTCAACTGGTTGCTCTTCCATTATTCTTCTTATTCCGGTCTCCGCTCTTTTTTTTAAAGCCATGTGCTCGTGTGGGAATCAATGGAGCCGATCGTAGTACCAAATCAGCTTGCAGAGCGAACAACTGAGTATCGAAACATCAAAGTGGACTACAGGCTCCACTGATTTTCCCACGGGAAGAGACCAGATTTGATACGCCCTTCTCGTTTCAGTGTCCTTTCATTTTACTGCCGTTGGTAGCCCGATTTTTGCTCACAGCCCGGACTACCAAACACGAACCAATACTCGTGCCTTTTCTTATCCCCACCTTCTTCGTTTCCTTTCACACTTTGATACAAATCTGACTGAAATCTAAAAGTAAGAAACAAAGGTAAACCCCGAAGACCGAATTAGTTTCGGGGGGTGGCGACTGACCAAGTCAGCACACTTCATCTACCACTATGAGACAATGTGTCTCTTTTTTTTTGCGAAAGGAGAAAGGAGAGGAGTGTGAAAAAGCTTCGTACAAAAGCCTCGTACCTACAACTATTTTCTTCCGGCACTGACGAAGTTTAGTGCGTCGTTTGGCACCGGCTTCATCAATTCTATGCGGTATTCACACACACACACACACCTGCACACGCACACACCCACACGCGCACACTCAGTCACTGCACACGAATCGTTCAGTTCGCGTCTTCAAGGCGATGAAGACTGCGGTGAACAGAAAGCAGGAAGAAAGGAAGGATGGTTTGAAGCCCGTGTGGGTGCCGTCCGAACTCACGTAGCAGAGAACACAGGAAAAAGAAATTCGACGTCAGCATTCAGAAAATAAAAAAAAAGTGGAAAAAGAGTTCAGACACCAGCACAACGCGAACTTTCACTCTAAAAAAAGACCTGCGAACGTAAACCCACAACGCACCATGTTTCCGACCGTTTCACTGCCGACGACGGCAGACTTTCTGAGAGCTTTCTTATTTCTTCTTTCAAGAAGTTCACGCCTCACAGGAACCTGCATGGAGCTCAACCCTGCGAAAACTGCGTGCGGTGCGCGAAACCAAGAGAATTACCACAGACCACATGTGCAGCACGGGCAAAGCATTGCACAACGTATCCCAGCGCGAGAGGGTTTGCGCCTTGTTACCTTTTTCTCGTCTCTCTCCTTCGTTCCCTCCTGCCTTCCTGCTCCCCACCTTTCCCGCTGCTCTTTTTTTTTCTTGAAGTGCACGCCTTTGCCGCTCGCGATCGGACCTTTTTTGTGTTGTGAACTGTACCTGCATCTCCCTCGCCTCTTGCCCAAAGGCTAGAGTGGCTTAGAGGACCGAAACATGCTCACAGTGCGGTGAGCACATACCATTCCAAGCTCCTACACGCCTTCGGCCGTACTAGATTAAAGGAAACCGACGACCGGTGCGGTCATAGTGTACGGCGTCTGCACAAGAAAGGCGAGTGTAAACACAACGTTGCACGGTCTCGGGGAACAAGCAGTGGCGGACAACGAAGCGTTAGAGTCATGCATGCGCCAAAAAGGGTTGGTCTCGACAGAGGCCCTGCCCTGGATCATCCGCTCGAACCTTCCCGCCCCCCCCCCCCCCCTCCACTCCTCAAGCCGATGCAAAAGCCACAGCGTGACGTTTCCTTTCTTTATTTGGCGAGAGTGTTCTTCCTTCCTTCCTGTTCTGCCTATTTTTTCTTCTGCTTTCGTTTTTTTTCTTTGCAGATCGTTTCCTTATCTCTTCCACTTTCCAGCGAGTCCCACCCCGTTCCACGCCTGCTCGAGTATTACGAAGCCACCTTCTCCTTCTCTCTCGCTCAGTGTCGTGGGCTGTTCCAGTCTCCGGGGGTAATGCCTCGTGGTACAGAGCACGTGTTGGTAATGAAAGTTATGTACCGTAATTGGAATAATGTTGAACTGAACTAAAGCTGGAACGGGTAAATGACAGACCGGGTAAAACCTGGGACACCCGGGGGGTGTCCCAGGTAGTCACCTGACTGACTGGCACCAGTGGTGGTCCTGCAGCCGCGGCATCTAGGGGTCGAGCTGAGTATTGAGCCCCCCGAAGGCGCGGGCAAGCACCAGGTCGTGATATTCCGCGAAGTACGCAAAGTCGCAAACCCGAAAAAAAAAAAAAAATGCCGGACCGGTTGTTTTTGTGGGTAGCGTTCGGCCACCATAGCTCCACGAACGTAGTCCCACACTCTCCGCTTAGTCCACGGGGGTCGTACGTCAAGCATTTTTTCCGGGTTACAAAAAAAAAATGCCGAACCGGATAAAACCTGGGACACCCAGCCCCATTTTTGGGGGGTTACCCGGTATGCCGCAGAATAAACAACCGTTTGACCGTTTCGGTCAATGGGGGTCATAGACTCTTGAGTAGCCGTTGGTGTGGGCCGTCTCGCCCATACCGACACCCATCGAAATCAGCCGGATGAAGTCTTGGGTATAGTCCGGCTCTATTTTGCGCGAACCAGATCCGACCACAGCCTGGTTGCGCGCCGCTCGTTGCACCAACTGCAGGGTGCCGCCAATGATCAGGGCGCTTGAAGACCCGGCAAGCACACTGAGCGGATGGTTAACACCGGGGTGGCAACACCTTAAAAGGAACGTGCACACCCCAACGAAGCTTCACCACCGCCCACCCCCCGCCTACGGAACCCCCCAATCCCGGGAAACACCCCCTGCGGGTGGAAACACAAAACAAGCCCCCACGAATTGCCGCGGGGTGACAACCTTCCGCTTTGACAACAGGAACGTTTGCACCCGCCACTAAACCCAGATTCACCTGTGTTTCGTGTGGGCTACAGCACATTCACCTCCTTTGATCTTTTGCAGCTGGCAGCCTCAAGTATTTCCTACAAAGCAGGTGCTTATACAAAAAAAAAAAGCCGATACAGCCATGGTCAACGGAAAGGTCAGCTCATGGAACCTCGCGAAGGGGTTCGGCTTCGTTGAGACCGAGGACGGCAAGAGCGGGTTCGTGCACACGTCGACCATTAAGGGTGGGACTTTGAAGGCGGGCGCCGCCGTCTCATTCGATCTCGAAGAAAGCGACAGAAAAGACAAGAAGCTGATCGCCACGAACGTGAAAGGCGCAGGCGTCGTGCCGAAGCCCAAGGGCAAAGGCAAGCTTACCGGCACCGTCAAGAAGTGGTCAGTCGGCAACTCTCTCGGCTTCATCGAGCCCGAGGGTACCGAAGACAAGAAGGTGTGTTGGGGGGGGAGGACACACCCGCTAATTATCTCACAGTGGGCACTGCTCACCTATGGTGGTTCGCCTTTATTCACTTGCATTCCAAGCAAATGAGAATGAGCGTGTTCGCACACCATGTAGCAAGATGATTGAATCCTCTTGGACCAGAAGGCAGGTGCCACCGAAATCGAAGAAGAGAACAGCCAATACCAAAATGAAGAAAAAGGACTCTCACCTGGACCTTCTCCGGTGAAACAGCCTTTTCTAACCGACTCGGGCTTTTTTTTTGATCGAATCGGCCGGTCATAAACGAAATAATCTCTTTTTTTGCAGGATGTGTACGTCCACGCCTCGTCTTTCGGTGGAGGCAACCTGGAAGTCGGTAAGAAGGTGAACTTCGACGTCGAGGACGTGGAGCACAAGTCCGGCAGAAAGATCGCAACCAACGTGTCCGGAGAGGCAGTTCTCGGAGTTGGCAAGAAGGTCGGCACCGTGAAGAAGTGGATCCACCCGAAGGGGTACGGGTTTGTGCAGCCGGAAGGCGGGTCGGAGGACGACGAAGTGTACGTGCACTGCAGCGTCCTCGGGGGAGGCTACCTCCTTAGCGGGAAGCAAGTCTTCTACGACATGGGCGAGAAGAAGGACGAGAAGGAGACCCGGTCACTGGCCGTCAACGTCTCGGGACCTGCTGTGCGACCCCCCGACAGCTTCGCGGCGATGCCGATGGGCAGAGGCGCCATCACCGGCAGAGGCGGCGGCCGGGGCAACTCCGGCGGCTACGGCCGTGGCGGCAGGGGTCAGTACTAGAAGGCCCACCGCCTTCGTTTCAAACCCGCTTTCGACCACCCGCACCGACCTTTAGATAGACCGCACCCTCCAAATGCAACGTTTGATGCTAGCATCAATCGGGCATGAGAGGCAGGCAGTACTGCCTGAACACCAAAACTAAGTGCGGTACAAGCGAGGCCCCGGGATGCACCCAAAGAGGAGAGGTCAATCTGCCAAATTGAGACGCGAACAATCTGCAGAAAGCCACCGCCCCCCGGAGAGCCGCGGAGAGAGGCAACCGCATTGCAACGCTTCAAACACGGGGTTACTCCCTTTTCCTCTGTTTTTTTTGCTTCTGCGTAGTGCTTTTCCTGTTTCTTTCTCTTGCCGGGAATGGCAGCCGGAGCGCACCCATTACACTGTTCCAAAAGAAGTGTCGCCTTTTTTTTTTACAGCTCAAGTCGCCGGACTCGAAGTCTGCATCTAAAAAGGTTTCACCACCCAACCCAACTGAACGCGCGTGTCTCGGGTGAGCCAAGAGACACCTCTACCACGAGGCGCCCATCAAGTTTAGGTTCGAGAACTCGTTCGTACAGGATCAACCTGGCGAATCACTCCACCAACCAATGTTGCCCGGGAGATATTTAGCCTTAGCAGAGGGATACCTGCCGATTAGCACAGCATTCCCAAACTGAGCGACTCGTGCTAGCAAGGAGTTAACCAACATGGCTCGTCGAGGAAATACGGGACTCTCACCCTCTGTGGATACCCCATTCCACTCGACGCCAGTTGTGCCCAGCTCGGTTCATCAAGAACGAGCGAGCCTGATCAGTGGTTGCTTTGGAATTTTGTGTTTCCCCCCCGGATTTGTCGAAATCTCCAGAAGAACTTACCTCTCAGCGAGTGCTCGGCTGAGGGGAGAGGGTGGGGACAGAAGCGTCGAAAATATAGAGCGACAATGACTACCAATGATCCGTTCGTAACGCGATTCTTTTTTTTTTTACAACACCCCCCCTTTTTCTTTTACCGCCCCACGCGCACCCCCCCCCCCTCTCTCTCTCGCTTTGCTTCGATTCCTTTCTTCACCGTTTCTTCATGGCACAGTCATTGTACTGAAATGAACAGTTCCGAAGCAACGGGGTTTTGCACATGAAAAGTTTAACGAAGCCAACAGGAAAGTGGAGATCCAGGACCCCCAGAGGTTTGAGCCGTCTTTTCCGCGACGATCAAGAATATCTTGCCTCATCACCATCACTATCCCTACTCAGGTGATGATGATCGTCCGTTGCTTCTCGTTTGTCGGTGCAAGCCCCCTACTTCGGAAACGTACCCGGGAGCAGAACTCTCCTAGCCACCCCCCTGCAAGAAATAGTTGCCAAGGCCTCACCAATCTGTGGGCGAAAAACTGGGCAAACCAGCAAGGGGGGAGCGACCGAATCCACGCAGGACCGGCACCTCCTTTTCGTGTTGCTTTAGCTGCCCAGGGACGTCATGTGCGCTGTCTCAACGTTTGCCACCGGCTGCTCTCCGAAACACGTGGAACACCTGTCTGAAGAAAACGAAGACAGTCGTCTCTCTCGCTTTCTCTCTCATACGATCAAAAAGGTTCACTCAACCTAGATCGTCGTGGCAAGATGTTCCTGGTGTATGCTGTGTCTCATGTGGCCCGACGGGGGGTTGCGTCTCAATTCTATTTGTTTTTTTTTTTTTGTTTCTGCTGTTTTCAAACGCCGCTTACCCTTCCCCCGTCTCCAGGATTCGTTTTCTAAGCCCCCCCGACGCACGTTCTTCGAACCGAAGGTCGAGTTCGAGTGTCTTCTCGCCGCTTTCTTTTACGTACACAAGACGCTAGGCACAAGAGAAGTTGAGTGCGGGTTTCCGCCTGTCAGACATGCCGCCCTTGACCCCATGACCTCTTGGCTCAGTATCGGAGCGTGCGTAACGCCAGCCCACTCCCGATTATAAACGGCGTCGAAAGACACCAATCCGTACGTCCATACAGGATCGTCGGAACCACAACAAACACAGGGCATTAGCTTCCCATTCCAAAATCCGTCAGCTGACGGAATTTGGAAATCCGGGCGGCTCAAAAATAAAAAAAAAGTACCTTCGATGAAAAAGGTCGTGGGGGTCCGGTGGAGGCGTGGGTTAGGCCGCTGTGCCACGAAGCTGGCTGGCGATCAAGGGCTGGGCTGGCGGTCAGGGGCTGGGCATCGGTGGGTCGCCGCTGGGCATGGTGGGCTGGCTGGCAGAACTGGGGCTGCCGCGGGAGCTGAGCCGAGTGAGAGAGTCGAGGCTCAGAAGTAGCCCGGAGTTCGTGACAGATTCTTTCCGAGTTGACACAAGTGCCTTGTTCCGTGTGATATCCGGTCTGCATCTACTCGTGCCAATGATTTACCAGCACACAGTATCTGAGTTGTGGATGAATTTGAAATGGGCTGTTGTTCATTCTTCAGGAATGTGCACCCGGGGGAGCGGGCGAGGGTCACACAGGTGGCAAACAGTGCCACCAGTACGTTGGTGGGTATGTTTAACGCGACAAACGGACTGAGAAGTACAAACTCTTTCTCCACCTGAATGTACCGTACCGTTTGCCGGGGGGCGGAGCCCCCATTTTGGAAGGTTCGGGTGGCCCAAACAAAGGCTTATCACTACCCGTCTTGAAACACGGACCAAGGAGTCTAACACGTGTGCGAGGCTTAGGGTGTCAAACCCACAAGCCGCACTGAAAGGGAGATGTGCCAATCCTTGAGGACGCAGCACAGCCCGATCCTGGAAAGGGATTTGAGGTTAAGTACACTTGTTGGGACCCGAAAGATGAGTTTCAGAGCGGGAAAAGCAAATTGGCTATTGAGACGGAATTTGGAAAACTGAGGCAAAATGAAGCTAATAGCCTGAACAAACTCTTCAGGGGATTAGTTTCCGTTGCAGATTTAGACCGACGGTCTAAATCTGCAAACCGGACTTGGCCGGGGAAAAAAAAAAATGTTCAAAAAACGGTGTCCACAGTAAATATAGGCGGGGGGTGTGGTGTTTGTAGCGGAATTGAACGGCAGTGACTGGGACTCCGCTGCTGAGACCCAGCCACTGCCGTTCAATTGTGTTCAGCTTCGGGTCGGCAGGTTGCAGCTGCCTCTGTGCTTCATTACCAGATCAAGGTCCTGTTTGTCAGTATCCCACACGAGCTAAGAGTTGCCCACATATGATAAAGGGGGGCGGAGTTATTTTTGCCCAAATTTTCCGTCGCGCCTTCGGCGCGATGTTGCTAAAAATAACGCTAAAAATGTTGTTGTAAGCACGGCGGCGCACACCAAAACCGTGGACCTATTATCATAGGAAAATAGGTCCCCAGGTCCACCCCCCTTCAGCTGCCTGATGAGACTGTCTGTTTACGATTTTGACTGTTTTTGGAGCGCGTCCCCATATGGCACCCAACCCCAGAAGCATTCAGAAACCCCCGAAACGCTTGATCCAGACTGGTGTAGGTTGAAAAAAACGCCCGCAAAATAAAAAGTGTCGCCAACCTCACGGGGTGACCATAATTGACCCACAAAGGACCATGAAGACCCCTCTTTTGCCGAACGAAGTTGTGGAGATGTGTCGGCTCCGCCCCAAGACGCCGTACATCGGCGAAAACGGCACCGAAACACCGCCCAAAACCACCCCTTAGTAACGGTCTAAATCTGCAAACCCTGGAAGCCTTCAGACGAATACCCTGAAAATCTTACTCTACAAAAAAAAACCGACTGGGAACAAGGAAGAACCGAAAACGGAGGGAGTTGGGATGGCTAGCGTAGTCGTCAGCAACGGCAAGCCTGTGACGTTCCGCTTCAGGAACGGCGGCGTGGAGTGCGTTGTGAACGGCGTGCAAGCACACGCGGTGCGCCCGAGCGAAGAAAGACGCCCGTCTGAGCAGAATGATGGCTCGCAGAAGGGCGAGCAGAAGGGCGAGCAGAAGGAGGCCGCCGCTGCACGAGGCGACCACAGCTTCACCCCCGAGAGGGACATGTCGCCGTTGACCCCAAGCGAAGAGCAGTCGTGGTCCAGCGGAGGAACCGCCGGGGCGCTGCCGAGCGAACGGAAAACGTCGACCTTCGACGTCAAAAAGATGACCGAAGCCATCTACGGCGGCCCCGAGCAGGTGGCCCGGCGGCAGTTCGTGCTCGCGCCGCAGAGGCACCACGTGCTGAAGCCCCTCGAGAAGTACGACATGTCGCGCGAGGCGGTTATGGCGGCGCACCACCGCGACTTCATCGCCATTCACAAGGCGTTCACGAAGAAGGGGTACCGCCCCACGATCGCGGAGACCGGCTGGATGGCCGCCACCAGCACAAACAGCGGTAGCTTGACGACGCACATGGGGCTTTTCCTGCCGACCATTATCGGGCAGGCGTCCAACCAGCAGAAGATGCTGTGGGTTCCCCGCGCCATGAACTTCTCCATCATCGGCGCCTATGCGCAGACGGAGCTCGGGCACGGCAGCAACGTTCGCGCGCTCCAAACGACCGCCGTCTACGACGCCGGGGAGCAGTGCTTCTTCCTCAACACGCCGACCCTGCAGAGCATGAAGTTTTGGAACTCCGGCGCCGGGCTGGTGGCAACGCACTGCGTCTGCTACGCGCAGCTCTCGACCGGCGGCGTGAACCACGGGGTGCACGTGTTCTTCGTCCAGCTGCGCGACGAGCACCACAGGCCGCTCGCCGGGTTTGAGATCGGCGACTGCGGGAACAAGCTGGGCGACAACGGCATCGACTGCGGGTACATCCGCATGCGGGACGTCAGGGTCCCGCGGGAGCACCTGCTCGCCAAAAAAGCGCACGTCGAACCCGACGGGACGTACGTTAGGCACACCCCCGCAAAGGGCGGCGACGTGAAGATCGCAGAACGGCTCTCGTACATGACGATGCTCACCGCCCGGGTGCACATGATCACGGCTGCCGGCGGGAAGCTTGCGCTGGGCGTGACGACAGGCGTCCGGTACGGCTGCGTGCGCAGGCAAGGGTTCGTCGCGGCCTCTGGCGTCGAGGAGCGGAAGATCATCGACTACCCCGTGCAGCGCTACCGGCTGTTCAAACAGCTTGCGCTATCGTATGCGATGCAGTTCGCGGGGCATTGGATGCACCAGCGCTTCGAGGCGCTCTCGAAGGACCTGTACCAGGACCCGTTCAAGACGGCCGATGACGATGGAGCGGAAAAGCCGCCCCCGGACACCTCCGACCTGCCCGAAATCCATGCGAGCGCGGCGGGGCTGAAGGGCCTCTGCACGCGGCTCGCCGCCGACGGGCTCGAGGAGTGCCGGAAGTGCTGCGGCGGCCACGGGTACCTGCTCGCAGGCGGCGTCGCCGCCACGTGGGCAGACTACGTGTGGCAGGCTACCGCCGAGGGCGACGCGGTCGTGATGCTGCTGCAGACGGCGCGGTTCCTCGTCAAAACGCTCGCGGTGGCGCGCACCGGCCGGGACGCCCTCCCCGGGGCCATGACGTATCTGCAGCCCTTCCGGCGCAACCCCGCGTACGACCCCACAAGCGCTCGAGCCTCGGCTCCACGGTTCACCGACGCGTCGCAGCACCTGACGCTGGCCGACATGCTGCAGCACCGGGCCTTGCTGGCTGTCTACCTGGCGGACCGGCACATCGAGTCGTTGAAGGCAGGTGGCATGTCGAAGGAGCAGGCGTGGCACGCCGCGTCGCGCAGTTTGGTGGCGGCGGCGGAGCGGCACTGCTACTACGTGCTGTACCGGCAGTTTTCGGACTCGGTCGACCGAGTGGCGGACGGGTCGAGCAAGCAGGCCCTGCGGCGGGTGTGCACTCTGTACGGGCTCACGCAGGTGCACGAGGGCAGCGGCTGGGCGGGCATCGTCGACGCCGGCACGGCGGTGGCAGTCAGTGCTGCCATCGAGCAGGTCCTCGCCGAGCTCCGGCCGGACGCGGTCGCGCTGGTCGACGCCTTCGACATCCCCGACCGGGTCCTGAACTCTGTCCTCGGCCGCAGCGACGGCAACGTGTACGAGGCCCTCTACGCTAACGCGCGCGACTCTTCGCTCAACAAAACCGCGCCGTTCGCCGGGTTCACCGAGCACCTCCAGCCACACCTCGACGCCAAGTTCCTCGCGCTCCGCGGCGACGCGCCGGAGCAGCTCAAGAAAGCGATGGCTCCCAAGAAGAAGAAACTGGCCAAGCTTTGAAGCACCCATCTTCTTCTTTTATATTATACTAAAGGGGGGGTAGACCTATTATCCACCCGTTTTTTTTCCGGAAATTCCGCGAACATTAAAACTAGTGGCGTTAAAAATTGCTATCATCCAGGCTTTATCCAATGGTTATCCAAGGGCTATCCAGGGTTTTGTTGCAGGGTGGTGTTTTTTTCCTTCGCGCCTTCGGCGCGATATTGATTGTTGTTTGGTAAAACCAACCTGTCCGGTCGAGTGTTAGTGGGTGCCCTTAGACAATTCTGCTTGTCTAGGTTACGAAGTGTCAACACGAATGAACGAAGGATCGAAAAGCAACATTGCTGTGAACGCTTGGCTGCCGCAAGCCCCCTTCCCTGTGGCAAAATTTTTCTGTCACCTCCGGCTTCATCATAACTGAGGGATTTCGATATCACAAGGCACTCCCGCGACCGTTCTTTTGCCGCCGGGCCGACGTTCATCCCCTGCACTGGATGCGGTAGAAGTCAAGGAAGAAGTGCCACAGAACAACCCACAGGTTGACATACCAGCCGTATCTGCACCAGTTGCACCTGCACCGGGTCCAACCAATGCTGAGTGCACTGAGACAACAGAAACTAGTCCACACCAGCCAGGAGGAGCGGCGCTTCAGCCGTCCTCTTCACAGCGCCAGCAAAGCAAAGCGCACCCACAGGGTGGCAGAGTGTGCTGGTTCACAAAACACTACACCAAACCGCGGCCTTTGAGAAACCATTGATCAGCCTCTTTTCCGTTTTAACAGCTCTTTTTTTGCTTGTTGGCAACATTTACATCCTATGCTGTTTCCACACTTCTTCTCGCTTGGTGTGCTGTTGTTACACTCACAGCAGGTGGATAGGCCCACTTCCATAAAATTTTAACTCGCCGCTGAAAAATTAAAAAGTTAAATTTATCTCCAAAACCAGAGGTACAACATAGCCAGTAACCCAGGAGGAGGGTTGTGGGCTACTCGAGAAGAAACCACCCTCCCTTCCCGGCGGCGGGTGACCTCGACCTTCAGGCCGAGGAATACCTCAAAGCTCTCGCCTTGCGTCACTCGTGTGTTTGTCAAGATGGCTCCGTTCTTCTCCGTGCAGTACTGGCCTTTTCGCTTCGCACTCGGGGGTTTGAGGAATTGAGGTACATTCGCAGACCCTGATGGAGAACGCGTTACGTTCTTCCTCCGTCGTGAGTCGCCCGGCTTCGGCGTTGCTCCACTGCGTGATGTCCACCCCCCGCAGTATGCGCTGGACGGGCATCGTCGACGCCGGGACAATGGCTGCGCCGCGTTTCGCGGCGACGCGCCGAAGCAGCTCGAGAATGCGATGGCTCCCAAGAAAAAGAAGAAGCACACCAAGCTTTGAAACACCAATTTCTTTGCGCTTGCCGCTGCTGTGTGCGCTCGGATTGGCGCCGCTCAAGCGGCCACCTTAAGTCATTCGTTTGTTTGTAAAGACCGTTCCGTTCTTCTCCCCGACTTGTTCCCGGATTAGGACGACACATGCTACAACTACTGTGCTTGCCGGCTGATTAATTTCGAAGCGGCTTTTCTTCCCCCTGGGGGTTCAACGTACATTTTACGGGCAGCGCTGATTGCACCGGGCGGCCTAAGACGACTGAGCCAGGGGTCTTTTCCGCTGTGAAAAAAAAGAGACCACCCAAGCAACTTTAGCATCGCTCATGACCTCGTGAGAATGCGGGAGCGCCCACTTAGAGTCTTCCCCGAGCCAACTCCCCCAGGTGACAAGCCACTTCAGGACACTGTTCGGTTCGATTGTTAGTAGTGCCTGCAGGTAGGGCCTGCCCGACCTGAGCTTTTCCGCAAAATTAATAAGGTAGGGCGCTGCCCTACCTGGCTGCCCTGGCAGCATGTGGATTTGGAAAAACGATGAATCAAATGGTTCTCTCGATATTGTCTGACTGGAATGCAATGCATGGTTGCATCATCAGAAGGCAAAACCAACAGTAGCCCTGGAGGCATGAAATGGTCTGATTGGCAGACCCTCTAAAAATCAGCCGGCCGATTATCGGCCGGTCAAATTTTCAGTTCCCCCCCCCGGCCGAAATGGGCCGATTTTTCCTTAGCGCGAACACTGGGCGCCGCTGTTGCTGAAGGGAACACTTCCGGAACACGTCTGCACATGAGTACTGAGAACAAAGCACAAACGAACTAGTGCCACCGCAGAAATAACCACCCCTGAGAACTTTTATACCCCTGTGCACGCGAAGAACAAGAACGAAGAGTGTTGGACCATTACCATTGTTCAGTTGCTGCTGATCTGCTGTTGTTACTCATTGCGAGACCTACCCCAAGAAGTGTTCTCTCTGTACTAAGTAATGTCCGTGAAGGTGCACGAGGCGGCTGGACGGGCGTCGACGCCGGCACGGCGGCTACGGTCAGCGCTGCCGTCGAGCAGGTCCTCGCCGAACTCCGGCCGGACGCGGTCGCGCTGGTCGACGCCTTCGGCATCCCCGACCTGGTCCTGAACTCCGTCCTCGGCCGCAGCGACGGCAACGCGCCGACAAGGCCCTCTACAAGAGCGCGTGCAACTCTTCGCTCAACAAAACCGCGCCGTTCGAGCACCACCAGCCGCACCTCGACGCCAAACTCCCGTGCTCCGCGGCGCGACGCGCCGAAGCAACTCAAGAAAGCGATGACGCCAAGAAGAAGAAGAAGAAGAAGAAGAAGAAGAAGAAGAAGAAGAAGAAGAAGAAGAAGAAGCTTGCCAAGCTTTGCAGCTCCCATCTTCTGCATGATCTTTCAGTACTAGGCTCTCCTTCTTCTTTTTTTGAGTGCTGAGTTAGGTCCGTGAAGGGCAGCTTGCAATTGTGGGGCTGTTCTCGAACTAATCCCATACTTGCGCACACCGCATGTTATCCTGTGTGATGCTTCCACACCACAACCAAAACATCAACACAACAAACGTACCGATGGCATTGCTCTCGGGCGATCTTCTTCGTTTTCCCCTTGCACGCTCGTTCCCTCTCTTTACGAAGATCGACTCTTTTCTGTCATCCTTCTGGCTTTACTTCGGCGTGTTTACACAGTGAGTGTGGCGTGCCTTGTGCGATTCGCGGCCACGCACTGCATCCGACGAATAAAGGAGCTTGTCACGCGCTCACCAGTTTCTTGTAGGATGGGAAAGCCTTTCATATTCTCGTTTAAGTCAGCGCAACAGACAGTAGAATGGGGGTGCGACAATTCCTTCGAAAATGACAAGGGGTTCGTCCGTCCCGCTCGGTCGCACGACCGAATGAGAACTTCAGTCCGAAGCAGCACCGCTACACACTGACCTTTCTGAACGATGGCCGTTTTGAAGACCTTTGCACATCGGCCTCTGTCCCGCGCACTGGCTTGGTGATGCACACACCACATCCGACAGACGACAACATAACAGATCACTCAGCTAAAAGCAATACCCGTGTATGCCTTCCCTCCTCCCGTGGCTTTCTCCTGCTTATTACTAAGTTGCTACCATGCGCTTGAGGAGGTGGCTTCTGCAGTCTAGGGTGGGGAAGAGGGAGGACTTTCCCTGTTGGATGGAAAGCATCAAGAGTGCGGACCCAATGATACCGTGCGACAAGCGCGGCACTCCACTGTTCGCTCACTCCCTCGTGGGCTCCATTTCGCTGCGGTCACTTGCGAGTCTTTGATTGCAATTTCCGGTCTCAGTCCTGGCCCCATTTTGAATGATGCTTCATAAAACAACAAGAGTATCCGATTTTGTACTTTCCTCCGGGATCGCAACGACTTGTGGACAATCATGGTAACCACTGACCTTTTACCGCAAACTCGCGACTCCCTGCCTTCGTAATGTCTACCTCCCATATTGCAAATCGTCCAGCGAGTCCTGCAATCTGGTGCTTTCGCTGTGCCTCTGCACCAATCTTCTTCGGTGCCGATGATGCTCGATATAACCAACAATCCGATGTCGCACCTTCCTCCGGGGTCGCAATGCCACCCACTGCACTTGAATCGCGACCAAGGCAGTGCCACGTTCGTATAATTCCGCAAGCCATTGTCGCGTTTCCATGTTTACGGTGCCGTCGTTGTGCCCTGCGTCCAGTCGCCTGTCGAGTCGATGCGACGTAGAATGATGCTTAATAAAACAACAAGAGTATCCGATGACGTACGTTCCTTTTTTTGATCGGCAACGACATTGCGGACAACCATGGTATCCACTGACGTTTGATTCGCAACCGCATTTTCCTGCCTTCGTGAATTCAACCGCAGCCATTTTGCGAATTGTCCGCTGTACCTCTGCACCAATCTCGTTCGATGCCGTAGGATGATGCTCAATAAAACAACAAGAGTATCCGATGTCGTGCTTTCCTCCGGGATCGCAACGACAACGCGGACAACCATGGTATCCACTGACACTTGAATCGCAACTGTTCCGTAACATGGTTCTGTCATTGTGCCGCGTCCCGTCCAATCGAAGCGACGTAGAATGATGCTTAATAAAACAACAAGAGTATCCGACGTCTTTCTTTCCTTCGGGATTGTCACGACATTGCGGACAACCATGGTATCCACTGACGCTTGAAGGGCAACCGAGGCTTCCGCAAGCCATCTGCGAATTGTCCAACGCGTTCCGCAACCGCCATTGTTGTGCCCTGCGTCCCGTCCATTTGATACGATCGTATACGACGCAACATGATGCTTCTAAAACAACAAGAGTATCCGATGTCGAACTTTCCTCCGGGATAGCAGCGACGTTGCGGACAACCATGGTATTTACTGACATCGGTCAAGCAGCCTACATTTCGTGGTGCTGTGGCGGGTTTGCGGGCTAACCCGCTCGTCGTCCTGCCGGGAATCTGCTGTGGCTTGGCTTTTTCTCGAGCCGTGCGGTATTCCTGTCAGGCAGCTTCCCCCGGTTCTATGAGGCCTCAGAAACCTATTCAGGATGATGTTCAATAAACCAACAAGAGTATCCGACTGCACACGCTTCCTCAGGGATCGCGGGCATTTGAGGATAACCATGGTATCCCACTGACTCCGCGTTGTCGCAGTGCGGGCAGAACGGAAGTCGGACTTGGCACAACATGTAACTTCCTTATCACAACGTCCACATTCACTCCCTGCCGCCATTGACGACTCGTTGAGTCTGCAGCGGTACCCTCCATTCCACGAATAGGGACTGATTCCCGGCCGTGGCTATTATCGCATCCTGCATCCTCTCTGTCACTATGTCCTCGATATGATGCACAATTTTAACGGCGTGTGAAACGATGGTGATCCTTTGTCGCAACCAAGATCTGTTCTGATCCCATCACGGTCCTCTTTCACACTTTTTCCTAAATTGTATGAGTCGAGTACGGTTTTTGTTTGGGCTATCTCCTGTTCGGGATTTCCGATGTGCTGAAGTAGAGCCAGCTGATTTCTGTTTCAAACGAGTGTCAGTTCTCAGCAAAAGCCGGCTGCTGCAGTGGAACGACCAGGTGCCTGCAATCACATCACTGGGCGGCTTATGCTGGCTCGGCAGCTTTGAGCTTGGCTGGCTGCTTTGACTGGCTTTGGCTTTTCCCACTGGCAAGCATGGCGAAAATGGAGGACATGCGGAGGCGTGCGCAAAACCACTGCTTCGGTTTCAAACCTCTAGTTTTGGAGATGATGCATACTCTAGCGATGTGTGAAAGCGAGCGATAGCGATCCCCGCAACCAAGATCTGTTCTGTTCCTGTGTTGCTGCAGCGCACGATTATGTTTGTCTGTTGCCATTCGTCGGACATGATGCCTATTAGAATGACATGTGAAGCGCTAGTGATCCTTTGTCGCAAACCAAGATCTGTTCTGATCCTCGTCGCAGGCAGCTCCTCGATCTTTCGGACCCTTTGCCTATTGCCGTTCCTTTCGGAGATGATGCACATTACAACGACATGTGAAAGCGATAATGATCCTTTAGTCGCAACCAAGATCTGTTCTGATCCTCTCTGTTGCTGCAGGCGCTTCATCGGCGTCCGATTCTGTTTGTCTGTCGCCATGTTTCGGATATGATGCCTATACAATGACATGTGAAGAGTAAGTGATCGTTTGTCGCAAACCAAGATCTGTTCTGATCCTCGTCACAGGCAGCTCCTCTTTCGGACCCTTTGCCTATTGCCGTTTCTAGACTTCTTTTGGAGATTATGCACAATACAACGACATGTGAAAGCGATATTGATCCTTTAGTCGCAACCAAGATCTGTTCTGATCCTCTCTGTTGCTGCAGGTGCATCATCGCTTCCGTTTCTGTTGTCTGTCGCCGTGCTTCGGATATGATGCCTATACAATGACATGTGAAGCGCAAGTGATCGTTTGTCTCAAACCAAGATCTGTTCTGATCCTCGTCACGTGCAGCTTCTCGGTCTTGCCCTTTGCTTATTGCTGTTTCTTTCGGAGATGATGCACATTCTAACGACATGTGAAAGCGATAATGATCCTTTGTCACAACCAAGATCTGTTCTGATTCTCCGTAGCTGCAGGTGCACTATCGGTCTCGGGTTCTCTATGACTATCGCAGTTCTTCGGAGATGATGCATACTTTAATGACATGTGAAGCAGTAGTGATCCTTTGTCGTAACCAAGATCTGTTCTGATCCCCGAGCTTTGCTGGAGCTGCAGAGAACCATGCTGGCTTGTGCTGCACTCTCCTCGTTTCTCGTTCAGTGTCGTCCCAGCAGTTCTGCATATCTTTTGAACTCCGTCTGTCTCCGCCCACTGCCCATGCCCAGGACTGCATCTAGTACGCTCAAGACCTTCTCTTCTTGGGCTTGCTTGCCTACCGGTTCCTCGTTCCTTCCCAACATCCTTCCTGATTGAATGTCTATGAGAAGTCGCGTTCGATTCATGATGACAACCTTTAATTCATTCACGGCGTATGAGATTCTCTATGATTCCCATTTCTACCAAGATCTGTTCTGACACCTTGGCAGCAGTCCACTGGTTCTATTGGATGAGCACTCAACGTGATGACAACCTTTCATTCATTCACGGCGTATGAGATCCTCCATGATTCCTGTTTTTACCAAGATCTGTTCTGACACTGGCTCTGTGCATTTCGCATCCAAGACATATTGTCAACCGACAAATCCTCTGCCCAGTTGTTTTCTTGACTGATCGTTCCACGTGATGACAACCTTTAATTCATTCACGGCGTATGAGATCCTCCATGATTCCTGTATTTACCAAGATCTGTTCTGACTCTGTTTCCGTGCACTTGTTCACTTGAACGCAAAATCGTGTCCAAGACATATTGTCAACCTTAAAATCATCTGACCAGATTTTTCTTGGATGAGCGTAATACGTGATGACAACCTTTAATTCATTCACGGCGTATGAGATCCTCCATGATTCCTGTATTTACCAAGATCTGTTCTGACATTGTTTCCGTGCAGCTTCACTCGTCCACTCAAATGCGAAATCGCGTTCAAGACATATGGCCACCTTCGAATCCTCCTTGGGTTAAGCAAGATTTGTTTTGACACTTGTTCTGCCACTTTCCAGTTGTTCTCATGGATGATCGTTAACGTGATGACAACCTTTAATTCATTCACGGCGTATGAGATCTTCCATGATTCCTGTTTTTACCAAGATCTGTTCTGACAATTCCGCTCTCAGGCTGTGCACGCTTGCATTTTGCTGCGACACGGGGGCTGATTCATGATGATGGATATCTGACTGACAACCTTGTTCGAACAGGTGGCACCCACTCTCTCGACAGTACTTTCTCGATCTCGATCTCGATCACCCGACTATCCAGCCAAGTTCCATTCAATTTAACACACACACAGAATTGTTCAAAGTTGATCGGAAGGCCGTACGGCAAGCGCAACCGATACGAACACCTTTTGCCGTTGTTCGATAACTGTTGTTGCTGGCTGCGTCTCTCTCCAAGATGCAGGGCACAGCCAGGCACCCCTGCACTGCACATGCACGATTACCTGTCCAGTAGCTGGGTAGATGTAGCACGAATCGCGAGTGCGACGATCCACATTTTCCCCATTGCCCCTCTCTCATCTACTCCTCTCTCTCACTTACCGTGCGACCCATTTGTTCCATCTTTGTCGTGAAGCTGCTGCCGTCGCAATTAGCCGTTTCTACAACGAGCAGCATGTCCAGCACAAGCCGAATATTCGCAGCCAGGTAGCATGCCAACACCATCAAGTCAAAAACATGGGAAACCAAGCCAGGGTTGATTCTGGTGCTCGCCAGTTTCTCGGTCATGATCACCAGCCGGCTCAGACTAACAGCGCTAGCCTGTCCGCTCAGTTTCCTCGCTGACGGGTTCTGCATATTGTCTGGACGAAAGGGCAGAAACACGCAACTTTTCGCGACTGAAAGATGAGCATTGCAATACTGCCCAATCGAATCACTGTAGACTATCGCTGAGGTTTGCGAGCCTTGCGTGCTGTGTTTGCAGTACGTTCGACGTTCTACCAGTATACCAGCAAATTTCAGAAGCCCTCGGTGTCGTATCCAATACATGCAGGGGTCGGAGGGGAGAGGGGAAACCAAAACGAAGGCAGCCCGTGAATGCGTGTCATCAAAGGACCAACATCTGTGACCCTTGTGGACTGTGCCGAACGAGAGACAAGCACGGTGGCTTTTACGACACCCCAGCCGCCAATCTACCGGATGGTAGCAAAAGATGGCACCCATGAAGTGACACTGCTCGGCGAGCGAGAAACAAGCCATGTTTCTCAAGGAAGGCTCTACCGAAATGATAGCGAGGAGCACCACCGGAGTGGCGACTATCTCTTCCCCCGTGACAACCTCGCAGACCGAGTCAACCAGTTGGAATCACACGTGGCTCGTCTTCTGGAGCACATGCGGTGTGCGCAGCAGCCGTTTTACGCGTCTCCTGATACGCCGGCACAAATACCACACACACCGTCGCCTCTCCTCCACTTGTCGCCCTCCAGGCAACCAATTCCTTCCTACGCCTATTGACACATTGTACACGCCTATGCTTACTCCGCCCATGAACAATCCAGCCTAGTGTCGCGCCCAGCGTGTGTGTAATTCGATTAGCAGCACTGCAGCAACATTTTGCGCTCGCTCGACTAGCGAGTTTGTCACGTAACCACTAGTGGCTACTCTTGTTTTGCACTTTGTTAACTAATTCCCGTGTACCATTTCTGATTTTGTTCATACAGCTCTTTAATCCAACCGCTTTCTCGTTCTCAAAACGCGTGGCGGCCAGACGCAGCAATCAAGGCTAGCAGGACCCTAGCCATCTCCGCACTGCCCCGTGGGCCCGTCGCGAGCGAGTCGCAATGCCAATCTACCGCGGAGGATTCTGCGTGCCATGGACCGGCTTACGACCCCCTCAGTGAGAGGGGGGTGATCCGCCGGATAGTGCGTAGGGACAGAAGGAGTCACGTCGGTTCATTCATGTTGAGGAGACGAGGCAGTGTGGCTACCTTGCGAGACGGTTACCCGCGCTTGACTCAGCGTTGACAATCGGGACACTGGGCAGAAGCCACACCCTTGAAGGAACTGCGTGTGGCTACGTGGACGATCACTTCGCCCGTTTCTTCGCGGACATAAAAGTCATGTTCATGAAAGACGAACCACGGCATCGAACGAAGAGGAGCGAAGCCGACTGCACGACGACAGACTCGAGTCAAACTCAGCTTCTTTCCCCCTTACACTTTCAAGTTCGTTTCCTTCCAGGACAAACCCCACCTAAACGCGTTAGGATACCCAAGAAGGTGGTGACTTGCGACACACACCTCTCCCACGTCACGGAGAACGTGAACTACCAGCTTTCTGAACCTCAAAAACCGTTAGAACCAGGCAAGGGCTTACGGGGGGAAGAGGGGCAGCCCGGAAACGGACGGGCGACATCATCAGAAGCGGACCTGACCGCCGGTGCCACCAGCAGCCAGCGTAGCTTTTAGACGAGTGCAAGGCGGGTCGGCCGGAAGGCGAGGACCCGCGGACGCTTCACGCGGCGCGATGCACCCCAATGACCAACTCAGAGCCGTGTCCGATGCAAACGACAAGGCGACGCTTACGAGCACGCTCGAGGAACTCAGCACCTACATCTGCATCGGCATGGAGGACTACATCCGCGCGTTCGACCCGAACAAGGGCATCACCGTGCTGCTCCGTGTTGCAAAGAGCAACAAAGATGAAGACGTTCTGACACTAGTCTACCGGACAATGGCCCTCGTTCTCGAGTACGTACCCAGGTCAGCAGAGGCGCTTGTCGGATCGGGTGTTGTGCCGACACTGGTTGCCGGGTTGAAAGGTTGTTATAATCAAGACATGATCGAAGAAATGCTGCGTGTTCTCAAGCAAGTGTCTGTGGACGACAGCACCGGTGTGTTGTTGCAAGCCGGTGCGATCCCCGCCATCGTGGCGTCGATGGACTCGCAGGACCGGAGGCTGCACCCAACGAGCTTGAACGTGATCGAAAACGTCGTCATCAAAATCAACTTGGACCCGGCGACACCCGCCAAGAGCTCGAAAGCGAAGAAGCTGTTCACGAAGTCGTCGGCCGCCTCGACCGCGTCGTCGTCGGGGTCGGCCTCGCAGCAGGTCGTCAGCAACGTCGTGAAGAAGCACATCCTGCCGTGCCTCGCCGGCATGATGGAAAGCTTGGGCGTCCAGGATTTGGACCAGGGGAGCGCCCGCGAAGTGGCGGTCGCGCTGTGCTCCTGCGCGGTGACCGTCGTCGAGCGGTGCCACCGGACCGTCCCCGACATCGTCGCGGCCGCCGCGGCAACTGGGCTGTTCTCACAGCTGGTTGGCCTCCTGCACGCCGCGACGCAGCAGAACGACCAGCGGCAGGCGTCCGCCGCGCTGAAGACGCTCGGCACGCTCAGCTCGATCTCCCCCAACGCGACCGCGGCGCCGCTGCTGGAGAACCCCGTCCTGCACCCCATCCTCCGGGACCTGCTCGCACCGGAGCAGCAGGACTTCTCGTCCATCCTCAAGGACCCGTACGGCCTCGAAAAGGAGCAAGAACGCGTCAGCGGAGCGGGCCCCGGCAAGTCGAGCGTCGACCTGAAGAGCGACGCACTGTACCTCCTGTACTGCCTCGCCCCGAGGATCCCCCCCAGCTTGCTCACCCTGCAGTCGCCGCCGATCCGGAGGCTGCACGCGTGGGAGTGGGAAGACGACTACCACGCGCTGAACCCGTACGAGATGGAAGCCAGCAAGGTCCTCGAACGCGCCCTGCAGGACGGTCTCCCCCAGGCCACCATCTCGGCCCGCGGGCAGAGCTACACCATCGATTTGAACTCGATGAAGCAGCTCAACCCAGCCTCCGGCGGCGCGCGGAACGTCCGCAGGCACCCGCTGCCCGTGGCCTACCTGCGCATGCCGGAAGCCATCTCCGCGGCGCCGGCCGGCAAGGCCGAAGGCGCAGGGGGAGGGTCGCCTGCGAGCTCGTCGACCACTTCATCCCCGCTGCTGGGGCGGAAGACGTCGCGCCGGTCGGTTCCCGACAAGGACTCCGGCAAAGAGAAGGACGCGAAGGCCGCCGCTGCGAAGGAGAAGGAAAAATCCCTCTCGTCGAGCGTCAAGAGCAAGAGCAGCGAGCCGGCGATCCTGAAGAACACAGCCATCCGCAGCGACTCCGTGTACGCCTCCGAGAAGGGCGCCCAGCTCGCGAAGAAGCTCTTCAGCATAGGCGCGGGGCCCCTCGCCCAGTTTGCGGTGCAGTGCGGGGACCCGCACAAGCGAGAATGGGCTGCCGAGACGCTCGCCAAAGTCATGCACGGCACGGTGGCCGCGCTGAAGCTCAAAGGCGGAAACTGGGCGGTGGCGTCCGAAGAACTCTTGCAGGCAGCCCCCGCCCTGGCCCCCTGCTTGATCACTCTCCTCGGCAAGGGCATCGACGAGCCCGGGCTCCTCGACCACGCCTTGACCACCGTCGAGCTCCTCGCCGCCATCGGCACGTCGGCTGCCATCCCGCAGCAGCTGCGGAAGGGAGGGTTGCAGGAGGCCCTTTCGGGCGTCATTTCGCAGAGCAAATCCCTCCCGCAACGGCTCTGCGCCCGGGTCAGCTCGTTCGTGTCGAGCTACCTCTCGGCGTCCGGCCCGCACGGCGGCGAGGCCCTGCTAGGCGCCCTGGCGAAGGAGCTGGGGAAAGGGTCGCCCGGGGTCATGAAGAAGGTTCTCGTGGAGATTCGCCGGTTGGAGACCGAAGTCTGCCACGGGGACCTGGTCTCGAGCGACCTGCCCAGCGCGGTGCTCGCGTGGCTCGCCCCCGACGACGCGACGCTGCGGCACGCGCGGGGCTGCGACTTCGCGGACTCCCTCAGGGATAACCCGGAGGGCGCGCTGGCCCTCACCGTCCTGCTCAAGCAGAGCGTCGTCGCGATCGAGTCGCTGCCGTCGTCGGTGGCCATCGACCGCGCCGAGCCCTCCTCAGAGCGGACCCAAAGCGCGCCGAAAAAGCAGCGCATCGGCTCGTCTGCGCCGCAGAGCATGCCGGCGCCCGCCACTATCCCCGCCCCCGGCGCGCCGGCCACGAAGGCCGCGCAGCCCTCCGAGTTCCTGCGGGCCCTCGGGAAAAAGTCGTTCCGCATCTCCTTCGACCCGTGCCCCGTCAAGGACAAAGAGCCGCAGAGCTCGTCGTCCGCGGAGCAACCGAGCGCGAAGGTAATCACAGTCGATCCCTTGGCGACGGTGGGGTGCATCGAACGGTTTCTCTGCGGGGTGCAGGTGGCAGGTGGCGAGCTGCCGACGGGCAACGGCATGCGGGTGTTGACAGGGTCGTCTGCGAGGCATATGCTGGACAGTTTGGCGACGACGGGCGAGAATGTGCTCGAGGATCTTTTGAAGAGGATCGAAGAGGAGCACGGGTTGGACGAGTTGATGGACGACGACGAAGACGATGATGACGACATGTTCGGCGACGGCCACGAGGTCGTCATCGTGGACAACACCCGGATGTCTGTGTACGACGAGCCGAGAAAAAGCGTTGCTCCCCGCACCGCACCTCTCCAACCCCCGCACCCCTCGTCCCCCTCGTCTCCAGCCGCCCCACTGAACACCGCTTGTCCTCTCGTCCCGGACGGCGCCACCGAAGCACCGCTGGCGCCTCCCGTCCTGTACGACTTCGCCGTCAGCGGAATCAACGGCCTGCCCAAGACCGCGCCGATGATCGAAGTGGTCCGTCGGTACTGCGAGAAGCACAACCCGAAGGGATTGGCGCAGCTGGAGGGGTTATTGAACCCGCCCGCCATCCCGACGGAGGGATCGGAACTCGCGAGCAGGGAAAGAAAGGTCGGCTCGCTCCGGGCGAAGCTGCAGAGGGTGCAGGCGAAGCCGGGCAAGCCCGACGAAAAGAGGAAGAAGGAAGAGCAGGAGTACAAAGCCAAGCTCGAGACCGCCACCCAGAAGCTAGCGGAGCTCAAGCGAAGCACCGGGGAGAGCGTCTGGGACTTGGTGATCCCGATATCCTGGAAGAAGGCCAGCAGGCACGCGGTCACAACCGAGATGCCGGCCGTGCTGTCGTCGCAAGGCGAGGTCCTGCTGTGGAAGATCGACGAAGCCCTCCGCGGCGAATCGAGCGACATCCTCGCCCGTTCCGTCAGAGACCCGGCGATGCTCTCCCTCCTGCAGCTCCTCCGCGTTGTGTACCTCGTGACCTCATCGCAACCGTCCCCCCTGATCCCGTTGAAGGCGTTCCAATGCCCTCACCTGAGCGGGAAGCTGATGCAAACCCTCGCCACGAATGCGTGCCGCGTTGCCCTCTTCGGCAGTCGAGGCGTTCCGCAGTGGTGCACGATCCTCCCCACTGCGTGCGACTTCCTGTTCCCGATTGGTGCCCGGAGAGAGTCCGTGTGCTTTGTCACGTCGGGCGCCCTGAAAAGCTTAGTCCAGTTCGTCAAGCTCCGCAACCGCATCCCTCACAGCGACGTCATCCAACCGGAAATCCTGCCCGCCTACGGACAGCCGCGGATGAAAGTCGACCGGTTGTGCCTCGAGACGAAGGCCAACGACCTCCTCTCGGCCACCACGTGGAGAAGACTTCCGCTCGAAGTGCAATACGAGGGTGAAGAAGGCACCGGCCTGGGGCCCACCCTCGAGTTCTTCACGATCGTCAGCCACGAGCTGCTGGCGACCAGTCGCCACATGTGGAAAGGCGAAGACAAAGGCGGGTACATCATGCCGCCAGCCGCCGGCGCTTACCCTTCACCCGTCCCTGTCTCGGCCTCCCCCGCTGAGCTGGAACAGGACGTGGCTCGCTTTGAGCTGCTCGGGCGGTTGGCGGGCAGGGCTTTAATGGACGGGCGCTTGCTCGACATACCCCTTTCCCCCGTCTTCCTCCGCCTTGCCCAGCACTGGCACCGGCTGCACTCGATGGCGTACCTAACCGTCGACGATGTCGTCTCTGTCGACCCATCCCTCGGCAAGTCACTCCAGTACTTCGTGGACTTCTCCACGAAGTACGACGCGGAAATGGACCCGTCCGCTAAGGAGAAGCTTGCAAAAGAGGCAGGCCTTTCGCCCGCCGACGAAGGTATGCTTTCCCATTCTAAACTTTACTCAAAACCGCGATCGTTCCTCACAGGAGTCACTGCGACTGGTAGCCTCGCCGCTTCCATGATAGTGTTGACCCTATCTCAGAGCGAAAGCGTCTCTTGTGGGATTTCACGCATTTCCTTCGGCAAATCTCTGCACATTCGGGTTTGCGGGACGGGTTGGCTCCATCTCTATACCTGTATTGAGATCCACAGCCGAGTCGGCGCCGAAGCTTTACCAGCTTCGGCTGACACCATTTGCGCACTTAACCATGGTTAAGAAGACGACTGAAAGCATAGACACAAAAATAGCTCAAAGCATCTGCAGAATAACACGAAAAGCCTCTAGGCAAAACCCCGTTTTCACATCTCTTCTCCCGATGGCCTCGGAAACGTACTTGCTTTCAAGAGTTGCACCCTGGATATACATACATCCCTGCCCGAGCAAACAAATTCCACAAAAGCAGGTTTCTACCACTTCACAATGCCGGGTGAAGACGAGTACCCTCTGAAGCCGGGAGGCGAGTCGATCCCGGTGACCTGCCACAATGTGCGGGAATTCATCTACCTCGCCGTCGAGAAAATTATGTTCGAATCGGTTCGCGACAGGATCGCAGCTTTTATGCAGGTGTGCACACTGCCCTCTCTCGTCAGCGCAATGACAACGAAAAAGTGTAGACTGAAGGGAAACAGACCCTTGGACTGCCAGCGTGACATTCTTGGGCACCCCTATACTTGTTCCCAGTCTCTCTTTCTGAGTTAGCTCTCATCAATCTATCATCCCCGCTATGACTAGTAGCGTGAACCCTAGCACGAAACCCTGATAGCAGCATCAACCAGAACTTCACACAGTGTTGTGCTCGAACATTAAGCTAGCCTTTGAACCCACAAACTCGAATACACGACTACAGGGGTTTGAAGAGACGCTGCCGACCGAAGCGCTCCAATCGTGCAACGAATATGAGCTCTCCGAACTCCTGTGCGGCCTCAACGTGCGCAACGAGCCGTTGTGGACCGCAGATGAATTGGCAGCCACCATCGTTGCCGACCACGGTTATTCGTCGGAGAGCAAGTATGGCCTTTCGCGTCCTGTGTCTTGTGAACACGTGATTCTCTGGAGAAGCGCTTCGCTCCCCGACGAGGGCACGGGGGTTTTCTCTAGCTGTGAACGCCTACCTCGTCGGGATCTCTTATGTCCAGACGTTCAGATCACTCCCGGTCATCTTTTCCCTGGGGGTGTTGCGTCAATCAATGCTTCAGTTACTTCAGTTCACTCCTGCTTGCCGCGACAACCTTTTGCAAGCGGTTGCTTTTTTAGGCCAGGCCGGACCCTTCCCCGTTTTTTTGTGTGTTAACAATGCATTGTTGGTACTAAAAATTAGTAGTTGGCAGCATACTAAAAGCAACTCACCAAATCAGGTGAAAAGCCGCTAGTGCGCACAAACAAACGGAAGCGCCATACTAATTTTTTTTTTTGGTGTCCTCCGCGAATTGGCCAACAAACACAACGCACACAGGGTCATTCAAGAGTTGATCGATATCCTCTGCCACGAGTTCACACCAGCGGAGCAGCGTGAGTTCCTGAGCTGGACCACCGGTTGCCCGAGGCTCCCTATCGGGGGCATTACTTCCGTGGGCAAGATTACCGTCGTCAAGAAAACAGACGCAGAGCAGGGAGCGGACGAGGCGCATCTGCCGTCCTGCAACACGTGTTTCCGGTATGCGATTTTGTCGATTTTCTTCGACTTTGGAACCGTTTTTTCCCGCCTCCCAGGCTTCTGTCCCCCGAAGGATTCCGCCCCACCCTTCAGAGAGGAGTCACAGGATCCAAGTGCAGTGAGTCCGCAACCCAAAATCGACTGTGTACCATGCACTTGAACACAACCGCATATACTCGCGCACACAGGTATCTGAAACTGCCGACATACCCGTCTAAGAAGATACTGGCTGACAAGGTGTGCATTGTTTTCTTTCCCGTGTTCACATTTCTTCTCCTGTGTCATTACCGGCAACGCGGCATGTCTCGGGCCCCGAATCTCGGGGTACCGCGCCGCAGCAGTTCAAGTAAAAGCGGGGGCCAACCGGAGCAAACTTCGGCCCTAAGGGAATCTCAGGGCCGCAGGGAAACCGGCTCTCAGCAGCAACGCATGTCACCCGTCAAACTCTTGGCTTGTTCTCCTTTTCCCTCTACACTCTAAACAAAATTGCGCAGCTCCGCCAAGCGATTAGCGAAGGGTCTGGAAGCTTCAGCTTAAGCTAGAGGGTGAGGATAGCTGGTGCAGTCGTCCTCGCTCTCTGGCTGCGTAATCCGGAGCTTGCACTAGTTGTGATCGTCGGCTTCGAGGCTCAAGCAGCCGTTGCAGGCGTCTTCATACGGAGTATGGGGTTCCTGGTGTTGCTCAGGTCGGGATGCGTGTAGGCAAGTACACTGCAGACCTTTCGAGCGCGTTACTTGTGGGAGAACGGCTTATGTCCCTCCCGTCTCACATCGCGACTCCGTTCGTCGCGCTCCAACACATCCGATGCAGCATCGGAGCTTTTTGCATTGCATTTGGGTCTTGCACATATCTGAGGTCGCCGGGTGCCCCCCTGGGCCAATCGTCGGCTTTTAATTTTGCATTTCGAATACGTTTCAGCTGCCGGAGCTTGCATCCCCCGGGCCGCCGCCTCGGGGCCTCCTTCTGCTGTCGGTCTGCAGAGTTTGGTGGGGGCGCCGCGTGCTAGGCGGCTTCTGCGTTGCTTGCTCGGTGGTTTGAGCTGCCGGAGCTTGCCAAAAGCGGCAGCTTGCCACTCGACCGAGCGGCCATTCGGTTCTCGAAGCCCAGTTCTTTCTCAGTTAAAAGTCTCGCCGACCCGAAAACAACACCCCCCGCTCTTTCTTGACTCCCTCTTTATACTCCACTTTCTGTGACTATAGTTCGAGTAACCACGATAGAGCCCAAGGCCGAAACAACTGGCATCGAGGTAATCCCCTGAAATGCGTATCCATAGAGGGTGAGAGCGAGTCTCTCAGTTTCGTGTGCTGCTAGCGGGCAGGTATCTTCTTATGCTAAGGCCAGATATCCCCCGGTGGTCGAGAAGCCCGCGACTAGTTCGACAAGAGAAAAGTACGCCGCCCATCGCCGACATCAGCGGAACCTAAAGGGGAAGATTGTTTGCGATGCAGCAAGCAAGTTGATGTTCTTCTTTCTTAACCCCCCCCATTCCTTCTCGTTTCTTAGTACCTGGCCTCTGTTCCATGCACAAAAGCAGCTCTGCCCGATAGACGGCCCTGCTGGGGTGCCCTATTTGCACTCACTGTTTTCAAGGTACTGCTCCTGCACGACGCGTACTACCTGTCATTTTTTGACACTCGGGTTTGATACTCTGGGCGCAAACAACTGGCTCGCCCAACGTATTGCTCATGGAATACGACACCTCCTTAGTGGCCACGGGTCTGGGCCGAAACTACGGAAACGGTCTCTCTCTCTCATCCCACAGGGGACCTGGGAGACAGCATCCGCCAACGACGAAAAAGAAGAAATATGCTCGCTTTCCAGGTTTCCAGGGTTGCAACTCTCTGCGACTCGTGTGCATCGCCCTTCCTTGTGGACGATCTCCAGGGACCAGGTACTGCTCATGATAGCACAACACGCACCGTTGATGCCCAGCACGTTGGTGCAACCGGTTCGGTCAGAACCTTGCTCCTCACTACTTCAGTCACCAAGCGGTTTGCCACCTGGCCGTTTTTCTTAACCATGGTTAAGAAGACGACTGACAGCACAGACACGAAGATAGCTCAAAGCATTTGCAAAATAACACGAAAAGCCTCTAGGCAAAAACCCGTTTTCACATTTCTTCTTCTTTCTGTGCGCGCCTCTAGGTTCAGCAGCGCTGGGGTTGTTTCAAAGGTATCAACGGCACCTATTACCTTCCACACTCGATGAGAATGGAAAGACATGCCAGCCACGACCAGGAGGGTACATTGTTGGAGGCCTGCAGCCAACGGAGATGAGGGGATGACAGGTCCACGTGACAACTATTTACTTTTCTTGGCATGCCGCACTTGGTACAAACAGTCGTATCGTCCCTCTATATACTTGCCATCCGTTTTGACAAACACGTGATGCTACTCACCCAACCCCCCATCCTTTTTGATCACAAGGGAGAAATAACTAGTTCCCAGCCGCTAGATACCAGGCTGAGCACCCCTGTCTGCCGATGTGGCCGCCGGACATGGCGTGGGGTCGTTGACCAACCCACAAAAAAGGACTTTCTCTTTCACAGTCCCGCGCAGACAGCATAAGCCAACGACGGGATGAACCGTGTCTGTCCTCCAGGATTGCCCAGCCAACTCTCCCGCGACACGTGCATGGCCTCCTCCCGCAAAGCAATCCACCCGCCTTTGATCTTCTCCCCCTCACCTGCTCTATCTTACTCATCCGTTCAGTGTCCGTGCGCCGTGGTCTGGCCGTTTTCTCAATCTCCTTCGTTTTTCGGGACAAGGCCATCTCAAGCCCCCGGGCAGAACGAGAGCGACTCGGCTCATTGGGTTTCTTCACCTTCTTAATCGGACGTTGCCTACCGTGCTCGTCATCAAATTTGCGCACCGTCGCAGATGTATTCTTCGCCGTCAGAAAACCAACACATTTGTGCCAACTGTGCATCGAGTGTAAGGAGCGGTGGACAATCGGTCGAAATCGATCGAAACAAACGACTACAACGGTGCTCATCGGCGCGTGCTGTCTAACGAGAAGAACCTCATTTGCTGAAGGCCATCCGGAGGCTTCAAGTTGAAGCGAAGATTCACCTTGAAATGACCACAGGACGGCCGCGCGCAACTATATGCCAAGAGTAGCCTCGCGTCTCCTGCTAGACCTGAGTCGACGCACCTTCACACGAGTGCGAGGTTTGAGGGCAGCAACGCGGCCGGTCCAAAATAAGCCCGAGGTAAGATGTTCAGCGGGATCCTTATCCAGCACACTTTTCCAGGATTTCACAGTCCTCTTCTGTTTTACACGGCAGAGTCCAGCCTCAGAAGCTAAAGAGGGTGTCCGCACACTCCGGCCTCTACAAAAGGCTCCTCTGGACTCGCCAAGGGTGGTCCAAGAACTGTGCACTTTCCACGCCGTTGTGAAGTAGTCAAGTGAATACTAATGGAACGAGCTCGCACTCCTTTACGATCCGAGCTGGCGTCGGACCAATGCATTTCAAGCACACACACGTGCTGGATTCACGACTTTGCCACCCAGAGGTTGAAGCCAACCCCCGTAGTCTTCGCGATGAACGGCAGACATTTTCACTCCGTCCCTTTTTGTTTCCTTCAAACCTGCTTTTGTTGATCTAACGCATCGATCGGTTCTTTTTTGTATAAGCACCTGCTTTGTAGGAAATACTTGAGGAGGCTGCCAGCTGCAAAAGATCAAAGGAGGTAAATGTGCTGTAGCCCACACGAAACACAGGTGAATCTGGGTTTCGTGGCGGGCGTAAGCGTTCAACAAAAAAAGACCCATTTCGTAGTTGTATTGTTTCTCCCCCTCTAGCCTCCTTCGAAGTAAGCACAAGGCAGCCCCCCGAGCATTTTTTTTTGTTCTTGACAAACTTGCATTTGTTAGCCACAACAAAAACCCAGGAGGACCCAGTGGGGGGGGGGGGGGGGGGGCCGGGGGGACAGGGGGGGGGGGGGGGAGCTCAGGGGTTGGAGAAAGGAGGGTGGCGGTCGACGCCCGCCTTCCGGAACACACGCGCGCTGGCCCAACGAACCCGTCCCTCCTCCCATCCCCACCCCACTGCCGCCGGCACCAAAGCGCCGCCGCGCTTCCCCAATGCGCGTGCTGGGCACCATGAATCCTGAGCACGCAGACGAGCTCGAGTTGGACGTGGCCGCTTGCTCCGGCAGTGCGAACGGATCGTCGATGAAAGGAAAGAAGCGGGTCGCGATCCACTCCGTGGCGCAGGGTGATCGAGTCCACCCGAGCGGCGATGAGGACGACAAAGACGGCGACAAAGACATCGACAGCGATGACGACAAAGACGACGACAAAGACAGCGCGGAAGGCAACGGAGTACAGCCGCGTGAGGAAGATGACAACGAGGACGCCGGCGTCCAGCCTGCGTCTGCAACCGAAGGGTCGGCGGACGCTGTCTCCGCCGACGGGTTGTCGCCGCACGCCGCCGCCTCCGCCAGCAGCGCGGCCGCCGACGGCGCCGCCGCCGCCAACGGACACCCCGCGGAAAGCCCGCAGGACGCCGTGCCCCCTCCCCCCGCCGCTGCTGCGGCGGCGGGCGCAGAGGAAGCCGCCGAAGAGCGCGCCGAAGAGGACGTCGTGCCCGAGGACGGTGGATCGCCTGTTGCAAACGGGGAGCGATTCGATGAAGGGCAGCACGTGGACGAAGACGAAGCGGCCGAGGAGGGCGAACCGTTGGACGAAGCAGACGACCAGGACTACCAGCCGTCCACCGAAGCAACGACGGAGTTGTCAGCCAGCGCGACGACTGCGAGCGTCATGTCGCCCACGCTGGGACAGGACCCGGCGCCTGCATACGCGCCGGCGACATCCCCGTTGGAGATGGCGAGCCACACCCGCCCCGAAGCCGAAGCCGAGGCCCCCGGCCCCGGCCCCGCCCCCCCGCAGCCCTCGGTTGCTGCTGCTGCTGCGCAGCAAGGCGGCGCGGCGCCGCCGGAACAGGACGCCCTGTCCGTGACCGCGTCGTCGTCGAGCAGCGCCCTGCGGCAGCCGGGCTCCGGCGCGGGCAAAGGGAAGAAGGACGACAGCACGCTCTTCGCGACGCGCGCCCTGAAGAGCATCCTGCTGCACCTCAACCCGAAGCGGTTCCCGCAGCTCCGCGGCGCGGTGGCCGAGGTGGTCGGGCTGCTGGAGGCCGCGGGAGAAACGCCGACCACCATCAAAATGCCCGGGTCGGCGTCCGAAGCGTTACCCATCCAAGTGTACACGAAGGTCCTGCGGCAAGCCTGCGAAACTGCGGACCCGAAGGTGGTCCCGATCGCGTTGGACTGCATGCAAAAAATCATGTCGTTCGGCGAGGTTTCCGACGAGACGCAGGGGTGCTTGCCCGTGCTCTCGTTCGCGAAGCGAGCGAAGATGACGATCCCGCCGAAGGAGGAAACCGAGGACCACAAGTGGAAGGGGCAGAAGGTCGGAGTCCTGACGGAGATGGTGACCGCGATCTGCGGGTGCGCCAACGACACGACCGTGCCCATGACCGAATCCATCCAGCTGCAGACGTGCAAGGCGCTGCTGACGGCGGTCACCGAAAAGGGGCTGCACAGCTGGGCCCTCCGCCTCGCGGTGTCGACCATCTTCAACATCTGCGTTAAAACCTCGGGCACGCCGTACGCTCCGATGGCGCGGACGACCCTCACGCAGGTGATCAACTGGATCTTCCAGAAGATGGAGACGGCGGCGGCCAACTCGCTGCTGAAAGACGTCGAAATGGACGACGAAACCGGAATGACCGTCGGGCATTCAGACGCATGGCACCTCCTCCACTTCTTCTCGGAGCAAGCGAAGTCCGTGGAGGTCACAGAGTACACGCCGACGGAAGCCGTCGAGATGAAGGTGCTGACGACGGCGCTGGAGCTGATCCAGCGGTTGGTCGCGTCGGCGGGGCCCGGCTTCAAAGAAAACGCGGCGTTCCTGCAAGCGGCGAAGGAGCCGCTATTCGGCGCCGTCGTGCAAGGCTGCCTGTCGCCCGTGCCGACCGTGGGGCTCATCGGGCTCAACATCGCGATTTCGCTCGCGTTTTCCTTCAAGCACGGGTACAAGCGCGAAATCGGGATCCTCTTCACGCACGTGATCCTGAAGGTGCTCGAATCGCCTCACTCGAGCACGGAGCAGAAGACCCTGGTGATCCAGGCTATCGGCAAGCTGTTGGCCAACCCCCAGGGGATGGTCGACGTCTTCATCAACTACGACTGCGACATCCAGCAAGAGCGCCTGTTCGAGCTCATGCTCAACCAGCTCTCACACTTCATCATGGGCCAGCAGGACATCGACTGGGCGACGAAGCAGCAGGAGCAGATGCTGAAGGGTCTCGCGCTGCAGAATTTGGTCTCCGTGCTGAAGTCGATGGAGCAGTGGATGAAGAAGTGCCGCGACGGCGACACCCGAGTGTCGGCAGGCCCGTTCATGGTCGCCGGCGCGAAGGCCGCGAGCTTCGCGACCGTCGAAAAGCACCGGAAAACGAAGGTCTTGCTCGAAGAAGCGGCGGCGCTCTTTTCCACGAAGCCGGACAAGGGCATGAAGCTGCTGGTGCACAACGGCCTCGCGACAGGCGACCCCGCCGGCATCGCGACGGCGCTGGAGAAGTATAAGAAGCTCGAGAGGGGCATGGTCGGGGAATATCTGGGGGACGAGAACCACTCAGATGTACTGGAGGCGTTCTGCCGCCTGCACGACCTGCAAGACACCACCCTGGACGGTGCGTTGCGGGGGTTCTTGGCACGGTTCAGCCTGCCGAAGGAAGGGCAGAAGATCGAACGGGTGCTCGAGCACTTTTCGAACGCGTACTTCGAAATGAACCCGAAGGGAACTTGCAGGTCTGACGAGGCGGTGTTCGTGCTGACAGTCGGGATCGTCATGCTGAACACTGACCTGCACAACCCGCGGGTAGAGAAGAAGATGTCGAAGGAGAAGTTCACGTCGCAGTTCCGCGGGGTCAACGACGGGCAAGACTTCGACACCACGTTCCTGCACGAAACCTACGACGCGATCCTCCGCAACCCGATGAAAGACCTCCAGCAGCTCACCACGCTGACGAAGGAGGCGGGGAACTACGACGGGGGGTTCTTCAACGCGTTCACCAGCCGGCGCGACAAGAAAATCGCCGCCTACCAAGCCGAAGCGCAGCGCCTCACCGTGCAGGCCACTCTGCTCCTCTACGACACGTGTCCCGGGCAGTACACGTACTACTACGCCGTCGACATCGAACACATCAAGCCGATGTTTTCCGTGTGCTGGACCGGGATGCTCGCCTGTTTTTCGAGGCATTTCGAGGCCGAGGACACATACGAGAACATGGTGAACTTCTGCCTGGACGGCGTGTCGAAGGGGCTGCACGTGGCGGCGTCGTTCGAGCTGCATACGGAGCGGGAGGCGTACATGCGCTGCCTGTGCTCGATGACCGCCGCGAGCGACCGGTCGCGCCAGCTGCAGCCGAAGAACATCCTGGCGATGAAGTCGCTCCTCCGGGTCCCGTTCGTGGACAGCGACGCGCTGTACGCCAGCTGGCTGCCCTTTTTGCGCTGCGTTTCGGAGGTGCAGCAGCTCAAGTCCTTCGGCGCCGCCGTGCGGCAGAAGGTGCCGGGGGCGCTCGGCGAGGGCAGCGTCAGCAGCGTCAGCAGCCGGTCGTCGACGGTCCCCAAGAGGCGGACCCCCCACGCGAGCGTGCCGTCTTCGCAGGTCGAACAGGCCAACGCGAAGCTGGTGATGCAGCACATCGACGAGCAAAGCATCCACAAAGTGATTTCGTACAGCACGGTCGTGTCGCAGGCGGGGCTCAAAGAGTTTGTCTGCCACCTGTGCTCGGTGGCGCTGGAAGAGGTCAACATGGTCAACCCGAGGACGTTTTTGCTGGAAAAAGTCGTCGAGGTGGCGTCCGACAACATGGGCCCCCGCATCCTGAGCATCTGGAAGGACATCTCGCATTTGTTGGTCGCCGTCGGCACGCACAGCAACAGCGACGTGGCCGAATACGGCGTCGACAACCTGCGGCAGCTGGTCATGAAGAGCATCGGGAAGCGCGAGCTGCTGGAGTGCATGATCCAACCCGAGCTCATCGAACCGTTCTACGGGATCATGGAGTCGTCGCTGCCGACCAAGGGCGTCAGGGATTTGATTTTGCGGTGCTTGCTGCAGCTGGTGCAGGTGAAATCAGACCAGATCGGACCCGGGTGGCCGGTGGTGCTGAAGGTGCTGATCGCTGGTATCACGCGGCATAAAGAGCCCCTTGCCTTGGAGATGGCCGCGGACATCATGAAGAAGCTGATATCACCCGAGAACTTGCAGTACGTCACGCCGTACATCGAGCCCATCGTGTACTGCTTGACCTTCATTGCGAGCGACACCAAACTCGTTCCGGACATGTCTCAAAAGTTCGCAGCCACCCTCGCCCGCTTCCCGGTGGTCGTGTCGCAGATCCAAGGCGACAACGGGTGCAGCGAGACTGCATGGGAGTGGGTCCTCGAGTCGTTTGCGTACTTGTCTCTCGACTCGGACGAAGTCGTGCGCAGTCGGAGCATCAGCGTGCTGGGGCACGCCCTGCGCAGCGCCGAGCAGATGCCCAGCTCCGTTTGGGAGGTGTGGAGCACGCGGTTCGCCGTCGCGATCACTCTCCAGCCCTTCATGAACTACCAGCAGCTCACGAAGGCCGAGCACTACGCGCACCTGCGGTACCACAACATCATGGGAAAAGTCGACCGGGTCGACCCTAAAGAGTGGCTGACGTCGGCTCTCCCCGTCGTCCTGCAAGACCTTTTCCTCGAACCCGCGGTCGCCCACTGCAAGGACCCCGCCATGCGGCGGTGCATCCCTTCCGTGATCGCCGTCGTCTGCCGGATCGCGAAGCGAAACAGCATGAGAGACGTGCACCTCGCCATGCGTGTGCTGCAGAGCCTGTTCGACGCGGTCACTCCGCACTTCACGAAGGAAGACTGGGAGGTCGCCCTGCAGCACATCCTGTCCCTCTTCCGCCACGCCCTCATCCGCGTCGACAGCCTCGCGCCCCAAATGACCCCGTCCGCGGAGGTCGCGGACGCGGTGGCCAGCAGCTCCGTTTTCCCGGAACCCAGGGACCTGTGCCCGGATCAATTCAAGCACATCCTGGCCGGCCACTCGGCCTCGCTCGTCGCCGAGAACGGGCGGCCGGAGCTCCGCCCGGTCTCGATCGCTCGGGCCACCCCAGCGAAGCCGCTGGTGACCGGCCCATACGACATGAGCAGCCATTCGAGATTGAAGGTCTGTGCTTCATCTGCCATCCAGCGGCCCTGCGTTCTTTCACGACGCACTGTGTGCGTTGCCCACCATTTGCTCGCGCCATTAGTCTGACCTGCTAGGTCTAGAACCTGCTTTAAAACTGTGTAGCTGGATAACAATACAAACAAGACATAGGACCAGGCAACATGGTGTGATATGCGTCCTTTGGAAGGGCTCACGCCTTTTAACATTAGGCTAAGGGGTTCCCCCCTGAAATGAAATCAAAATTCGCACCAACAACCTTGCCTCCACTCCGAACAGGTCACAGATACCACAGACATCAACGGTTGGGTCTTCATGCTCTACGGCAATGAGGTGTGTTAATTTGATTCTTCAAAACCCGACGTCGGAGTGACCAGCGGCTGCTCATTGTCGCAAAATAAAAAAAGTCGCCCTAGCCAAGTCGCTGAGGCTCTGAAAGTGGCTTGATGAAGCTTTTGAAGGCCCCCCCCCCCCTGTTCTACAGCATGCTGGTCAACCAGGCACGAGAAGTAGTGTTCTGTCTGAACAATACACTAAAAATCTCCCCCCCTCCAACGACAGACCAGCAAACGGCCAGCGCCACAGGCCACCGGCGGTGAGGCGGAGGAGAAGATGCTGGAGGACCTAAACATCCGCTGCGCCAGGCAGGCCGGACTTGTCGTGCTGCTTGAGAAGCTGCTGCTGAGCGACAACGGGTTCCAATGGATGACCGAGGACTCGAGCCTGCGGCAAGAGACGTTCGAGGCGCTGCATTACTGCGTGCGCTGCTGCATCGACACGGCGGGCGTCTTCTTCTCGGACAATCTGTCCGCTTGGAGGGCCACGCTGCGGCCGGAGGTCATCGAAACGATGCGGAGGAGGAGGAGCAAGGCTTTGTCCCTCAACATCGGCATCCTCTTCAGCGCCTTCAACGCGCCCCGCGCCGTCCTGCGCAACATGGCGCGCGCTTCCGTGCCCACCAGCGCCCTCACCCTCCTCAACGACTTCCACAATTCCGACGAGGTATGTGCCGCACAACCCTTCCCCCCTACACCCTACCTTCAAGCACGTTCTTGCAATCCCCCCTGCACCCTACCTCCCCGGTTCAGAAAAGAAATGGATTGATGTCAGAACCACCGTCCAAAGGAAGGATATCAGAAGTGTCGACAATATACCAGACTGCGCCATCGCCCTCGGTTGAGTGTCGGCACGAAACAATGGGACTGAAAGTTGTGCTCTCACCGGAGCAGGACTGCAGGTCCCATCCGAAAGACTCGCCGATGAGCTGTAACTTCGGACTGCTTCGTCGTGTGCGAACCCTCGATCTCGGTTCCCCCCCCGTAGTCGGCAGAGCGTGTGCGGACATCCCGATGGCCACAAGGGTTTCGAGGGAATCCCAACAGCCCTCTACAGTTTCTAAAATGCAACACTAAACACACAGCTGCCGTCGTTGGAGCCAGCGGTAATGTGTTTGCTGAAGAACGTCATGGCCTTGCCGCCCACCGACTTCTCAACCACCAAGGCGCACCTGTACGTGCCAGTGTGCAAGTGTATCCCGCTGAACGTGTCGCATCCCCTGCGACAGCTCATCTCCGACTTCCTCATTCGATGCCGGCCTGTGTGAAACCACGCTTCCACCGTACTCTATGCCGGTCCACCCCTATCTCCTGAAGCTGCACCGAATTTCCTGCCGCTGTCTATCACGGTGTACCACGGTTCACCATGGTCTATCAGGTCCATACCTGTCCCCTGGACTTCATGATATCACGGTACACCGTGGTCTATCAGGAGGGATCGACCGGCTTGCCATACCCTTAGGCGAAGCAGCGCCGGTTCTTAGACCGCCCTGACAAGCCGAAGGGTGCGGTTCTCGCAAGCGCGTCGGCAGGCGGCGCGTATTCCAGATAGGCGGCGGCATACTTGGCTGACGTTGCCGAAGTCTAGCCCGGTGACCGCCAAGTCAGCCGTCGAGCTAGCGCACCCGGTAAATTAGGAAATCTATCCCTCGCGTTCCTCAGCGCACTCCCAGCCGAGTGGCCTCCGAATTCTATGCGGTCTGGCGCCCTTTTTTTCATTTGAGTCTTCGAGCCACTAGCCTCTGCGTCTTTTTAGTGCGCTCCGTCCCGTACGTGGTACCTCCTTCATCTAAGTGAAGATCGGCGTCGCCCACACGTGGGCCGCTTGCCGGCAGCGGTACCACCACAGTAACGTTTTCGAGCGAAAATGTTGTTGTCACAACCAAAGGCCGGCATTATCTCCCCCCCGCTGTAAGAGGCGTGCTGCGCCCCCATTTTCGTGCCGCCTATAGATTGCGACCAATATGCACCTGGGGATGCCGTACGGCACACGTGTTGCAGGGATGCGCTTGCCATGTTCCTCATGCGAAGACTGCATGTCCATCTGCAGTCGTCTCTCTCCCCACCCCCGGAAGGTTCCGCGCTGATGGTCCGCCTTGTCCGGACCGAAACACGGCGCAGACGGGACCAGTGCGGTGTTGTGCACATATCCATTCCGAGCACGCTCTTGCAACCCCCGAACGACAAAGAAGTTCGCTCGGGGGCTAAGAGCGTAGCAGCCAACCACTGCGTACAGATCTTGCGTCAGAGGAAACGCCGCCCCATACCATAGCTTCGTCCGCTTGCCCGTCTCTAGAGTTTTGTGTCCAGCACAAGCAACCCATACAGTCGATAGACAACGGAACGACCTGCCGAATTGGCGTCAGGACAACAGGCCGAACAGGCTTGGACTGATAGCCACACTGCTCATGAAGCGAAAGGACGAGATGCAGCGGCGACGAAGAAAAAATAGTTATCAAGCAAGTCAATCGAACCCATGGTACAGCCCGCCAGTGCTCACACTGGGCATCGGGAAACAATGGCCACACACACGCACCACACATACAAAGGTGGACGCCTCTCGCACAAGAAGGCACCATGTAAAAACGGGTCCACAATACAAACACGCATTTCTAAAGCAACCTGTGCCACGAATTACTCGTCTCTGCCTTCAAGGCCCGGACATATTCGTCTCAATAACCCGTCAGCAAACCGCCCTTTAGTTTTGCAGCAGTACTTCAACGCCCGTTCGCTTCGCACTTGCGAAGAACGCGAAGCTCCAGGAAACGTGCAAGGACCAAGGAACGGTCAATTGGGACAAGAACAAACGGGGTTTCGCGTTGTTACAAAAGGTCCAGTCCACAGGGCCGTGGCCCGAGCACTGCAACTCACCGAGGAAGAAAATCACACCCACCGACAGTGTCTTACGGTCGAGCGTTATAACCTATCTCCTTTTGTCCGTCCCCTATTCTTAAAATAAAAAAAGAACACCACCCCGCCATCCCCCCAGAAAACGGATTCCCGGCTCGTTTTCCTGGCGTTCGCTTCTTTCCTTTTTCGTTTTCATCCCTTCGGCTACCTGCTTCTTCGCGATTCGCATGTTTCTTGCTGAAAGCTCGTATTTTTTGCCCGCTTGCGCCGTGCCCGTCTCATCGACCGTGCTTCCTGGTCAAGGAATGCAGCCAGAGAAAGAATGGTCGTCGCCTCGTGGCAGCCAAGCGTTCATGTAGCCACCGATGTGAAGTTTTGCACATTGGGTCACCTTGCAACCCAAACATGCACCTCCCAACAATATTGCTTGTTTTTTTTTCCGCATTTCCACACGAAAAGGGGGGTCGGTCCTGCTTTAGGTAGCGTTAGATTCTCGTACCCTGTGGGATTGGGGTGCGTGAGTAGGGAAGTCTGGTCAACTGTTCCCTGCAATTAGTATGCATGGTCCGAATAGCACAGCCGCCTGGCACGCAGATACTGGATCCGCGCTGTGGTTCAAACCGAACCAGCTCAAAAGCTCGAACGCCTTCCCTCCTACCCGGGTCCAGCGTGCCCGAAGCAGGCGTTCGCCGTGCATGATAAAGCACGAAATAGCAAGAGATCGATTATCTCGACTCTTTTTGGTTGGTCTCTTTGACCAACAACGAGCCGAGAAGGATTTGAATTTGATTTTGATTTTGAAAACGAACGATAGTTCTCAGTGGTCCTCTTTTGAGCTTCGTCTAAGGCCTCGTTGCGCGGAATCAATAGGGACTGCCGGGGTCGTCCACACTCCTACCCGCCAAGAGGTAAAGCCCTTGGATCGTTGGGAAGACAAACTTCTGCGAAAGCATCCGACAAGAGTTCTCTCCGCGCTCCTCCATGCTTTGAAAAGAAAGGAAGCAGGGGAAAACATAAAAAGACGAGGCGCACGCCCTTCCCCCTCCCAGCGAACATGGCCAGCAGCGACGACGCGCCGGCAGAGGTCGAGGACCACCCGCTGTGCTCGGTGCTCGCGTGCAACGCGGAAGAAGCGAAAGAGTACGTCGAGAGGCTGCGGGCCGAGTTGGAGCTGAGGGACGAGGAGGTGACCAGGGGGATCGTGGATGCCTCGGCGGAGCTGCTGCTGTTCCAGAGGGCCCTTGTCTGCGCGACTAAGCGCGCCTTGGGCGAAAGCACGAAGGACGTGCTCTGGGATGAGCCGCCGTCGGACGACGACACGGTCGACATGCTCGAGCTGGGCAAGAGGCTCGAGTCCAGCAGCGAAGACGCGTCGCTGAAAACGTCGTACGCGGACTGCGTGAAGCGGTTCAAGTCCATCGAGAAGTCTGTGCGGACATCGTCCGTCGGCAGCTCCGGTGACCGGCCCCGGCTGCCGCCCCGCAAGGGCCAGGCGACGGGAAGCAACAACTTCATCCCGTCCAAGGCGGTCTGCAACATGCTGCAGGTGCCGTTGTCGCGCCGCCTGCAGACGGCCGTGGTCCTCATGTCCACCTTCTTCACCGGGCTGCCGCTGTTCCTCTTCGCGTTCTTCGTCTTGCACTTGATGGCGTGGACGGCACCGCTCATGTGGTTGTACGACGCGTACATGATCTACGACATATTCACGATGACCATCCCGCCGAAGCAAAGAAGCGGATTCCGCAGTGCCACGTACTGGAAGGTCGGCAGCCAGTACTTTCCCGTCCGCTTGCGCGTCGAAGACGCCGCCTGCCTGCCCGCCGTGAAGGACGGACAGCCGCAGCACTACCTTTTCGTGTATCACCCGCACGGCCTGCACTCCTTCGGCGCGTTCTTCAACTTCGCGACGAACTCGACCGGCTTCGACCAAATATTCCCGCACCTGAAAATGTTCGTGCAGACGCTCCCGATCCAGTTCAAGCTGCCGCTGTGGCGCGAGCTCGTCAAGGCAAGCGCTATGGGGGACGCGTCGAAAGGTTGCTTGAACAGGGTCCTCACGGGGCCGCCGGGCAATTCCGCGTTGCTGGTCGTCGGAGGCGCCGAGGAATCGCTCGGGGCAGTCCCGGGGACGTTCGATTTGGTGCTGAAGAAGCGCAAGGGATTCGTCAAGATCGCGATGCAAAACGGCGCGACGCTGGTGCCGTGCTTCAGCTTCGGGGAGAACGACGTGTACCAGAACTTCTCGAACCGACCGTCGGTTCGGAAGTGGATGAAGTGGCTGAAGTCGAAGCTGGGGTTCGCTGTGCCGCTCTTCCAAGGCCGGGGCATCTTCAACTACACGTGGGGGCTGCTTCCCCACCGGCGCGCCATTACCACCGTCGTCGGCAAGCCGATCCCCGTCGAAAAGTGGACCGGCGACTCGTCACCGCAGAACCCGGAGTTCCGCAAGCGCGTCGACGAGATCCACGCGCAGTACATGGTCGAACTGCAGGCTCTTTACGACAGACACAAGGTTTTTACCTCTTTTGTTTTGCATCCCTTTCCTAGACAACATCTTCCTCGAGGAAGACTTGATGCTAGCATCAACCATTCCCGGGAGGCAGTGCTCTGCCTCAAGCCGTGGCCACAGCTTGAGCCCTTCTTCCATCTGTCTTAAGAGCTGCGACTCAACCATTCTGTTTTTTTTTTTTTTCGGAGAAACCCATAAGGGAAGCACTTAAGTCGGAAAAATATTTATCGGAAACTGTTTCCGATAAATATTTTTTTTGTTTCCGATAAATATTTTTTTTGTTTCCGACAAATATTTTTTTTGTTTCCGATAAATATTTTTTTGTTTCCGATAGATATTTTTTGTTTCCGATAAATATTTTTTTGTTTCCGATAAATATTTTTCTGTTTCCGATAAGTATTGATCACTTTGACAGTAGGTTCACCTACTTCGTCCCGTGGACGACCGCGACGAAGCCAAATACGATCGTTTTTCTATCTAGTTTCGGGTCGAAAGCCTCCCCAGCAAAGGCTGTTCAATTTTCAACACCAGATACGCAAACCTTTTCGAATGCAGCACACGGGTATCCATCAAGTGACATCTAACTATCTGGTTGCATTGAGCAGTATCCGGATCTGAAAGCTGAAGACTTTGTACCACTTCACCGCGACAAAGGTCACGAACCGGGTTCGGCTTACACTGCAGTTGCAGTAAAACTGCGTCTTGCGCACGAGCGCGGAAATCCGCCACCCACCATTCGGCTAGATATTGCAAGAACACAACTGCAAAGCTTACTACAAACGGATAGTGTTACAAAGGCGAACGAATCATGCGAGAACCTACGTAGGGGCCCCTCAACAGCTTTCAGAACGGCAAGTCAAGAAAAGGATAAGTTTGCACATTCTACTTCCGTCTGATCTGCATGTTCCCCAGTTCTACCCTTCGTTGATCTGTTGTGTGTATTCGCAACGACTTCATCCGGGTCCTACGCGGCCCCAATACGACAAAACTGCATGCGGTCCTGACCAGGTAACATCCTCCTACCTGAAAATGTCTAACCACGACTACGGATTTGGTGCCATCGAGGCAGCCATGGAGTGTAAGTATGCCAACGGGGCTTAGTAGTATCGGGGCTGCCGTGCATACTAGTTCCCGTAAAATATTTGTTTCCCTTGACTTGTGCCATGTCGGACGGTAGGATTTTCCGCGTCAGCCTCATTTCAATCCTGGAGACAAAAGCACTCACACAATAAAGACTAGCCCATTTCACGGGCCAAAACTGCCTTTGTTGCAGAAATCAGCAACACAGGCAAGCGATGACAGAACAGCGCACACGAAGACGACCGGCTCTGAAGAGACCCGCGCCGCAAACTGCGCGAGCAGAGGGTGCCAAGCAAACCAGGAAGGAAGGCGAGGAGATTCAGATGGCACAGCAGGACGCCCGCGAGGGATCACCGAGGTCGAAAGACAGAAAAGGGAAAGCAGGCGTGGCCGGCTTGAAAAGCTGCAAGCGCGGAGAAGGCACAGGTACAGAGCAGTCCACATGCAGACGAGCAGTGAAGCGGCCCACATCACAGAGGTCTATCACACTGGCTCCGGATTACTTAGGGTCCTCGCAAAATCCAATGAAATTGCTTGCCCAATGGGACTCCCCTTGGGCACATTTCGCACTGGGGACTAGTCCCCAGGAACCCGTATCAAAAATATTTATCGGAAACAAAAAATATTTATCGGAAACAAAAAATATTTATCGGAAACAAAAAAATATTTATCGGAAACAAAAAATATTTATCGGAAACAAAAAAATATTTATCGGAAACAGAAAAATATTTATCGGAAACAAAAAATATTTATCGGAAACAAAAAAAATATTTATCGGAAACAAAAAAAAATATTTATCGGAAACAAAAAATATTTATCGGAAACAAAAAAATATTTATCGGAAACGTTCCGATAAATATTTTCCCCACTTAAGTGCTTCCGATATGGTTTTGTCTCTTTTTTTTTTTTTTTCTTTTTTGGAACAACATACCACGCCGGACATGTCAGTACAGAAAAAGAAAGTTGGCAGCGTTGGAACCTGCCATGTAAAGATACACAACAGGTCCTTCGCACACAAGTAACAACTTACGTTTTAACAAGGCACCACGTGAAAATGGGTCCATAACAATACGCGCGCACACGTACTCACACCCACAGGACATTCTCGGGCTGAGCCGCTGCGGAACGCTTTGCTTCCGCTCTTGATTCCCCGCAGCTTCAACCGCATCGCATTGCCATGAACACCGCAGCCACACGCCACCAATCTCCGTTGTCATTCCGCCACTGCGTCCCGTCGAGGCCCAGTCGCAGGAGCACGCGAAGGCGAGTTAATAACAGACTTTGCGCGCTCAATTAAGCACCAAGCCGAACCGAGTGGGTTACGCAATCGCCGTGGCTGTGGGGAATTCGGCACCGGGCTACCCTCATCCCTTGCCGCAAACCCGCAGCACGCTTCCTCACGGCTCTTTTTCTCTTTGTTTAAGCACCTGCTTTGTAGGAAATACTTGAGGAGGCTGCCAGCTGCAAAATATCAAAGGAGGTAAATGTGGTGTAGCCACACGAAACGCAGGTGAATCTGAGTTTAGTGGCGGGCGTAAGAGTTCGACAAAAAAGACCCACTTTGTAGTTGTATTGTTTCTCCCCCTCTAGCCTCCTTCGAAGTAAGCACAGGACAGCCCCTCGAGTATTTTTTTTTGCACCATTTCGAATCTGAAAGGATCCGAAAAAAAAGGAACCCTAGATTGAAGACCCAAACCACCGCAAATATACGCGAGATATAAGAATCCACGAAAGAAAGCTACAAACACTCTTTTTTTTTTGAGCCACGGCTAGCCCTCGTCCTGGCAGCGGCGGCAATCAAACACGAGCTTGTCGAAAGACGCTTCCGAAAGATCCCAGCCTTTAAACGTAAAGGCATTGCGCTCAGTCAGCTCCACGAGACGGGCCAAGCCTTTCGCTTGACATTTGCTTCCACGCAGAAGCAGAACGCAGGCAGCACAACGCGTAAAAAAAGCACACGCAGTTTCTGACTTTTTGGACCAATCGAATACCTGTGGTTTGTGTGTCAGGGCATTAAGTGCCCTGTGCGAATCTTCACCCCGCCACTTAACTAGGTTGCAAAATATTGCTAGTCCCGACCATGCTTCACGCATCCATTTTCCCGTGGTGGTAGATGTATTTCGATCGCAAGGCGCCGTGAACGGGTCCGTGGCCACGGGGGGTTCCGAAAAAGAAAAGGGGGCTGAGTGATTCGTTTCTTACTGGATTACAGAAAGTTGTTCGTATTTCAGGGAATGGAGGCAGTGTTCTGTCTAGATTTAACTCTTAAAGCTAATGCCTATCGCGCATCGAGCAACTTTGCATGCTGTGCGCAATCCTGTTGAATCGTTTTTTTGTTGAGCCGGTCCGTCCCTATCTCTTGAAACTGCATCGAAGTGCCTGCCGCTGTTTATCACAGTGACTCACGGTCCACCACGGTCTATCAGGTCCATCTCTAGTCCCTAGAGCTGCATCGAATTGCCCGGTGCTGCATTTGCAAAATAACACGAAAAGCTTCTAGGCAAAAACCCGTTTTCACAATTCTTCGGTCTATCAAGAGGGGATGGACCGGCTCAAATTTGTAGTCTTCTTGGCGGCAAGCTCGCGACATCCTAGCCACCAAGTACACGGCGATAGGAAGGGGGGCGGATGCAGTGGCCACATTTCCGGGGTTCCTCGGTCGCCGTTCCCTTTTCTCAACTTTCTGCTGGGGCCGAGCCCTCAATTTCGAAGGTCCAAACATCCTTGTCGATGATGGCAACGAGTCTGTGTCGGAGGATGGCATTGAAGACGGACACTTTGAGCGATGGAAACAACGGCCGCCCTACGAAGACGTAACGCATGACAACGTTGATGCAGGTATCAGATATTCTGTGACATTACCAGTAGAGTCTGACTGACGGCTGAGACTCGATTCCAAGATGGGTGCCGTGTGTTGCGCATCCGTTACCAGGGCAACTTTGCGTTCGCGTGTGGCGTGTCTTACTTTTTACCCCCTGTTGCGAGTGCGGTCCCGGGGCGCCCAGAGGAAAGGTGCGAACCACCCTTCCTGCTGTTTGCCCTGTCCGCCCGCCTTCCTTTAACTTTCTCTGGTTGCTTGGTTGAATTTTGATTCAAACGCCTGCTTCGGGTGCAGGTGTGAACTGGGGGCCGACGCACACGAGGACAAATGGCGCGGTGTTCACGGTCAAACCTGCGGACGAAATTTTGGTCCGCTGCCGACCCATTCGAGGGTCGACGACCAACTACCACTATCGTGCGGTCTACCTCCCACCATTGTTGCTGCACATCAAGTTCAACACCACTATCACTACTACTAATACCGCTATTGCCGAAGTCCTTATCATGCAGGGTCAAAACCTTGTGTCTTTTTAAAACGCTCCCGCGGGGGCCGATCGAGCCCTATTTTTTTTTTTTTTTTTTGCTCAACTTCCTTAAAAATTACTGCAGAGTTTGTTCCAAACTTTTAAAATTCAAAAAACCCAATTTTTTTCCGGATTTTTTTTTTTTGCCATTTTTAAAAAGACACAAGGTTTTGACCCTGCATGTTATCTTTCCATAACAAAAAAAAACCACGCATTTTCTTCCCTCTTTTAACGCTTGCAAACAACCGGCAAGGGATTCGGGGGTACCTGGTATCTGTGCCGCCGCTAGTTTGACGTCGGACCAGCGGGGACCCGCTGTGCATAGTGGCTGGTTCTTTTCCCGGGCAAGCATTCTTCGATCGGAAACTTGTCCGACCGACCGGCAGTTTTTTGAGGAAGTCGGCAGTCGTTTGCCGTGCTTGCCAAACTTCGAGACCAAGAACTTGACGAAAATACTGCCGGTCGGAGAAGTTTCTTTGCTCGGTCAGAAGGACAAGCATGGTCAGCCACCTGTGTTGGCTGAGCCGAACTGCTCACAAGCAAAAATCGAATGGGTGGGAAGCAGGTCGCCCCGCTACCACTACAGACTGAGCGCGCCTTGCCACCTCCGATCCCACAGGCAATATCTTCTCTTCGCAGACGGCACAACGCGGTCCGAATCCCGCAACAAATGGGCCGGCAGCTCGCTGCCACCACTACAGAACGAGAGCACCTTGTCTCAGGCCGAACCAAACCGGGAACGAAGTGCTCCAGCTATGACTTTAACTAGCCTGCTTGTTGACAAACCTTGAGTTCTGTCGTACGCAAGAACGGAGGACTCTGTTTGCCCGATTCCTGGAGAACAAGCTGGGAAACGCCTGTTCGCGCGTATTGGGCGTCCTACAATGTTGGGTGTTGTGCAGCAGTAGTACCAGGTTATGCCCTAGCCAACATCGTGCCAAGTCTAGTGTGCTAGCAGCTCTCAGCAGTTGCTCGAATGCCCATGTCTGCACGACAGCAGTCTGTGTGCACCGCCTTCTGTCCAGTGGAAGTCCTCCTTCTGCACAGCAGAAGGAACTGCAAGCGAAATCGTATCCGCTGCAGCCAACCTTTTCATCCGGTTCGACGACAGCTCGACAGGAGGGGCACTGCACGTCGTTTTACATGGGAAGGAAGCCCGAACCAACAAAGTCCAAAAAAAAGAGAACATTAGAAAGCCGACCACACAAGAGTTTCTACCTGTCTAGATTCCCACCGAGGATCTGCGCTAGCCCGTCTACAATTGCAACCAATCGCCAAACCGATAATAGAGGCGGCTAGGTCTTCGCCGGTTACCTGGTATCCTACGTAATCTTTCACAAGTGCCATACAGGTGCTTCACTGTGCGCATTTCGACGCTCCTGGCTGGGTAGGCGACGAGGTTTGCCACCGGGGAGTGTGTCGACTGAACGCCAAGTGCCGAATACCGCACCACCAGAGTATCGGGACACTCAATTGCTTCCAGCATTTCCGCCACTTTTCGTTTCGGTGGGACGAAGACACTAATTTTCTTTTGTCGGCTCATCCCCACAACTGCTGACCACCAGTCCAATGCGTTCCGCAGCAAGAATCAGCAGCTTCCTGTAGCTTCGCCTTTCTCCTTCCATACAATTGCGTAACACCCAGATCAGAGCGACGAATTTAGCTTTTTAGACACGTTCCAAGTGTCAACCCCAGCCAGGCACCGTGGTTCCCGGCCTGGTTCGGGCCGTGCAGTAGGTACTTTCAGCTAAAGCTGTACCTCAGGAAACGTGCAGGAGGAGGTCCACTGCGTACTTGTAACATCAGTGTGCCATTCGGCAGGGCCGAACTTCGGGACACAAACTAGGTCCGCTGACCGAGCTTGCATCTTAAATTAGAAAAGAACTCGGTCAGGGGACGGCTAGCAAATCAGCCCAAGTCGATGCTGCGGATTTGATTCCCGACCTGCACATTCTTGCATCCAGCTTCACGTTCGGGGGCTTCCGCAACCCACTATCTTTCGGGTCCCAACAACAGTGTACTTGACCTCGAAGCCCTGAGCAAAGCAGTGTGTACAGCAGCATTACCGGTTACATACCAATTCTAGAACACCACTCCGAGTTTGATCGAGTTTGCTCAAACCGAGCTCGTAAATATTCAGCATTCGGAAAAAGTTACTATATGTGCACAGTGGCCTGGCCTAGGGCGAGTGTGTGTAGAACGGGTGATCACGGGTCAACTCTGAACCCGGGAAAACAAATTACGCAGCCTCGGAACAGCGTTTCACACATTTTCCGGGTCAGACAACCATCCCCGTATTTGCCCAGGACCAACTTTGAATCCGTTTTGGACCCTTTTGGACCCCCTTCACCGATATTTTTATTGCAATAACGTCTCAGTTTTTCCTGCAGAGAAGAAGCCCTGGCATCAAAGACTCCGGCCTCCTAGGACCCCTGCTCTGAGCCGCGGCGAGAACGTGCATTGTTTCCTTTTCCGAAGGCTGTCGTGCTTCCTTTGTTGGACGGTGGGGTCATGAGACGCCCTGCCCACCAGAGGAAAACGCGACGACAGCTCACCTTACACTGATGAAAACACCCCCCGTATCCTTTCTTTCGTCTGAGCAGGTGTCGCGGGGTTCCTCGGTTGCTGTGCTTCGTTCATAGCCTCGCGCACAGTTGAACCTTTCGCAATTTTGTACCTTTCCGAAAAGGCGCGAACCTGAGCAAACCCTTACTGTTTCGCCGTTCACAACAAGTCCTAGCAATTGCGGCAGAATACTGAAACTGCGCTTTCCTGGCATCACGATGCCAACTCCGAACCCGGTGTTCTTAGGCTGCGAATCAGGCAAGCAGATTCAACCCGCACTACCCCTGAACCCAGCGAATCTTGGCAAGCGCACCGAACGTGCACAACATTGAACTCAGTAAAACTTGGCAAGCACACCGAACCTGTGCACCACGTGAGCCAACCAGCAGACCGTGCAGGGTTTATTCTAGGGGGATCCAACAGGGTCCAGCGGACCTCCCACGAAAAAGTTGAGGGTACTCTGAAGGGGCAACTGCCACATCTCCGTGTTGCCCTTGCCTTCCGTGCAGTGTTGGCCAAACTCACAACTATTGCAGTTTAATGCCAAGTACAGCTCTTCCTGGGGTTCCCGTCTACAGCAGACACGTGATCATGATTGGAAACTTAGGTCGTACAACGCAACGAGTGGAATTGCACAGCGGAAAAGGGTGCCGTATCCAAGTGGGTCCAAGGGGCCCAGCAAAGTTTCTGGATTTTTGCTCTCAGAAAACCTGGGACACTGCAGAACGCATCATCTCTCCAGAATGTGTAAAACCCCCGCGACGAGACAAAGTCGACACTGCTGATGAAACAGAGCCGGACCCCTCAAAAACCGAAAATCCAGAATCCTAGAATAATCCCTGCCGAATGCCGAAAAAGCACGAATCTCCAACGTCTAGGGAATATATACGGAAAGACTGAAACAAAAAGAATAGGGAAGAAGTGAAAGGGGGGGAGCTGCGGCATCAGCCGAACAAGTTTAGCCAACAATGATGCGGCCGGCAGCAGTTGTGCTCGCGGCGATGCTGGCGGTCGGAAACGGCGCCGAGTGGGAATTCTGCGCGGAAGAGAATCAAGATTGCATAATATCCACCGACGAATTCGTGACCATACGGTTTGGTGGCGACGGCCACTATTCATATTTTATGATGCAAGGAATCGCGAAGTTCGAGTGCAACATATACTGGGGAAGGGGGGACCCGAAACTTGGCAAGAAGCAGTGTGACATCATCGTGTACAACTTTTTCTTCGCGCCGATCTGGGATCGTGCTGGCTGGACGGAGTTCTTCAGCCCGGTAGGAGAAGGCCTTCCTGTACTCAACACCTCGCCGGAGTTGAGGTGGGTCCGGTACGGACACGGGAACAGCTGGACGTACTCTTTTATCGAAGGGAACTCGGCATCGATCTTGCAATGCGTGAACGACAACTTCGGGGTCGACCCGAAATCCCGTGTTGGGAAAATGTGCCAAATCGGTCCCGAGATGACTGCGGCCTACGAAGGCTTCACCACCTGTGGGGGTGCAGCCCCCAACGATGCAGAGTGCGCGATGGGTTCCGTATCATCTGTGGTACGGTTCAAATCGCACCTGGCTGCGGTGACCCGGGTTCTCAGTTTCGAGTCAGGAAGCTTCACCTGCAGCAGCTTGGTGTTCGGATTCGACCCGCATGCTGGCGCTGAAAAACACTGCGACTACGCCACCATCCAGTCCTGATGCGTGAAACTGGCCTTTCAGAAGCACTGTTTCAAGCACAGCGCGTAAAAAAAAAAAAAACACAAAAAGCACAACTCCCCATGCAACAACTGAAGGCAGAGGGGCCAACACAGGTGTGTTGGCTTCCCCTCGGTCTTAGTAGACCGTCCACAGTAGAGTCCAGCCGACACTGGAGTTGAAAGGGAGTGTCCCAGCACCTGCAAAGCAGGTGGGCTACCCAAATCGCGTGTTGTGCACCCGAAAAGGGGGAACGGTGAATCGATTTGCCATTCCCTCCATGCATGCACGCATACCGGTATGTCATGCGTGTTCATTTTAATCGGCATCCCTGTTCTTAAATCGCGAACGAGGTGTCTCACCCGTTTCTTCAACTCCAACTTTCGCTCTAGCTCCTGAGAGTGAACTCCATCCTGTTGGTCCACACACTCGCCGCCCCCCCTCTTGCGAGAGGCTGTGCCGAACTACGAACAGCCGCCTACTCACACTGCTGTCCTGTCTGCAGACAATCAGGTTCCGCGCTGATGATGGTCCGCCTACGTGTGCGTGGCTTACAGGACCGAAACACATCGCAGACGGGACCAGTGCGGTGTTGAGCGCATATCCTTTCCAAACATGCACGTTCTTTGCAACCCCCCCCCCCCCCGGGTCCGCTTCGTTTACTTTTGGAATCGGTTCGCTTCTTGGTTCGTTTCTAGTTTTGGAGAGTTCGTTTCTAGTTTTGGAAGGTTCGAAACTAGTTTTGGAATCGGTTCGTTTCTAGTTTTGGGTGGCTCGTTTACTTTTGGAACCGGTTCGTTTCTAGTTTTGGAAGTGCTTCGTTTACTTTTGGAAGGTTCGAAACTAGTTTCGGAATCGCTTCGTTTACTTCTGGAAGTTCGAAACTATTTTCGTTCACTTTTGGCTGGAGTTACCACAGTTTTCCACAATTTCCATACTTTTCAGATTGTGGCCATTTTTGCCATTTTTACGATTTTTAGCGAATCTTGCCATTTTTCCAGATTTTGGCCAAATTTTCCAGATTTCGGCCATTTTTGGCAGATTTTTCCAACTTTTGGTCATAATTGCTCTGGTCTTCCAAATTTTCACACACACAGAGCTAGCCGATGTCTTGTCAAATGAGTGCCACTATGCCAACCCTTCGCTTGGTTGGAGGTCGGTTGCATCTGGTGCCGACATTCGTAAACTGAAAAGGAATCGGAATCTTCGCTCTTCCGTTTTGCGCCGAGGAAGGGCACGAGTAGCCGGGAAGAGTCGGCTGGATTCATATCGTTCGAATAAAACTACGCAGTTCTTTCCATCTTACCTGAGTTTTTCCAATGAATGACTATCGACCCTACCTTTCGAACTTCGAACCGAACCATATTTGCTTTGTGTGCGACATATCCCATGACCTGTCTCTAACTTGCGTCGTGATATAGTCGATTGTTGAAAGATGAATGCCTAGTGGAACTCAATCAGCTTGTACTACTTGCATATTCCTTGTTTCGATCCGGTACGAAGCCTTTAAGCATGAAAACGAAATCTAGTCTCACCCCAAAAAGGAAACAAGATGTCCACTTCTTCAATGGAGGCTTTGCTTCGGCTCGTGGAGTTGAAGCAGGCGGGTTACGCGAGTCTGAATTTCAGATCATGAAATCGGACATAATGACAAATGCTGCGCGCAACAACGCCGGCCTGCCAGCCGCACTCGGACCGCCCCCTGTCTTCGAAACGCCACCGCCCATGCCTGATCCGGTCGTTCCACCACCTCCACCTGCACCATCGCCAGTCACCCCCGCGCCTGTTGTCACACCACAACCCCACACACAAGGCCTGGGCGCATGCTGCAAGGCCGTTGCGAGCTGTTGAGTGACCCTGGGTCGGAGGAATATTTCTGATGGATGCTAGCTGGTTGTGTACTGGATCGAAACAAGCATTGTAGCTATTTTAGACTATTAACACTGCATTCTTATAACTAACTAAATTCTTTCTATCCTAGCGGCTATTCACATACACGATAACCGGATGACATAAAATTGTCCGCAAATACACACAGCAGATCAAAGAAAGGGGGGCAAAGGTGGAAAATGCAGATCAAACGGGAGTAGAATGTGCACACGCTTATCCGACTCTTGACTTACTATGCCGTGTTCTGAAAGCTGTCGAGGGGCCCCTCCATAGGTTCTCGCATGATTCGTTCGCCTTTGTAACACTATCCGTTTGTAGTACGCTTCGCAATTGTGTTCTTGCACTCTAGCCGAATGGCGGGTGGCGGATTTCCGCGCTCGGGCGCAAGACACAATTATGCTGCTTTTGCAGTGCAAGCCGAACCCGGTTCGCGACTTCGGTTGCGGTAAAGTGTTACGAAGTCTTCGGCTTTCTGATCCGGATACGCGTATGCAACAGATAGTTAGAGGTCACTTGAAGGATACCCGTGTGCAGCGTTCGAAAGAGTTTGCGTATCTGGCGTCTTTTTTTTGGGGGGAACTCTTTCGACCCTCTTCGCAGGTTCGTTTCTAGTCTTGGAAGGTTCGCTTCTAGTTTTGGAAGGTTCGTTTCTAGTTTTGGAAGGTTCGCTTCTAGTTTTGGAATCGGTTCGCTTCTGGTGGTCGGAGTCCGCTTTTTGGACACGATTGCCTTGGAACTTCGGTCCGATCTCGTTCTTAGTTTTGGAAGATTCGTTTCTAGTTTTGGAAGGTTCGTTTCTAGTTTTGGAAGGTTCGAAACTAGTTTTGGAAGGTTCGTTTCTAGTTTTGGAAAGGTTCGTTTCTGGTGGTCGCAGTCGATTTTTGACACGATTCCCTTGGAATTTCGGCCGATCTCGTTTTAGTTTTGGAAGAGGTTCGTTTCTAGTTTTGGAATCGGTTCGTTTCTAGTTTTGGAAGTGGTTCGTAACTTTTCGAAAAAGTAAACGAACCACTTCCAAAAGTAAACGAACTCTTCCAAAAGTAAACGAAGCGATTCCAAAACTAGTTTCGAACCTTCCAAAAGTAAACGAACCGATTCCAAAACTAGTTTCGAACCTTCCAAAAGTAAACGAACCGATTCCAAAACTAGAAACGAACCTTCCAAAAGTAAACGAACCCCACCCACCCCCCCCCCCCCCCCCCCCCCCCCCCCCCCCCCTGCGCTCTTCAAACCCAAGAAACATTTTCCCCCCTAGGCATAGTGGTCAAACGATTCGCATGCGATAATAATTATCGCATTATCGCACAAAATTATCGCACATAATCGGCATGCGATAATATGCGATAATCCATTATACTCTATTTGTACAGAGGATGTACCCCTGTAGGGGTTGGTTCCGGGGGAAAGCTTTGTGACTTTCTCTGGGGTTTGTAGCAAGAGTGCTGAGAACCTGTCCTTTCTGGCAACCACATCCAGATTCCGTTGCCGCCCCATCGATCGTGCCAGCTGATACTACGACAGCCGAAGTTGTCCAGATGCTTTCCAGACACAAGAAGCACATGGGGGTCTCCAGAAGACAGTGTCATTCTGGAACTTGACAAACCGCCGAAACAAGACCAACCATGACTTGTGTACGAGGGAAGACCATGTTCGGCGAGCCCCAGTGAAACATCCGGAACCAGACAAAAGCCCGGCGTGAGAGATGTCCACGCACCGGCACCAAAACGACTTAAGCGTTGCTGACACGGGAGCCTCAGCCTTCCCCGGGAAGTGGCGACAAGGTTTATGCTCTTTACGCTGCCTGGATACGCCACAAGGAGGACGAAACTGATGATAAACGGCATAGAAGCAGCTTGCCTCCAAGGACCGCTGGAACGACGCCAAACCCGTGTGTCCGCAGGACATACCCTTCGCTCAATGGAAACTGAAGTTTCTCATCAAGGCGTTAAGTAGACCGTTGGCCGTGCAGTCACAAAGAAGAAGAGAGCCCACAGCGCTACAATGCGCGATCCCCCGCGAGGCGAGCTCACCCGCCAGCCAGAGATTGACATTGCAAGAGGCATCTGTCTGTCGTCGGGTTGCTGACGATGGTCTCGGCCATGAGTAGGGTACGGAAGTGGGTGCGAAGTCATGATATGGCAGGCGGCGCCCTACCAGTGCAAGGGTTGTTTCGGTGGACGACTTCCGGATGAAGCAGGAGAAAATACAAGGAACTGTGAGAGCTTGATAGACACCCACAACGTCACGGCACGGCCTACGGCGGCGGCTAAACGCCTTGATGAGAAACTTCAGTTTCCATTGGGCGAAGGGTACGTCCTGCGGATACACGGGTTTGGCGTCGTTCCAGCGGTCCTTGGAGCAAGCTGCTTCTATGCCGTTTATCTGTCCTCCTTCCAGCTGCAAAACGTGGGTGGTGTGTGAATCTCGGCATTGTGGCGTACCCAGGCAGCGTAAAGAGCATACACCTTGTTGCCACTTCCCGGGGAAGGCTGAGGCTCCCGTGACGCTCCCGTGTCGGCAAAGCTTAAGTCGTTGATGAAGACGATGAAAAAGAGCTTGCACGTTTTGTTGACCAACAAGGGATCGAGCCATCGCAATTGTCAATTAGGTGATAGGTAGTGGTCGGATGTCAGTTGTCGAAGCGTCACGGTAGCACGGCGCGAGTGAGAAGGGCTCACGACGAGCTCCGCGGACTCGTTTTCTCACTTTCTGCGCCTGTCAAGCCATCCTGCCTCGCTCCGGGTCCGCCAAAGGACTGCTGCGATAATGTGCGATAATCGTGCGATAATCATTATCGCACATGCGATAATGTGCGATAGTATGCGATAATACGCGATAATATGCGATAATCGTGCGAGAAAGCGAATGAAAATGCGATAATCGGCGCCAAAATCCCAAATGCGATAATATGCGATAATGCGCATCGTTTGACCACTATGCCACTATGCCTAGGGCAGTGAAGCTGGTAAACGTTGAGTAAACGCGTTTACTCCAAAATGAGTAAACGTAAACGTTTATAAACGGTAAACGTTTACGTTTACTCGCGGTAAACGTTTACTCGCCTACAGAGCACGGTAAGACCATACTTCGCCTCCTGGCGCAACCCATGTCCCATCAGGCTGTCCATCTCTTTTATGGCGTTGTCAAGCATCACCCCACCGAGTTCTTCGGGCGTTGGGGGGTGTACTCATCGTGTGCTGATAGCCCGCACAGGACTGAAACCTCGGTCAGGAACGAACGACCAGTAGCCTTGTTAAACCCGATGGCTTCTTCATAGAAGAAGTTCCCTGATGGCTCCGTGTGGGCGTCCACTGCAGTGGTCGCTCGAGTGAGGAATGGCACCATATCCAGCTGCTTCGTCTTGGCTTTCTCGTTTTTCTTCTGCTGCCTTCAGCCTGACGACGAAGGTGGGTGTGTGCTACCACCATGGGATCTTTTGGGGCGCAGCCGCCAATGCCGCTGCAGGTGCTCAGCAGAGGCGGTGGAGAAGGCCTTATCGCAGAACTTGCAGGTTACCTTTCTTCGATCCGGGTACTTCCGTGAATGTCACCCCCTCCCAGGCGTCTCCTTTGCGCTTGTTCGCCATTTGTGGCGAAAGGTGCGTCTGGATAATTTGCTTAGTCGCTCCTCTTTCCTGATAGACTGCATTCATCCAGTGGATGCCGCCCTTGATACAGTAAACGCTTACACAACGTTTACTCGCCGTTTACTCCAAAATGAGTAAACGTAAACGTTTATAAACGGTAAACGTTAACCGTTTACCTGGAACACTGCCCTAGGGTGAAAATTTCGTGTTTTTGGTCATTTGGTGAAGAAGGTTGTGAAAATGAAGTGGTGTGGGCCCAAAACGGTCAGGAAACCAAAAATAGTGCCCCGTTCGGGCGCTGGCTGGCCACAGAGCAGGAGGAAATGAGATAAAGTGGCACTTTTCGGGTCAAAAATAACCTAAAATGGGGGGTCGCAGGCATGGCCCATTTCTACAAATCGACAAGAATGCCAGACCAGCTTCTATCTCAGATAAGTCGCGGCCCAAGGACTCAAACAGGCCCAAACTACCAGGAAAATGAGCCAATTGCTTCATTCACAAGCAATATGATCAGCATTTGCGACTGCGCCGTCGGAAAAGAAGTGCTCCAGATGCAGAGCAAGTGCCAACGGACCGCAGTGATCGTCCGGTGGTGCCACTGAAGTATGCTCGCCAACCAACTCGACAACACCAGCCCCGCCGCAGAAACAGCAAACGTCTGAAGAAGGTTTTCCAGCTCGTTTGTACTCCACCTCACCAGAGCGTCTTCCTGGTCCTATGGCGGAGGCTTTCACAAACTTTCTTCGCCCACCGGCCTTTCGGAATCGTTGTGTTGAGCCCTGAAGTCCTTCATTGTATCTGCTCTTGCCTTCTGCACGGTTCGACCATGACCTGGTGCATCCTCCTCCCTCTTTCACCTCTTGTAATTGCGTTTTGGCCAGCAAAAATTGGGACTCGGCATCGTTGTACGTGAGAGAAGTCAATTTCGCATGGCATTCTGAGCAATGCTGGTGGATTGACATTTTTTTTGCTTGCTGTTGCACACACTATGCTATTTTCACGCTTCCACAGAGCTACCGTAACGCTACCGTCACGCTACCGTCACTCTACCGTCACTGTACCGTTGCACCATCAATACCGGCGTCTAAACAGCGTTTTTGGCCCGCAGGTCACAACCTGGTGCAACCCAAGTCATTTTCCCGGTCGGTTCGGTCACGAAGAAGCTCCGAGGGTGTGAAAATCGTTCATGTTCGGCACCAAAACTCTCTCAAACTCTCGTGCGAACTCCGTTTTTCAAGCCGGTGACGCGACGCTCGCCTCGTGTAAAGTGTATTTTTACCACGTTCCATCGCTCATGGGGGCACTCTGGCACACAAACCGCCCAATAGTGACTTTTTAGATGGGCAAATTCAGTCCCAAAAACAAATTCCGGTTCCAGAGGAAAGTCGGCGGATTTTGTCCACAGAATGTTCACAGACCAAAAATGCTCAAAAATGCATTTCGGCGCGAAAATAGGAGCGTTTTGAACATTTTTCCGGGCGAGAAACACTGTGGAGGGCCCATCCTTGGGCGTGCACAGGGCGGGTGCGTGTTCCCTTGTTGAAAAAAGTCCAAAACCCTGAAATCACGATATTTTGTTAAGGGTTCCTACCCCCTACCCCCCACTGGCTTCCTGATGCACGAAACAGTGCAAAGAAGAGTCTCCAGGCAAACTAACAAAGGCCGACACCTACACCTAAACTAAGATATTACCCCCCGGGGATTCCCCCGTGATGCAGATAAATGTTCATTGCACGTGCGTACCTCTCATCACGGACCCCCTCCCCTGTCCCCTCATCCAGTCTGCTGCCCGTGTTTTCAATACGGCGAAGTCCGTTAACTGTATGGCAACGTGTACACGGTTCCCGAGCGCTGCCAAACCGTCTTCTTTTGTGTCCAGGTTGCTTTTTCATGAAGACACCGACCACCTTCTGTCTTTCTCTCATTTATCGCATTGGCGAGCCAGTGGATCGGTCCGACGGCACGTTCGCCTGGTCGATCGATCAAAAGGTGCGAGAAAGGGACCGACCTTTGAAAAGTCGTCGCGTAGGTATTAGTGAGCCGGTCCATCCCCTCTTGATAGACCGTGATAGGCCGAAGAATACAGCACCGGGCAATTCGATGCAGCTCTAGGGACTAGGGATGGACGTGATAGACCGTTGCGGACCGTGTTTCACTGATAAACAGCGACAGGCACGTCGATGCAGTTTCAAGAGATAGGGACAGACCGGCTCAATTAGGTATCGCTTGTAGCATCGCGGGGCAGCACGTGGGCTGTCGGGGTTTAAGCGAAAAGGTCGGCTCAGGGGCGATCGAGCAACAAGCCAGCTAGCAGTCACGCGCACTGTACCAGTATTGGCTGGCAGCCATGCGCTGAGCCGGTCTATCCCCTCTTGATAGACCGTGATAGACCGAAGAATACAGCACCGGGCAATTCGATGCAGCTCTAGGGACTAGGGATGGACCGTGATTCACTGCGATACACAGCGGCAGGCACTTCGATGCAGTTGCAAGAGATAGGGACGGACCGGCTCACATGCACAGGTAGAGTCATCGCGAAAAAAAATAATATCAGTATAATTCGTTGTCATTTACCCCCCCCCCTGCAAACCCGTGAACAGGTGCTACGGGAGTATCTGGCAACCGCTGCTTAACAGTGCATGCTAATCCATGTGGTTCATGTACTTAAATGAACTCAATGCTTAACAGCAACGCAGCGGCCGGGCGTGACGTGGGCGAACGTGGTGACGAGAAGTCCGCAGGCGAGGGGCGGATACATGAAGGCGCCGGGAGTCAGCCGCGGAAAGAGGCTGAGGCCGTGCGACTGGCATGTCGAGCTGGTCGAGGCGGAGAAGGCGGAAGACATCCGGCAGGGGGTTGTCTACGCCGGAAGAAAGGAAACGGGGGAGCGGCTTGGTGCGGGGTACCGAGAGCTGTTGGAGATGGAGGCGAAGGACCTTAGGGTCGCGCTGGTGACGCCGGGCAGGCTGACGGACGAGAGTCGGGAGCGGATCGTCAGATTCGACAACGGCACGGAGGCGTCGTGTTACGTGACGCAGTGGGGTACACGTATGGGGACCAGGGCCCCTGTCTCGCACGCTGAGGAATGGTGCAATGTTTGACCCGATAGCCTCGACACCCTCGAAGAGGGGGCATGAGGTGAGGGCGGATTTGAGGGCGAAGACGTGGTCCCGTGCGAGGCGGCCGGGATTCGAGGGTGTGCAGAGGGCTGACCTGGAGCGGACGAACACCTTCTGGAGGATGCGTGAATGTCCTGCGCACACCGCGAGGCTTATACGTGTAGCGTTGGCGGGAGGAGTGAACACGGCTGAGTTCACGTCGCGGATGAGGCAGGCCGGAGCTGAGCCGCAGGCGCCCAGCTGCAAGCACTGTGGAAGCGGCGACAGCGAGGGCGAGAAACACGTATTTTGGGACTGCGGAGCGTACTCGCACATACGGCGACGAGAGGCACATGCCGGGCTGATGGCGGCCAACCGCGCCGACTGGCCCAGATGCACGCTGGAACACGGAGTGGTAGTACCCGAGAATGCCCACTTCTCGAGGCGGCTCCAGGAGATGATGGCTGAAATCCTTGCGGAACGGGCAGGGCTCGAAGCACGAGGCTGGGTAGCCAGGAACCCCACGACCCCCTGGTCGAGAGCGGATGCGATGCCTGCCGAGAAGCTCGACCACCCCTTTGCGCGGATTGCCCCGGCATGGGCGTGGGAGCGGAACAAGGCCTGGGGACTACCGACGTTTTATGCGTTGGTAGCGTGGCTATCAGACATGGAGTGGACCGAGAACGGGCAGGCGTCAATGCTAGAGCTTGCCATCGACTTTGAACTCTTTTCAGGCCTCAGCATACCGCTGCACGAGAATGCACCGAAGGGGGTGAGGGAGCGAGGAAACGTCCTGCGCTGCATGATCAGCGCGTTGGACAAGCTGGCGACACAGCAAGGGCTGGGGAGTTGCGAGAGAGGCGAGAGAGTATGCCCGACGACGTCGCTGTCGTTCATGGGCATCTCGGGGATATCGGGGGTGCGGCCCAGGCCCCGCTTTCGCGAGGCACACACGGGGACGATCCTCGAAGAGCAGGTGAAGGGAAGCGATGTAGGGACGCAGTGCCCGACGTACCCGGACTGGACGGCCGAGAGGGGCGAGGTGGGCCCTGCCTGTCCCACCACAGCTGCACCCCGACCCCGTGCATATGCCGGGTGTCGGAGTAGAGAAAGCACTCGTCACCTGCGCGACCCACCACAAGGGGAAGTGTGAGGCGTGCCGAGCACTCGTCCGAAGGGACGTACCCACGGTAGAGATGTGCTGTCGGCACCATCACCACGCTGACGATGGGCAGCCGATCGCCGTGTGCGTGGAGCACAGCACGACGAAGTGCGGCGAGTGCAAGACGGCGGCGGCGTGCTGCCGCAGCGGGCATCATGCCTGCCGCACGCATGGCAGAGGAACCTGCCAAGAATGCAGGAGGCTCCCTACGTTGACGCAGAGGAGACCGGCAGCGTGCTGCCGCCGCGGCCACCACCAACCCAACGAACCGAACGCCCCGGCAACCCCCGGACACAGCAAAAAGAAGAAGAGACCCCTCTCACCCACCCAGGTGGGCGTACAACGAGAAACGCCGGCGGGAAAGCGCGCGGCGCAGGCGCCGCCCGCCGTAGCGAAGCAGAAGACGGCGACGACCGGACGGGCAGCCAAGAGGCCGCCACCAACGCCAGGGACCGGCGAACGACCAGCGTTGAAAAAGAGGGTGCTCGGCACCCCGAAGGAGAGCCCGATCGCCGGCCGCAAGCGGAAGAAGGCGAAGGCGACCACACCCGAGTCAGGGGTGCAACGAAGAAAGAGGAAGGCCCTTAAAGCAAGCAGCTACCAGAAACGTCCGACGTCCCCAAGCACTCCAGTGCCCTCGAGAGTGAAAAACGTGCAAGCCTGTCCGCACCTGTGCCCCCCCACGCAATCCCCGGAACCGCAAGAAAGCCCAGCGCCCCTGGCGCCACAAGTACTCGACCTTGACGACGCAATGACAGGTGACGACGTCATAAAGTAACCTTAAGCGGCGACACAGTGCATGCTAATCCATGTGGTTCATGTCCTTAAAAGAACTCAATGCTTAACAGTGCTCACGTGAGCGGTGTCTTCGGACAGCACCTCGTGATGCTCGCATCACAAAACAAAGAAGACAGTGAAATGGTCGTTACCTGGTCGGGTTTCGCTCGCGACCGTTTCCTGAACAATCCTTCACTAAATCCGCGGTTAAATAACCTGGCCTCAGTGGTGCAAGCACCACGCGCTCTTCAAACCCAAGAAACATTTCCCCCCCCACCCCTGGGACGGTTGAGGAACTGCCTGTGAAATGGGGTCTGCAGTGTTCACAAGGGGTCCGGAGCTCTTTGTTCCACAGCCGCTGTGGAATTCCACCGCCGCTGCTCTGATGCAAAAGGAAAGCAAGAGGGGGGTAAAGTCCAAGGGGGGGGTAAATGACAACGAATTATACTGATGCAAGATTCTTCGACTTGAGCAGCTCAGCCATTTTTAAGATTCTTTCTGTAGGCAAAACCCCGCTTTCACGTTTCTTTGTTTGTGCGTGCCGGGTGATCGTTGTTCCCACTTGTATTTACCCTGTGTATATTCAGGTAAGGAATTCTGATCAACCACCAAAACACGCTGCCTACGTCTTTTTAGTCTGCACAATACATTGAAGGGCAACCCGCAAGATTGTTAGTACTAAAAAGTAACCTTAGTCAACGGGTAGGGGACAAACTGTGGGGGTTGAAGAGACATGGAGACGGCACTGGCGTCGGTACCCGACGCAGAAACAGTTGTACAACTGGATGATCAGGCACCGGAGCCCGCCGAGGTTGTCGTGAAGCAGGTTGAAGATGATTTGGAGAGCGACCCCAAAGGCGTTTGCATCAAGATCGTGACTGCCTGCAAGGCCGAAACCGCGACGGCCACCGCCGAGTGCACGGCATCAATCAACAGCCTGAAGAATCTTCGCACCATCAACCGCAACATGCTTCGCAAGCACACAGCGCTGGAGACGAGAGTCAGCTCTGGCGAGAAGAAGCGAACCCACCTGACTGAGAGCATAGCTCAGTTGACGGAGGAAATCGAGCAAAAACTGCTGCCTCGGAAGGAAGAGTTGCAACGCGAGGTCACCGACCTGCAGAAACACAGCTTCCAGGCATTCAAGAACGAAATGTGGTCGGAGCGACGAGCGGCCAAACAAGCCACTATCAGCCTCCGAAGCGAGCTGACACACCACGTTGAGGCGCTTTCCGAAAAGCTTGCGAAGTTCGTCAGCCAGAACGCTGAGCTCAAGAACGTGATGCTGGCCGAAATCGGCAAAGTGCCAGCAGCCCTAGATATTCTGGGAAGCATGTACAGGGTATTCTTATCTTTTGCACCAACTTGACGCGGCGCGGAACGAAGTGCTGCTTAGCAGCCAATGGCCTTTGGTGGCTGAGAGCACACCTGTGCATCCTCGTGTCGTAGCCGTGTTGTGTATAGGCTTTGTGGGCCTGGTCAACCACCTCATCACTATAGGCACAAAATTTTCGCGACCGTGATTGGACAGTCGGGATGCCGGGGGCGGGTATCCACGAAGAGAAAAGTAAAGCAAGACCGCCCCCTGCGCCTGCTGTCTCCAGCTGCTTCGGCAGACGACGCATACCTACTAGATTGTTGCTGCATATCAAGTTCAAACTACGACTGCACAAACTTTGTGGGGGCGGCTGGAACTGGATCTGGGCATCTTTTCGTCCTCGGGACACACGTGTACCGAGGAACGCGTGCATCACGAGAGCCAAACTCTACGTGTTCAAGTCAGAGCCGCGGCCGATGCACACCTGGGTGTCTCCTCCCACAAGAAGAGTCTCTAAATCTTGTATCCCAATTGAAACGTTTCGAAAAGCCAATGAATGCTGCACGCCTGCATCATCAATAAGGGCTCGCTGTATTGTGTCCGTGGCTTAAAGGACCGAAACACGGCGCAGACGGGACCAGTGCGGTGTTGAGCACATACACATTCCAAGCACGTTCTTGCAATCCCCCCCCTCGACTTGTTATTAGCACCAAACATGCAAGCGAGGCAGTGTCCTGCCCAACCATTCGACTAAGATTCCCCCCCAGAGAGTCCCCTGAACGTTTCGAAAAGCCAATGAATGCTGCACGCAACTACAGGGCGTGCATATCGGTCCCATCCCGGAGAAGCCACAAGTGAAGCCGCAACCGAAGCTGAAGCAGCAGGAGCCAAAAGAAGAGCGCCGGCCGCAAGAGGCGCAGAAAGAGAACGCGGACCCGGTTCGGGACGAGCGGAAGCGGCACGACGTCCAGGAGCAGCGCCGCGAAGATCGCAGGCAGAAGGACGAGCGCAAAATAGAGGAACGGCGGCAGGACGACCGGCGGCAGTACGAAGACCGCTTGGAGGCGGAGCGCAGGGCCATTGCCGAAGACGAAGCCGAGCGGGCGAAGCTCGAACGGAGCGCGAAGGGCAAGCGGAAAACCAAGGGCAAACCAGCCGGAAAAGACGCCGCGCCCGAAGAAGAGCAGTTTTCGGACCGCGACCGCGACCGCCAACGGGAGCGCGAAATCCGGGAACACCTCCTCCGGGAAAGGGAGCGGGTCAGGGATGACCCGAAATACGGCCGCGACAGCGAAGATCGGAGGGACAGGGACAGGGACAGGGATTACGGCCGGCCAGACCGCGGCTTGAGCCGGCAGGACCGTGATCTGCCACGCGAGAAAGATCAAGGCAGAGACCGCGATCAGGACAGGGATTACGGCAGGGACAGAGACGCCGACCGACGGGACGTCAGAGACGCAGGGAGAAGGGACCGGAAGGAGAAAGAACCGACCCACAAAGACCGCGACCGCAGAGATAGGCAGACGCCGGATTCCCGCGACCGCCCTCGGAGGCAAGGAAAGGACAGCGAGCGCGACAGAGACAGAGACAGGGACAGAGACAGGGACAGGGAGAAGCCGCGCTCCGAGCCAGCTCCCGCTCGCCGCGCGAAGAGGGAATCGTCTTCTTCGTCGTCGTCATCATCTTCTTCGTCGTCGTCGTCGTCGTCGTCTTCGTCCGCCACCCCTCCCGTATGCACTTTTCCACAAGCCTTTTTCTTTCGCCCGCTCCTTTTCCGCTTCAAGCCAACCCAAGGGCGTGAAAAATAGCTACGAGCAAGAATCACCGAGAGACAACCCCTGCGTCAGAGGCTGTGCTCGACAAATCGAAGGCACCGAGCTCGTGGCTTTCTGCACTCATTCACCTGTCACACATAGGAGAGGCGGGAAAACAGGAATGCTGCCTCGTGATACCTGGACACGGGATGTCTTCACAAACGCTGGCAACCTGTTTGGTGAATATGAAGCGTACTTTGCCTGTCAAGTGCTGGCAGGAAACACCACCTTGCCGAGTGTCCGCGTCTCTCGCTGGTGGTAGTCAACCCGAGCCAAAACAGAGCTGGTGAAGAGCCTGAAGAGAATGGAAGAAAACGTGGGATCGTTTACGAAGTCGGTAGTTGCATCCACAACCTCAGCAAGCACAAGGCCCAGAACGGTTTCCGGAGCCGCCTCCCCCCCAGGAGAGGCAGTGCTCTGCCTAAACATTCAACTAAGATTTCCCCCCGAAAAATTCCGGTCAGTTACATCACGAATCTGCCCCCAGTACAGCAAGCAAAACGCGTCTGCGAGAATGCACCTCGTCAGTTTCACCCCCCTGAGATGCACCAAGGGTGCTCCAACACGTTTGCGAGAAAGAAACGTCCCACGCTCCTCTTTTGCCACCGACCGACACACCTTAGCAGCGCATCGATTAGCACGTGTCCCGTCTCGAGGACCCTACATGTGGTTCGTCAGGCTCGCAGCTTTATCCCCCGCGCAAAGGTGGCCTTTCCGAGAGGGCACTTCGTAAGAACTCTCGCTAGCTCACGCATTCGCGGGCTTTCGCGGCCGCTTGGAGAAGAAATGAAGGGACCGAACGCCCGATCTTCGCTTTACAGAAGCTACTTGCAGCCGACTCAGTAGCTGTGGCAGAGGCAGCGTGCTCCGAAATGTGCGCGCAACACGTTTGCAGGAACGCCGGCAAATAGTAGCGGACTCTATTTTGGGTGCCGGCGTTGCAGAACAGTGCCTTGCCATCGCCTCAGCGTTTGTTCAATTGCGAAAAGGAGATTATCTTTAGAGTCTCTTCACTGCAACCAAGGCATGCCAATGCAGGGCAAATGCACACCGCGCATACATTGCACTCAGGGCCGTATACATTCCAAGACCATTCCATAGCTGAAAACTGACGCACTGGCCACACAGAACGGCATATCTTGTGTTGACCTACCTTGTGTTCACCGGCCAGTACGTACGTAGAAACACGTAGACCTCAGCCATTCCTGGGTCACTTGGGTACTGCATTGCGTGCCCACGGGCTGTGCCAACTGTCATGCTAAATCCCTCAACACTCAATTCGCTGGTCATCGCGCATACAGCTTCGAGCGTCGTACGAGACGAGTGCAGGTTTGCAGTATGGCCATGATTGCAGTAGCTGTGCTGCAAGAAAAGAGAGAATGTTTCGTTCTCAGAGAAAGAAACGTGTCCGGGCGCCTCGACCCTGTCTCTTTGAAAGTTGAAGACTGTTACTCCGAGCGCTCGTGGGAGGGGTGCTGTTGCCACTCCTTCAAAAAGCATCAGCCGTTCAGTAGGACGTGCCCCGGTACACGGAGCACGCACGCTCTTTAGTTCAAGGAAGTATCCTGGGTTGCTTCGTTTTGCTTCCTTTCATTTTCTTCCTAGCGCCCCGCGGTGGCGATCGTTTCCCTTCTGCCGAACAGAAGGATCGTCGGTTCTTCCCCCTTGCTGTCCCTTAAGTTTGACAGCACCGCCAGCAGAACATCGCCACACCGCATCCACCGTCGCCGGTACATGTCAGAAGCCAGTACCGCACCGTTGCTACCCGCGACTCCCGATTTATTCCGGGCCTTCTTGCATGTGCCTGCAATGCAATGTCAGCTTGGGACTGCTACACGCGGAAAAGGTCTGATCTGGATTCGCACTGTCGGTCTGTTCGAAGTTCGCTGCTCTCTCTTTCTCAACCGAGAGCGCCACTCGCAGCACCTTCAATCTGAGCCCCGCACTGCCATCCCGCATGTGTCCTCAGAACTGATCCTTTTCCTGAATTACGGACCCAGTTTGCCGACTTCCGCTGCCTACAATGTTCGGCAGCAGCAACTTGATCGCATTGCGCAGACTCCGCTCAGGGGTTTCTCGTCACTGAGATCACACCCACATTGCCACCCACACATTGCCCCCAGATACCTGTTGCAACCAGCAGCACAAGGGACAAGAAGCAGGGAGCCTTGACCAAACAAGGCTGCAGTTTAGATCAGCGCGTGGCCACCACGAGCAGCCGGCGGGACCATCAGCTGTGACGTGAGGATCTGCTGACAACTTGGGCTATACTCCGCTTCAGGGGTTACCCGTGATTGAATTCCACTCACACACACACACACACACCCACACAGAGGCGGGGGGAAAGCGCGCCAATTAAAAGAAAGGGCAGCGAGGAGGAGGGATCGAAAGGGCACACATCGAGCTACTTTCCGAAGCCAGCCTGACGGGCAACGGATCCTCTCCCCAGTCCAACACACCCCCCTCTCTCTGTCTCTCTCTCTGTCTTCTCTGTTACGCAGACGTTCCCGCGAGGTGGGTAAGCCGGGCGTCTGATCCCTGCCGGGGGATCGGAGGCCCCGAAGAGGACGCATGTTGGTGAAATTGCTGTTCGTCCTCGCAAGCGTTGCAGACGTCGCGGTCGCGTGGACCCTGATTTGGGATGGCACCGGGTTCAGCCCGTCGGGGTACCTGGGCTCGACTCAGAACGCGCAGCTGCTCCGGCAGACCGGCGACACTACGACAGTGACTCGTCTGTTCGCCGTCGCTGCGGGCGACGCGGCGTGCGCTGTTGCGCTGCAGGAGCTGCCGTACACCGGCGCGGACAATAAGTACTCCCTCGCGCTCGATAGCAGCGCATATCGGGTCGGCGACTCGTATCAGATCTGCTACGACACGGCGGCAGGGGCCGCCGCCATAAAAGACCGGGACCCATTCGCCGTGAAATCTGGCCTCCTCACCGTCGAAGAGACGACGCCGTGGCGGGCCGGCCGGCTGCTCGCGGGCATCCGGCTGACCGCGCTGCTGATCGGCACGGGCGGCATTCCGTTCCCGAAGGTCAAGCGGTGTGCCGGGAACTGCGGCGCAGAGCTGCAGGGTGTCTTGCAGTGCGCGGACGCGTCGGATCCAGACGTCGGCGAGGGGTGGGTTCGAATCAGCAAGAATGCGAACACGATGACGTTCACGGTGAGGGTGCCGCTCTCCGCGGCGCTGTCCGGCGACGAGCAGTACCGCGTGTGCTGGCAGCTGCTGGCGGGCAGTGCGGACACGTCGACGAGGGTGTGGCACCAGGCGCAGGACTACCTCACCGTCCGCTCCGCGAACCCGGGGAGCTACACGGCGACGACCGCGGCCGAGGCGTCGGCGTCGTCCATCAGGCGGCGGCAGGCCGTCGCGTACACCATCGCCGGCGACTTTTCGGCGTCGAGCCCCACGTCGGTGCAGATGGTCAACAGCGCGAACCCGTACACCGCCACCGGCGCTCCCATCTACATCAGCACCGAGATCGTTGTTCCCCTCGCGTATGACGCGGCGAGCGCAACTGTCACGCTCAGGGTCCTCGATGCCACCGCCACCTCGGTTCGGTTGTTCGCTGCGCTGTTCAACGGGAGCACGACCGTCACAGTGGAGCTGCCACTGAAGGCGTCGCTCGCGACGCTCGCCGTCGAGGCGACAAACCCGGTGCAGTCGTTCTTCCCCGCAGTGCCCCGGGTCGGGCAGCTGCTCACCATCACGTTCGCGGGCTCCGGGCTGTCCGCGGGCGACGAGGTCTGGATCCAGACCAGCAGCGGGGTTTGCAGCGGCGCAACCTCGGGCAACACCCTCGACTCGTCCTTCGTCGCGGTGTCGGCCGTCGCGTCGACAGCACCCACCAGCTCGAGCGTGAGCGCCCGGTTCGTCAACAACGCCGTGAATGACGCGAGGACGGCGATCGTGATCTGCTACAAACTCGCGCTGGGCGACGTCACGAAGCTGACGGTCAGCAACGTCCTGAAGCGCTCGGTGCCCACTTCGTTCGCGCTGTCCGTTTCGCCGGTGGTGGCCCGGTACGCCGTCGAGGTCACGTTCGAGAACCGAACGTCGTCCTCCGACGTGGTGCTGCGGCTTGGGAGCGGCGACGAAGTCGCTTTCACGACCGCCGCCTCCTGCGACGGATCGTCGAGCCCGAACGTGGAGGTCGCGACGACGGCGGCGACGGCTGTCTCGGTCGTGTTCAACGCCCTCGGGAGCTACCGCGTGTGCTACAAGCTGCAGGGCGCGACTTGGTCGTCCGTGTTGTTCGCGGGCAGCGCGTCGCCGCTGGTCACCGTCTCGCAGGCGAACCCGAGCAGCTTCGAACCCAGCGTGGCAGACCCGCTGGCGGCGGAGACCTTCCGCCTGACCTTCGCGGGGTCTGGGCTGTCAGCGCTGGACAGGTACCGGGTCGTGGGGTACACCAACCCGCCGGACTGCGGCGCGGCGGGCGCGGTGCAGGACATGGAAGGGTTCGTGACGAGCACGCGGGCGTCGTCGTCAAGCGCCATCGTGTGGCTGCCGCAGGGGTCGTACGCGGTATGCTACCGGCTGGCCGGCTACTCGTACGCGGCCATCGAGCAGGTCGGCGTCGGGTACGAGCTGGCGGTCGGCCCGCGGCCCGCCGCGCTTTCGGCGCTCGCGCCGCCCGGCGCGCGGGAGCAGCAGCTGTTCCTCGTCCGCGTCGCCGGCGCCGAGGTGGGGTCGGGTGTCGGGCTGTTCGCTTGCAGCGGCGGGTGCAAGCTGGCGGCGCCGCGGTGCCCGCTCAACGAGACCGGGACGGAGGGCTGGGAGGAATTCGGGACCGCGTACATCGCGGCCGAGGACGCGTGGCTGCTCGCGAAGGAGCTGCCGGCCGGCGCGTACGTCGTGTGCCTGAACACGTCGACGTTCCTCGCGACGGTCACCCTCGCGCCGGCGGTGCCGTACACCGAGCCGGTCGTCCTCGGCGCCCCGGTCGCGCGCGTGCGGGAAGGCATGCCGTTCAGCCTCTCCTTCACGAACGACTCGCTCCTGAGCCCCGCAGACCGCGTCGTGCTGTACAGCGACGAAACGTGCAGCTGCATCTCTTACGACAACCTCTGCGTGCCGGAGTCCGACCAGGCCGTCTCCATCGACGGCGGCGAGTATTCGGTGGAGCTGTCGCAACTGACCGTCGGGACGTACAAAGTGTGCTACGTCCACGACGCCGACGACACAGACCAAACCCACGTCTACGTCATGACCGCCGGAGTGTCGGAAGAGCTGTTGGCGGTGGCTGAGGCCGTGCCGATCGGGGCGTCGTTTTCGACGACGACGCAGCGGGCGATGGAAAAAGTGGACGTCGACGTCGCGTTCGTGGCGGGCGACGAGTTCTCGCAGGAGGACGAGCTGAAGGTCGTCGACGAGGCGTCGTCGTGCGGCGGCGCGGCGGCGGCGTCGCGGTTCTACGGCTGGGAGACGGCGGGCGGCCCGACGGCGACGATCATGCTGCTCGAGGTGGGGACCTTCTACTTCTGCTACAAGCAGCGGGACGAGTCTTTTTTCACGAGGATCCCGTCGCCGACGACGTTCGACGTCCTCGAGGCGTTCCCGTCCGGCCTCGCCCTCGCGCCGGCCGCGGCGCTGAACAACAGCGTCGGGCAGAGCGCAGAGCTCGCCTTCCAGTGCGGCCACGACAGCGCCGCGTGCCGCGAAGATGACCGCGTCCTCCTCGTCCAGGTGGCGACGGACTGCGACGAGACCGCCGCAGCGGTCGACTGGGTAGCGCTGCCGGCCACGACGAACGCGCTGCACTGGGACGCGGCGGGGTCGTTCTACGCGGGGCGGCGCGTGCTGATCCAAGGCTCCGGGATCACCGAGCAGGCGTTGGTAGCCGTCAGCGACCTGCAGCTCGCGGGTGACTTCAAAGCGTGCTACTACAGCACGGAGCGCAACGCCGTATACTTCACCGTCGTCAGCGACGCGGTGGTCGTTCACCCCAGGAATCCCGGCACGTTCACCGTCTCGCCGGAGACGCCGACGGACGGCGAGATCGGCGTGTCGTTTAATATAGTGGGCACCGACCTCTCGCTGCAAGACCAGGTCGTCATCGCGTACACGAGCGTGGATTGCGCGGGCCTCGGACCGAGCGCCGGGCTCATCCTCACCGAGCAGTCGATAACCGACTCCGGCATCGAGTGGAACCTCGCGAACACAGTCTTGCACCCGAGCTACGCGGTGAGCGCGTGGACGGACGGCGCGTCGTACAAGCTGTGCTACAAGCGGGCGAACACCCGCTGGAGCGTGGTCGAAGGCGTCTTCGCCGTCAACGCCGCGGCGCCGTCGGCGGTGACGGCCGCGCCGGCCGAGGTCCAGGGGCCGTACGTCCGGGTCGCAGCGTACGCCTTGGTCCGCTTCAGCTTCTCGACGGATAGCAACACGGGTGAGCTCGCGGTCGACGACACGGTCATGTTCGTGCGGCTCCCGGCGGATAACCCCTGCCTGGTGACCACGCCGCAAGTCGATTCGTCGCTCCTGCGGTTCGACCAGCCGTACATCCCGGGCTCGTGCATCAGCCGGTACTGCGTCGTGCACCCGGTGACGTTCTGGGAGATCGGCGACTTCGTCGTGTGCTACCGGAGGGTCGGGCGCGTGTTCTCCCAAATGGGGACGCTGCAGGTGTCCGCCGCGGATCCGTCTTCGTTTTACAGGGCGAACGTGCCCAGCGCGCATGTGTACTCGGAGGGTGAGGCTGTGCAGCTCACCCTCGAGTCCACCGCCGGCGCGGTCGACATCGCAGGGGACTACGCGTACCTGGTGCAGACGGGGCAGACCTGCATTCTCTTCCCGCTGCCCGCGACCGACCGTCCCCTGTACAACCTCACCGTCGCCGACGCTACCACCGTCGAAGGACAGGCGGTCTCGGGCACGCCCGCCCAGTACGCGTTGCCCGACGCCACGGCGAACTACGCGCCGCTGTCGTACGACCTCTGCGTCGCGAACGTGTCCGAGAAGTACATCCCCGGGGCCGTGTCGGTCGCGCCGCGGGCGCCGACGTTCTACGCGGCGGACCCCGTCTTCGTCGCGGGCGGCGGCGGCGTCGCGCTGACGCTGTCCGCTTCCATCTGGGCCGCCGGGCTGCCGCTGACGGCGGCGGACGCGCTGCAGGTCGTTTCCGGGTCCGCGTGCGACCAGAACGTGGTCGCCTCGCCGGACCTGACCCTGGCCGGCGAAGACATGCACGCCGAGTGGGTCGCGCCGGCGGCCGCTGGGACGTACTCTTTTTGCTACAAACGGGAAGGGGGCTCTTGGAGTGTCGTGCCGAGGGAAGTCCGGCCGTACGTCCGCCTTTCGTTCGAAGGGGCTGCAAGCGGGACCGTCGAGTCGGCGGGGCTGCTGGATGTTTCGTTCGCGGGGGCGTTCACCCTGGCGTCGCACCAAGGGATTCACTCAGCGCTCTTGGACTACGCAGAAGTGTCCAGCTCCGCGTTGACCGGCGAGATCGCGTTGCCGCCCGGCGCCGGCGTGACGGTGTCGATGTGGCTCTACCTCATCACTCCCAGCCTCGTGTCGACCGACCTCTTCTCCATCTCCGAGGGCGGCAAAACGTTGACTCTGACTTCTTCCAGCGGCGCGCTGACCGTGAACGGGGCCAGCGTCGGAGACTGCCCTACACTGCAATGGACGTTTTTGCAGGTGAAACTGGACGGAAGCTCGGTATTCGTCCGCGTGGACAGCGCGCCGTTTGCAGAGTACGCAGGCGTCGGCGTCGAGTTCCCGTTCGTCGAGAAGGCTGCGGTTGCGGTCGCGCGAAGAGGAACTGTCAGAGTGGACGAAGTCAGCGTGTTCGCGGACAGTTTGACCGAAGACCAACTAGACGCGCTGTACTTCGCCGGGGTAAGCAGGAGGGCGGCTGTCGGGAGCGGAGGAGTCCCCGGCGGGCCGGAGTTCGACAGCCTGCGCGTCGAAGCCGAAGCAGAGTGGAGCGCGGCGCCAGGTCAGAGGTCGTTTGGACCGGGGGTCCTCACCTTCTCGTCGCCGGGGGCCCGGTCCCCGTTCACCGCCGGCGACGCGGCGGCGCTGACGGAATTGAACGCGTGCGACGACGTCGCGCTGACGAATACGCAATTCCTGACGCCCTCAGCCAACGGCGAAACAGGTGTTTGGTCCACCGCAGAGCTTCCCATATCCGGGAGCTACACAGTCTGCTTGAAGCCGCTGTTTGGAAACTGGACAGTTGTGGACCCAGCGTTCGATATCGAACCGGTGTCTCCGTCGGACGCGGTGCTGCTGGCGACCGAGTTCCTGTCAAGGCAGCAGGTGGCGATAACGTTCGTTTCGCTGCCGTCGGATCCGATCGACACGTCGTCGGACACGGCGGGTCTTTCGACGTCGACCGACTGCTCGGCGCGCACCGTCGAGTTCGCCGCCGATGCTGTGCTGCGGGCGCCCGAAGTGACCGCACGGGAGGAGTTTTACATCTGCTACCGCCGCGGGACCCCGGCCGGCAACCCGGTGGTCGGAAAGTGGAGCCTGGTGCGCCGAGAGCCGTTTGTTGTCCTGCCCGCGAACCCCACCGGCTTCGAGACCGCGCCGCCGGCGCCCGTGCGGGCCGCGACCGAAGGGCAAACCATCGCGTTCTCGTTTGCCGCGGCCGGCGACGCCGCGGGCCTCGACGACTACACGGTGCTGCCGACGTCGGAAACCGACGACATGCTGCAGGACCCGTGCATGGCCCTCTCCAACGACACCGCCGGCGACTCCGCAGTGGACTCCTCGCTTCCTCCGTTGGAATGCGCCCCCGGCAGCCCGTCGCCGTGCCCTTACAAAGTGTGCTACCGCAGGCTCGCCGGCGAGGGCGCGAAGGTGTGGGCCAGTTTCGGCGCCTTCCTCTTCGTCCAACCCCTGAATCCGACCGGGTACACGATAGTGCCGGCTCCGTCGGGCATCGTGCGCGACGGGATGGTGATCTCCGTCAGCCTCACCCGCACTTCCGATCTCCCAGGGACCGCTGCCGTGGCGCCCGTCGCGACGTCTTGCCTGGACGCCACGGTGTCTGGTGCTGCAAATGCGAACCAGCCCGTGCCCGCAGGGACGGTGTCCGAAGGGGATTACCACGTGTGCTACGTGGAAGGCGGGTCGTACGCGACCGCCTTCGACCTGGCTGTGGGCCCACCGAACCCGCGGGCGTACGCCAACCGGCCGGGGTTCCCCGAGCCGGGCGACCCGGTGTTCATCGACTACACGGGGGACGATCTGGGCGCGGGGACCGGCAAGGTCGTGCTCGACGAAGGCACCGCCGACTGCTCCTCGGCCGGCGAGACCAGCAGCACCGGCGGTGCAACGGCGGCGTGGGCCGCCGGGGTGCTGGGCAGGGGGCTGTACCTCGTGTGCTTCCAGCTCGAGGCCGGCGGGCCCTGGGCCCTTGTGCCGGGCGGCGTGCTGTTCGTGGGGAAGGATCCGAGGGAGTGGGTCGTCGTGTCGGGGGTGAGCGTGCCGTACGTCACCGAGACGCTGACCATCGGCTTCATCGGAAGGGGGTTGACCGCCGGCGACAGGATCCTCATCCTCGGCGACGGCGAAGCGTGCACAGACGCAGCAGTCGGGAAAGCCGAGCTGACGTTCGCCCTGGTGAACGACACATTCACGACCGGCTCGGTCTGCTTGACCGAGCAACCGAACGACTACGCCCTGTGCTACCTCCGGCAAGAGGGCGGCGGCGCCGTCGACGCGACCCAAGTGCCGCCCGACTTCGTGGTGGCGCAGGGTCCGCGGACCGTCGGCGGCTCCTCGCGGGGACAGGCGCTGTGGGCCAACGAGTTTGTCGCCGTCGAATTCGAGCCGAATCAGGCGCGCGGCCAGGTCGCTGTGGCGGGAGCCGACCTTGCCGTGGCCTGCGAGAACATCAACCCGGTCGACTCCAGCACGGCCGTCGTGACCGAAGACACGGGGTCGAACACGGACACGCTGCTCGTTTCGTTCCCCGATGGCGGCGCCTTCAACGTGTACATCGCCAACCAAGCGCTGATCAACGCTTCAACGCTGCTCCCTGCCGTGTTCGACGTCTTACCTGTGGTGCTCAGCTTCACGCCCCAAACTATAAACAGGGGAGCCTCCGTGGTATTCGAGGTCACCGCGACCAACGCAGCGCAGGACGAAATCTCGAGCGGAGACTTCATGCTCGCCTTCGTGGACGCGTCGAAGGCGGTGTGCGACGGCTCCTTGGCTTGCTCGCCGCCGGACTGCTTGGGGGTTGACGCCGACAGATTTTTTTCCGTCGACGGCCCGGTGGTGATTACAGTCACGCCGCAGAGCTTGACGCTGTGCTTCCGGCGGGCGGGTGGCGGCTGGGTGCCTTTGCCTGATCCGTTGGTGGTGCTCGAGTCGCCGGTGGAGATCGCCTCGCTGTGCCCGCCGTCCGGCGTCGTCGCTTGGACGCAGCTGCTCTCCGTCGAGCTTGACGGCGTGCACGTTCAAGCGAACGACGTCGTCGCCTTCTCCGCGTCGCCATTGTGCGACACCAGCCTGCTGACCACGACTGTACTGCTTGACGGAACGACATTCGTCGCCGACTTCCCATTGCCGGCCAACACGAACGGCAACCAAGCGGACGGATGGCACATCTGCTACACCTACGCCGGCAGGTTGCACAACATACATACAGCTACCGGGCTGAGCAGTATATCCATTATCGACCCGATCACCCTCATCGAGTTGGATCCGCCGGTGCGTGTCGGGCAAGATGAACGGATCCTGGCGTTCACCCCGTCAGCCCTGTCCGCCGTGAGAGTGTGGTCCCTGAGGACGGGCGCCGACCAGTGCCGGGAAGCCTGTCGGAACGCCGCGGGGAGAGCGCCGTCCGACCTGGCCGGCGTCGCGGTAACTGGCGGACAGGAGGTCACGCTGCCGCTGCTGGATGCTGCTGGGTCGTTTGTGATCTGCGTGCAGAGGGATGGTGCCGACCACACCACGCTCAGCTACGCGGGAACACTGGAAGTTGCCGGTCCAGACCCGAGCGGGTGGACGGTTGCCCCGGCGACGCCGTATGGCGGCCAGTTGGTGACGATCACTTTTACAGTCGACGATCCAAGCGGTGCAAGCGGATCGTGTCTGATCGATGCAACGGAAGAGTGCCACTCTGCGGCGGACCGCTGGCTGTCTCTGGACGGTGCCTCGAACGCGACGGTGATGCAGCTGCAGACAAAGCCCGGCGAGGCTAGCCGGGCGATGAAGGTTTGCTACCGGTGGGGAGACGCTAGAGGCTGGGTCGAGGCCCCCGGTGCTTTCAGTCTCGGCCGCAGCGAGCCGGAAACAGTCGCCGCCTCTCCAGACTTCCCAGTTGAGGGCCTCGAGACGAGCGTCAGCCTTGGCGGAAGCGCGTTGACTGCCGGCGACGAGCTGGTCGTGATTTCGACCGCATCAGCATCTGTATCGCAGGTAGACGCAGTCACCGCGTGTCTGGTGGGCCTTGCGCCGTCGCCTGCGTGCGATTCTTGCTCATCGATCGTCACCACAGGCACTAGTTACACCACGGACGGCCTGCAGTTGGTTGAGGGGTTTTACATCGTGTGCTATCGGCCGTTCGACGACGCAGGGCATACTCCCATTTACGCCTTCGAATCCGGTGTTTCTTCTGTTTTCGTTCTGTCTGTCGCAGCACCCCGGGCGGACTCGTACACGGTGACTTCGCAAGGCGACGCAGAGCAGCGTAAGTTCATCTCGCTCGCCCTCACCTCGTCGCGGCCGTCGGACTTCACGGGCGACACGTCAATCGTGCTCGTGCCGGTGCCGGCCGCGACTGCTGTACCTTCGGACGCGGTGTGCAGCAGCGCCGGTTTGGCTACGGGAGCCCTGCTGGAATTGACCCTCCCAGGTTCTTCTTCGCCTGTCGCCGCATCTGGGTATCTGTCCTTCCCGTCCGGCACACCAGATGTTGCCCGGGTCGCGGTTTGCCTCCAGAACGCGACGGACACGACGTGGGTCTCAGTCCCTCCGTTCCTCTCCTCTGCGGCCGACTTGCTGACCATCCTCAGTCCGGACCCTGCCGCCTTCAACGTGTTCCCACCCCCGGGCCGCACGGGCGTCTTGAACTTGGCGCTTCGCCTCGATGTGCCCAGAGGCTCGGTGACCCCGGGGGATTCGCTGGTCGTCACCACAGAATCGGAAAGCTGCAAGGGCAGCCCGTTAGCTGCCGTTTACGACGAAGTTGTAACCGAGGCGACGCCGTTGAATGGCGGCCAGGCGGTCGACATCCGGCCGTACTTGTCCGACAGTTCGCTGCTGGCGGCATTGACCGAGTACTACGCGTGCTACGTCAACGCGACCGAGAACTCGCTTTCAGAGGTGCCCGGCAGCGTGACCCTTCTCGCCGCACAGCCTTCCTCGTTCCAAGTGGAAGGCGGCGCGCCTCGCGTCGGGCAAATGGTCAACGTCACCTTTTTTGACGTCGACGCAAGCGAGAACAACATGGCGCTGTTCCCGACCGCTGGAGGCGTGGCATCCGACTGCTCGCAAGCAGATCTCAACGTGACCACCGAGCAGAAAACGACGCCCGCCGGATCTGTCGGGACCAGGGGCCAGTTGGGCACGTGGCAAGAGCAGACGACGTACGAGGTCTGCTATCTCACCGCCTTCGGCGCGGTGTCGAGGGTTCCGCAAGTCAGCTCCCCGTCTGTTTTCACCATCACGGTGGCGGGACCCAACCCAGAGACCTACGAGAGCGTGCCGCAAGCGATCTATTTCGGCCAAAGCGCCACCCTCACATTCACCGGAACAAGCCTCTCGGCATCCGACGTCGTCCGCTTTGTCAAGTACCCCGGTGACTGCAGAGATGGCATCCCTGCTCTCACCCAGCAGGTCGATGCTGTGTCCGCAGGCACGGAAACGACGTCTCTTCTCGATTCTAAAGTGCTCGCCGAGGGCACGTACACCGTCTGTTACAGACTCGATCAAGAAACCGCGTTCGTGATGTTTCCGACCAAACCTACCCTGGTTGTCAACCCGCCGAGCCCCCTTGGCTTCGCGTCGCACCCGTCGATCCCCCGGGTAGGGCAGCAGGTCACCGTCAATTTCAGCTCAGTCGCGACTGCGTCGGCGGCAGACGAAGTCAAGCTGGTCGCCTTCGGCCAACCCTGCACCGCAGCCCCGAGCTTCGGGCAGTTCGAGAGGCAGACCGGCGACGTTTGGCTGCTGAAGGACGGGGCGGTCGACTACGCGTCGAGCTCCGCGGCATACACAGCGACCCTTTGCTACAAGCTGGGCGACCCTGGGGCTGAGTTCGTGCCCGTCGGCGCGAGCGACGCAACGTCGACGTTCGAAGTGTTCGAAGCCCACCCGGATTCGTACACCAGCACGCCGGCGACGCCCCTATTCGGCGAGAGCTTTGAGTTGTCGTTCGCATCGAGCGACCCGTTCGTCAACGACTCGACGACGCCCGCCGCTGTGAAGCTGGTGCCCGTGCCGGAGAACTGCGGGTACACGACGAGCCCGCTGCTCGAATTCGTGAGCGGGGACCCGGCCGAGTTCACGGACTTGCTCCTCTTCGGCCCGATCCCGGAGTTGTTCCCCGCCGGCGCCGCGGCCGCGCAATTCACGGTGTGCTACCGCATCCCGTCCGCGACCTTCGCGGCGCTCGCCGCACCGCTGACCTTCTCGCAGCAGCCGATCCAGTGCGCCGCGGTCGGCAACGCGCTGTCCGCCGCACCGGCGACCGTCGTCCAGCTGGGGCAGCGCCTCGCGATCGACCTGTCCCTGCGGCCCGGGCTCGCAACCGCGAACGTGGCGGCGATCCGATTCGCGCCGAGCCACCACCTGTGCGGAGACGACGCCGCCGCCTTGGGCGCCACGGTTTCGGGGTCCGGGCTGTCGTGGACCGCTTTTTTGCACCCGTCGGTCCCGACGGACGCGCCGATCACGATGTGCTGGCGCGACGGCGACCGGTCCGTGTGGCTGCCTGTCTGTTCATCATGCACGGGGCTGTGCCGCATCACGGTGCGGGCCCCCCCCGCGTACGTGCCCAGCCCGTCGCCCCTGTTCGAGGGCCAAGACTTCGCGTTGCAGCTGGGCGCGGGCACCGGCGCGTCGGCGCTCGATTCGTTGGGCTTCGCGCCGTCGCAGGGGGGGAACACTTTCGTTTGTGGTGCGCCGACCCTCGTGAAGGCGGTCAACGCGAGTCTCGCGGCTTTCTGGCGGCCGCGGAACGCGGAGAGCCTGGCTCCGGGAGCGTACAAAGTGTGCTACACGAACGCGTCGGAAACCGGCGTCGGCGGGGCGCCTGTCACAGTGCAGCTGAGCGCGGAGCTCGTCGTGCACACGTTCGCCCGCTGCAGATCCGAACCCGGAAACGCCACCGGCACCGCGCTCGACGCACAAAGCAGGAGGCTGACGAAGGTGTTCTTCAGCCTCGCCTCCGTCACCCCTGGCGTCGACCTGTCGCCGGCGGCGCTCGCTTGGTCGACGTCGCCGTTCTGCGCCGATTTCGAAGGCGGCGTCGTCGACGTCGCGGGCGGCGCCTCTTTTTTGGGCACGACGTTCACCGACGCGCAGCTGGGCAGCGTCTTCTACGCGTGCCTGAAGCCCGCCGCCGGCGGCTGGGCGGCGATGTGCACCGTCACCGTCGTGGGCGGTGGCACCGCCGGGGCCGGCGGCGTGTGCGAGACGGCGCCGGGCGTGCTGGTCAGCCAGGACTACGGCGCGGTGGCCGTGCGGGGCCTGGGCGATGGCTCCGCGTTCGTGTTGAAGGAGGCGCTGTGCGAAGCGTTCGACGCGGCGCTGCACATCGTGTACCCTGTGTCGGCTGCCGGAGGCAGCGAGTTTTCGCTGACCGAACGAGTGTTCGCTGGCAGCCAAGCGGTGTGCTTCCTGCGCGAAAGCCTGGCGGAATACGGGATGCAATACGCGACCCGGGTCTGCGGGTTCGACGTCCTAGACGACTCACCCTCGTCCGCTGCGCTCGTCGACGAGGCCTGCGGAAGCGACGGAACGCCGGTCGCGGCGCGGGTGCAATTCGCCGACATCCCCGGCAGCGGGGCGCCGGCGGCGGGCGACCGGACGCTGCTGGTGGCGTCGTCCGTTGCGGCGGCCCCTGCGGACGACCCATCGGCGACGGCGGCGGACTGCGACGGGCTTGGGGTAGACGCGGGGCAAGCGGTCGCGTCGATCAACGCGACCGAGAAGGCGGCCGTCACCGCCGAAGCCCGGCTGGCCGAAGGCACGTGGACGGTGTGCTACAAGAAGGCGGGTAACACGTGGTGGACATCCACCGGCACCGTCTCGATCGGCTCGCGGAACCCAGCGAGCGTCTCCGTCGAGCCCGCCGCCGCGCGCGCCGGCCAGCAGCTGACCCTCCACTTCACCGGCGGCGGGTTCTCGCTGGCGGACAGCATTCTTATCAGCGAAGACCCCGCCTGCGGGCAGGGGGGAGCGTACGTCGCGGTGGCCAACGCATCGGCGTCGGCGTCGGCGGCGCTGCTGACGCCGGCGAGCGCCGGGACGCTGCACGCGTGCTACCGGGTGGGGGAGTGCGCGCCAACGGTGCTGCCGGTGGCGGTGACGCCGTTCTTCCCGGCGGCGTGCGTGCTGCAGACGACGCCGCGGCCCCGGTTCGGCGAGTCGTTCACCGTCAACGTCGTCGCCGGGGCTTCCGCGCAGACCGACAAACTGACCGCCGGCGACGAAGCGAAGCTGGTGGAAGCAGGTACACCGTGCGCAGGGAACACATCCGGCCTGCCAGCGGTGGTGAGGTTCTTGGATCCGAACGCGAGGGTCACCGTGGATGCGGGGTCGGTGGACCCGGCGGGCATCGAGAACAGCACGGATTACCGGGTGTGCTACAAGCTGGCCGGGGAGCGGTGGGCGCAGGTCGGCGGGACGTGCGCCGTGACAGTGTACCCGCGGAACCCCTCGCGCTACGAAACGACGCCCGCCAGCGTCGCGGCCCGGCGGGCCTTCTCGATCGGGTTCCACGGCGACCTGCTGCAGGCCGGCGACCGGTTTGCCCTCGTCCTCAACGGCAGCTGCGCGGCGTTGGCCGCCGCCGACGGGCGGCCCGTGGCCGTCGTCAACCAGCTGTTCTCCTACAGCAACACGTCCGCTTACGACCCCGGGACGTACGCTGTGTGCTACTACTCCACCGCGGAGACGCCGAAGTGGGTCGAGCTGGATCCTCTGTCGTTTGCCGCTTCGAATCCGTCGCATTACGAGCTCGTCGACAACGCGAGGTTCCCGTTTCCGCTTTCCGGAGTGGTTTTCACGCTGGTGTTCCACCCGAGCGCGGGGAGCGCGCTCGACGCGTCGGACGTCATCACGTTCACCGCCGGCGACGGCGAGGCGCACACGTTCCCGGCCGTCGAGGTGCTGCCGTCCGGCGCCGCGTCGTTTGAAGCGCTGCTGCTCAACAAGACGTACGAGCTGACCTACACGCGGCTGCCGGGCGACGCGTTCGCGCGCGAGGTTCTCGACTTCCGGCCGGTTTCCGTGTACCAGAACCCGTACGCCGCGCACCTCGAGCAGGCCTCCGAAGACGTCGCGACGATGATTCGGTACACAGTCGCCCTCCTCGGCGAGGGGCTTGTCCCCGATGTCGACGACGTCGGAAAGCTCAACGACTCGGCCTGGGACGTGCGGCCTTCTTTTTCGTCGAATCTCGACGCAAGCGACGCGCTCGTCGTCCTCCCCCGCGACACGACCTTCGCCTCGCCGTCCGCCCAATGCCTCGCCGGCGACGCGCAGACCGTCGATCGAGTCCAGCGGGTGACGGTTCTGTACGCCTCTGCCGGGGGCAGCTCCGCGTTCGACGTGGCGTTCGACGCATCCGGATCGTACGTCCTGTGCTACCGCAGGCGGAACACCGACCGCTGGGAGCACGTGCCGTTCATGTGGTACACCAACGCGTGCGCCGACGTGCAGTGCGCGCTGCAGAACCAGCGCACGGACGTCCTCTTCGTCGGAAAAGCGGCCTGGGGCGAGTGGAGCTCCGCCAAAGGCAGGCGGGTCGAGGTGATGGAGCGGCTTCCCGTGACGCTCGCGTACAACGCGACGCCGGCGTGGACCCTCTGGCCGGCCGGGGACCACGTGCACGTGCTCCGCGCAGAGCAGCTGTGCGGGTCGGTGGCCGCGCCGGTTGCCGTTGTCAGCGTCGTGGCGATGCAGGATGTCACAACCGCGTCGTTCGCCTTGCGGATCAACGCGTCCGGGGAGTTCAAATTCTGCTACTTCGCGGCCGGGTTCGGACCGGGCGGCGTCTGGATGCTTCTCGAGCCGACGTTCGTAGTCGAAGAGTCATTCCCTTCGTCGTTCCAGTACTCGCCGGCAACACCACGCTCGGGCGGCTGGTCCGTTGCCATTGACCTCACCTCCGCGGTATTGACCAAGCGGCAAGGCTCTTTGCTTGCTTCCCCGCACTTTGCGGATGCCGCTGCTGTCGCCAAACACGGCGCCTTGCAGCAGCAGCAGCAGCGGGGTGACCTCACCTCCGCGGTATCGACCCAGCGGCAAGGCGCTTTGCTTGCTTCCCAGGACGCCAGCGTCCCTTCGCCGCACTTCGCCGGTGCCGCTGCTGTCGCCAGACGCGGCGCCTTGCAGCAGCAGCAGGGCGACGGGGTCGTCGTAGGAGTCGTCGCTGGGAGCGACGCCGCCGGCTGTGTCGGGGCCCCCGCGCTGCCGGGCTGGGCGACGCTCGTCTCCGCGACGGCCGGGCAGCGGGTGTTCCTTTTCGCGAACAAGACCGGCGGCGCCGTGTCGTTCTGCGCGGCGGCCGACCCGTGTCCCGGGGCGACCGAGTGCTCGCGGTACTTGGGGAGCGTCACCCTCGCGCCCGTCGGCGTCGCCGGGTTGACCTACAGCGAAGACACGATGCGGGTGGTGGTGCACGGCGCTGGGTTGTCGTTGCTTGATACACTAACCCTCGTGCCGGTTGGGGGTGAGTGCGGCGTTGGGGGGATGCAGTTCGCGCCGGAGTCCGTGTCCGACCAGGGCGCCAACGCGACCTTCGCCGTCGCCGGGGTCGACGACACGGTGAAGGCGTGCTACATGCTCCGGGACCAGGACGCGTCGAGCGCCGCGGGCTACACGGCTTCGCCGCTGTCCCTGCGGAACTTGCTCACCGGCGGCGTGTCGGTAGTGGTGCCCAGCCTCCCGTCAACCCCGCTGCCGCCCGGGCAGACGGTGTCGCCGCCGTCGCCGTCGACTCCGTCGCCCAGCGTCGCAGCCGTCGTCGAGTCCGACGACGACTGCAGCGGCAACGACCTCTGCCCGTGGCATCTCGTTGTGCTCGTCACCGTCGTCGTCTTCGGCTGCCTGATTGCGGCAGCCGCGGTGTTCATCATCCTGCGGCAGAGGAAGGACGAGGGTAAAGAGTTCGTGCAGAGTTCCACCATGCACCACACGTACCCTCCGAGCATCGTCCCGTCACAGCCCGCGTGGGTCGAACGGGTGTCGACGTACCCGCCGAGCGCGATCAAAACAGTCAGCGACCGGCCCGAAAACATGGATGGCGAGCTGCCGCGCTACGAGCAAGACTCGACCGGCAGGTTCATCGTGTACTTGCCGAGGATCGTCCCGGAGCCGTCGCCGGTCAAACCGTGGGAGTCGCCGTCCAAAGTGAGCGCTTCGAGGGGCCACATCGTCGTGCCGTCTGAAACGGCGGCGCCGATCGACAACTACATCATGCGCCGGCCGTCGTACACGGGCACCGGGTCTCGCTCGCACAGAACGAACACGCCGAGGGTCAACCCGCTCACCGAGTCGCCGGGTGGGATGACACCGCAGCTTACAAACGGCGGCACACCCCGCACCAAGCATGCGAACGGGCGGACGATCGTCGCGAAGCCGTTGAACTTGAGCGGGGACAGCGACACCGAAGCGTCGGAGAGTCAGAGTCAGACGGACACGACTACGGCGACGGCTTCCAAGGGGAAGCGGGGCCGTGGGCACTCGAGGCAGTCGGATTCAAGCTCGAAGCCGCGGGAGGGAAGCAAGCGGGGTCGGTCCGGCCGGAAGGAGAAGAAGGAGCGGCGCGACAAAAAGCGGGGCCGCAGCGGCGACGGCAAGAAGCGCGGCGGCCGCCGCGGGCGGTCGCCGTCCGCGTCGTCCGCCGCATCGTCCTCCGGCGTCGGGCGCACGGCGAGCAGCAGCGCGCCGTCGTCGCGGCCGCTGGTCCCGTCTTCGGCGCGCACGCCGACCCTCGAGCCGGTCCACCGGCCCCACGACGACGCGTACGAAGCTCCCCACACCTCGTCGAGCCCGATCAAATCGTGCTTACACGGGAACAAGTATGCCACCCCGACCCACTAGAAGAAAAAGAAAAAGAGAAAGGCCGCTCCTGGTCCAGGAACGTGACGGTCAACCACAGCTTGCAAAGCTTGAGTCGGAGGCAGCACAGTGCTACAACCCCGTCCGCTCTGCCCTGTGGCTGATCGTCTCGACGAGCTTGTGTTCAGCGCGACGCGCCAAGCCCCGAGTGCGCCACGCCTTGATGCTTCAGTTTGGGAAATCGGTAGCCTACGCCCGTGGCTCTGCAGTACCGCTGAACACGTGAAGCTGGCAACTTGACTCCCGTGTAGCAGGCTTTCCCTATGCCAGCGGACGCAGGGTCGAATAATGGCCTATAATAGAGTCAGATCCCGGATAGAGGAAACCTTTGGCGGCATGTGCCGGCGGAAGAAACGAAATTTCAAAAGCGAATCTTAACTCTAAACAACACCACAGCATCGAGACGTGCGACAAGTGCATCCTGCATCCTCGTGAGTGAGTTTGCCTTCAGCGACCGCTTGCCTGCACACATGCATCTACCCGCGATGCTCAACCACGTTAAAGTGCTGCTAAGAAGTGCTGAAAAGCCCGTTTTTCAACGGAACGGGGTCCTAACATGGTGGGCACATGTTCACATTTCAGCTTCAATAGCACATAACCTGCGGCCAGCGCACACCAAAGGTATCGAACACACAATGCTCGCCAGGCGTCCGACTTGCTGTAGCGGACAGGCGACGCTTTCTAACCCCGCTCTCTACAGAGTCTAACCCCCCCCCTACCTACGGTCCCGTGTCGAGGACAACGACTCCTGTCCAGTACTCCGCCGCACCAGGCAGTGCACCCCAGGTGCCCAGCTCTCCCGTTCTGGAAACGTATTCGTATGTGTCAGTTCTCCCGCCTTCCGTCTGCCACTTTTTTTTTTTTGTGCCGGGATGTTTTTCACGAGTTATCTCACGAGATTGTCTTATTGTTGCGTTAGTGGGGAGTCATTTTGCATGCAAATGAGTACCACACTAGACTAACCTCACGGGATTCGGCGACATGGAACGCATCCAACAATAGGACCGAACCCGCGTGAGAAACAGCGCTTCCAGCCTCGCTTGCCGCTCCGCCCCAGCCGACCTGTCTGACAGGGGGTTGCGGCCCCTTTTCCCCGATCACCACGTACTTCATGTGTCTTTGTCATACAGATGGCAAGTCCACCGGTCAGCATCTCCTTCTCATGCAAGTGTGGTTCACTTGTGACAACAATGTCCTTTCGGATGACAAATTAGCGAAAATTGCCGAAAATTCATATGCAGTCCTCGTCACATGTCAAGCACTGCAGGCGTCGCACAATGTCGTTGTCATTGCACTGATCCTTTGTCACGACCCGTCGACAGTACGTGGTGAAATAGAAAGCGTATTGCAGTTCGCCCACCGAAAGGCTGTGGCGTCAGCATCCCGCCACATTAACCAAAAGCTAGGCGCAGGTGCCTAGAGTGGCCGACATACACGAACCTGCGGCCACTTGTCGCGACGAATATGATGTTGCAACCAACAAACCAACGCTTTCTCAAGATCTGTTTTTGGACCTGCTTCCCCGGGTTACGTGTTCGACAACAATCTCACGTTGATCGTAGGGTTCGAAGAAGCACCGACACCTCACACCACTTTGTCAAATGGGAACGGCCGAAACGCTTCACCAGCGCACTACCCCGCCCCGCGAACCATCACCATCACCCATTCGTGATGAGAGAGGTTCCCAGCCTTTGTTTGGTGCCCCACCGCCGCCAAACCCTGCATCGAGTCGCGCAATTGTGATAATAACAAACGGTTAGTCGACAACAAGGGGTAAACGGCACATGTCCTCCGGAGTTGGATCCGAGCTAGCTCGAGAAACAACGACAAAGAACAAGTCGCCGCATCACCAGCTCCCGAGGATCCTCAAGCATCGCCAACCCGCGCTGCAGCATTTGTGCGCTGATCTGTTTTCACGAGTTTGTCAGCGTTCCTAACCGATTCCGTCAGTGCAATTCGCCAAGGTCGTACAGAGGTTCTCTGTGGAATCCCCGTATCGTACATAGGAGACACTCTACTTTCTTTTCTATTTTGCGTAGACCAGCGAACACCGTAAGCGTGCGGTGAAGCGTGCCCTGATTCATCCTTAGAAACCGTTCTAGCCCCCTCCCATCTGCGCATTGGCAGGTTGTATGTTTAGTGTGTTGTTGGTCGTTCTGCAGACCGACTAGGGTTCAGCTCACCCGTAGGAACTCCATGGCATTCCCTGTGTTGCAACAGCCCGTGAAAGCTAGAAGCACAAGTGAAAGAATGAAGACATAAATATGCCAAGGGAGTTGCTTGATGGCGTCGTCCGGTGGTTATGCTGACAAAGATATCAACGCGGACTTCTTCGACTTTGTTCTGTTCCTCTCTGGGACACCGGATTCGGGCCTCCTGCATGACCGTGCATTCGAGCTCAGAAGTCGTGTGAAATCCTGTCAACACGGGATCGCATCGTGTACCTCAAGGTTCCGGGAAGGTGCTCGATCGCAGTTTGCAAAGCCCTTCATCACCTTCCTGTCGGTACTCGTCTCTTGGCTTTAGTACATTTTCACCCCCACCCCCACGTTCACGCTAGCCTCCTTCCTGATTTCGGAAGGGTTTTCCTTGCTCCCAGTGAATGATATTGTGTTGTCCTCCCCCTCACCCAGGAGCAACCGACGGACAAAAGAAGGAAAAAGCCGCCAAACAAAGACAAATAGAATAACGGGCAAAGGCGGTTGTAATTCTCGTTTCTTGTGTTGCGTGCATACAGACTTTTGGACCGTTTTCCGGCGGTGTCTCCGCCACTTCGATATCTGTGTAAGCGCGCACGCGCACACATAAGCGTGGTCGTACTCCCATGAAGGAAGGCACCGCGGAAAACGTGGTCCGGGTTTGCGGGTTTACACACAGACATGTCAGACCTGGCTGGAACGCGAGCTGGGGAACTGGGTGCTGCACTGTGGTCAGGTCGGAGGCAAACTCAACAGGTACGTGTCGTAAAGGTGTGCAGCCGCTCCGGGTCACCTTCCAAGCGAAGATGAGTTAGGCATCCCCGAGTGCGCGTGGTGCCCGAGACGAGAATTGCACCTGCCCTGCCCAAAGAAGTAGTTTTTTGTAAAAAGCAAAGGAGTTTTGAATTAGAAAATTCCACAACAGTGCTACAAAGCGAGATACGATTGGCGGAAAAAAAAAATGTGGGCGTGGTTGGTTAATAGGAAGAAAGAACGAACACGCTCCGCCGGTCCGCTGCAAAGGATGATGTAACCTACTGCTTCCCACTTTTTCTTCCTGCTGCGTCGTTCAAACATAATGAGAAATGGCTACCTGCCTGCATGCCGCCTTGATTTCTGATTGATTTTGAGTCTTCACTTGGATACTCCAACGAAAAGCGTGGTGGGCAGTGCCCTCGGCCTGCCGTCTCGGATCCTTCGATTTTCGATGGAGTTCCAGTTGTGGTGAGATGACCAGCCGCACATATCCGCAGCAGCCGGGTAAACTGCTTGGTATAACCACTTGGGGAGGGTGAATCGGTCCAAAACCGGGCATCTGACCCCCATTACATCTTGTATCGACCCTGGGTTCTAGACGGGGGAAGGATGGCTGATTAGCACACTCACTCGAGCTAGCCCGGTTGATTGTCAAGAGCCTCTCGACGCTGCCCCTTAACCCAGAGGCCAAGACTATGAGAAAACAACCTTTATGCCTAGACTAGTAAGCACCCATGAGCCGGTCCGTCCCTATCTCTTGAAACTGCATCGAAGTGCCTGCCGCTGTTTATCAAAGTGAATCGCAGTCCACCACGGTCTATCAGGTCCATCCCTAGAGCTGCATCGAATTGCCCGGTGCTGTTTTCTTCGGTCATCACGGTCTATCAAGAGGGGATGGAGTGAGAGCAGTTTCCCCAGCTCGCGTTCCAGCCAGGGCTTCTCCGTGTCCGACACGTCTGTGCGCGTGTTATGGCCACGTTTTACGTGGTGTCTTCCTTCATGGGAGTACGACCACGCTTATGTGTGCGCGTGCGCGCGCTTACACAGATATCGAAGTGGCGGAGACAGGGAAAGGAGTTTTAATAATAACACCTGTGTTATTATTCAAAATGTGTCGACTAAAAAGAGTTCCGGAGAGCCGAACAGTAGCAGGATCATATCGTGGTAGTGTTTTTAGACAGCCAGACGCGTGTCAAATAACTGTTATTATTCCCCCCCCCCCCCCCCCCCCCCTTTACTTGCCCTGCCTCAACCACAAACAACAACAAGGGAAGCAACTCGGGAAGGGGCGAAGGGAGGGCAGCACCCGGCAGCGGTGCGCGTGGTGGATGCTGAGGCGGCCATGTCCAGTGAAGACGGAACCCGGGACGTGCTGCGCCAGCTGGTAGCCGACAACCTGGCGCTGTACTTGTACGACAATGCGATTTTCTACGCGGAGAGGCTTTTTGCCGCCGAACCGACAACGTCGTCCCTGCACACACTCGCGGAAGTACACATGCTCAAAGGCGACGTGGAAGGCGCCGTCCGACTGCTGCGAGGCAACCTGCCTCTCTTCTGCGGCGAAACCGGCCCCATCACAACGAAGCTGTTCTACCTGTACGGTGTTGTTCTCGCGCGGACAAACCGCTTCCAGGAAGCTGACCACGCTTTCAGGAGCATGCGGGGCGACTTGACTCCAGCAGAGCAGTCGGCGCTGCTCTACTGGATGGGCGTCATCCAGCGGAAGACGAACAGAGACAACGAGGCAGGCACTGCCTTCCTCAAGAGCGTTCAGAGCAATCCTCTCAACTGGGGCGCGATCGAGAACGCCGTCGTGCTGAACACGCACTCTGAAGTGAATCTCGGCGTCCTTTTCTCGGAAAAGGTACGCCCCATCTTTTCTGGGGCGGCAATGCAGTTCTTCTTCTTAGCATTTCTTCCCTCCGCTACACTCAACAAAATCTTAGAGCTCGCCTGCCTTCATGACACTTGCACTTTGCTGCTTGCCATGGACGAGCGTGCCAGTCCTCGTCAGAGGCTTCGAGTTTTGTTAATTGGGAATATTGAGACTAGATGACATTGTCCGAAGCCCGCATCCACTTGTTGTCCAGTAGACCTCGTGTACTGGAAAGCAGTTGGTTGGATAAAAAGAGCTCTCGAGCCAGCTTCCGAAAAGGTTATATACCGGAACCTCAACCGCCACGCACAGGTGTGCTCGTCACTCGTGAAGGTGCCGCGGGCCGCCGGAACTCCTGCGAAGAAGAGGATGGCGACCCCGCTGGGGACCCCGCCCCACACGCAAGGGGACCACCCCGTCCCCCTCATTCCCGGCGCAAGTCAACCGCCGCGAGTCGCCGAAGAGTCGTCGGACGCCCTTCAATCGCTTCTGGTCCTGCTCCGGCACATGCTCGGAATCATCTCCGCGAGCGCTCGATACCTATGCCACGAAGTTGTGCTGCGCATCAAGAAGCTGCCGCAAGCCCACCGCGACACAGGGTACGTACAAGGCATTCTCGCCAAGGCTTACTACGACGAGGGTTTGTACCAGGAGGCATGCACAGCGTTCGATCACCTACGGTCGCTGGAGCCGTACAAACTCGATCCGAAGCTTGTTTACTACTCGTCGTGTTTGTGGCAGCTCCAGCAGGACAAAAGGCTCGCCTACCTGGCCCAGGAAATGATACAGATGGACAAGCTGTCGGTAGTAACGCAAGTTGTTCTCGGCAACACGCACTCCATTGTTGGCGAGCACGAAACAGCTGCCCAGTTCTTCGCTCGCGCTTGCAACATAGATAAGCACTATGCCTACTCGCATACTCTCCGGGGCATGGAACATCTCGTCATGGAAGAGCTCGACGATGCTGCGCAGGTGCGATTTCACCTCTGTCAACCCTGTTCGTGGGATATTCGAACTGCACAACCGTATTATAAACCCTGTGCATGAGGTATTCGCACTGCTCAATCGTATCACTCGAAGACCGGGTGATGCAAGAAACAAATCGCGATAGTCTCACCAGGGAGTTGTCTGCAGCTTGCTATGGGAAGCGATTCCGTTGTAAAATACCGTCACACAAAACAGGCATTCCGCGTGTCCCTTCGTTTGGATAGCCGCAACTACCCTGCGTGGCACGGTTTGGGCAGCGTCGCTGTGAAGAAAGAGCTGTGGCAAGAAGCTTCGCTCCACTTCAAGAAGGCTTGCACCATAAACCCGAGTCCGCCCCTGCTCCTCGCCTACGCGAATTCTTTGATGGTATACTCACTTCTCACTCGCAGCTCGCGCAGCCCACAGGGCTAGTCGGACCAGAGCCCAGGTTGCAAAGTGGCCTAGTTTGCTGGGCATCGGCACTGCTGGTATTCAGGAGGCTCTCGCATCAAGACCTGTGTTCCATGAACGGTGGTAATGGTGCTTGCAAGTATTCTCTTCATCGGGATGAAAGCGCTTACACGTAAACCACACATGCGGGTTACCGTGAACAAACCAGCGTGCCCAGGCGTTCACCGTGAATGACAAAGCATGGGATAACAAGGGATCGATTCAGTGCATTGAAAACATCGAGTCAACCCTTCTTACTACCCCTGCCCTTTCCAGACTTTGCGTCGACACCTATCTGTAGACACCACCCGAGTAGGTTGCCTGTCGAAGGGTTCCGTTCTGACAAGCACAAGGATCGAAAGACACCAATTAACACACATACGGGATCGTTGAACGCACAAAAACTTGGTGTCGGTCACAATTGTTTCGAACCTGACTTGCCAAAGCAAGCAGGTAAAGTGTACACGAAAGAAGGCATCGTATTAGCTCTAAAAGAACCCATTCGACGAAGGTCACCTGGAGACTCTAAAATCCCGGTTTCTCAAGCGAACTATAACTCGAAAAAGTGAGTACCCCCACCGAGTGCAATCGCGAGACTGAAAGCTTGAACCAAACAGGAGGAGAGACATCCGAGCTGCCTCGAGTACGCGCTGACGACAATAGAGCGGGTGCTGCAGAAGCAGCCGACGCACCCGCTGGCAACTCTGCGGAAGGGAGAGATCCTGCTCAAGTGCGGGCAGCTCGAAAAAGCGAAAGCGGTGGCCCACGGCCTGCTCGAGCGGGCCCCGCGCGAGGCGAAGGTCAACCTGCTGCTGGGCAGGATTTACCGCAAGGTCGGCGACCGCGTCCGCGCGCTGCAGTACCTCAACCTGGCCCACGGGCTCGACCCGAAGGACACGCCGGCCGTCAAGGCCGAAATCGAGCGCTTCCACGAAGGAGAAGATTCCGGCGAAGACGAGTGGAACCCGTAAGTTGAGCACGAAAGACGTATATTCGGGCTCTGCCTGAAAATCTTCGGGACTCCCACGACAGAAAGTTATCCAGTTCTACTTCAGCGATCCCTGTGTGTGTGTTCGAGCACCTCAGCTTACCTGTGCTTGCGATTCAGAGACTCTCGTGCACGTGAGAGTAAAGTGAGCCGGTCCATCCCCTCTTGATAGACCGTGATAGACCGAAGAATACAGCACCGGGCAATTCGATGCAGCTCTAGGGACTAGGGATGGACCTGATAGACCGTGGTGGACCGTGATTCACCGTGATAAACAGCGGCAGTTTCAAGAGATAGGGACCGACCGCCTCATAAAGGGCAGTTCGAGCGGGTCCCACCGAGGCGAAAGTCAATTCCCGCGCACTTGGCCCGCTTGGGCACACAGGATAGACGGGCACGACTGACTCATAGATCAAAAGGACGATGTCGTAGACTTGATGCCAGCATTACACACGCATGGCAGTGTTCTGCTCAAGCATTGGACCAACAGATGCCCCCCCCCCCCCCCCCCCCCCCCCCTAGGGCTAAGTTGGATGGAAACGCCGTTTCTTTTAGTTTTTTCGAAATATGGAAACGGAAACGGAAACGGAAACGTTTCCGTTTCTTTTAAAAGAAACGCCGGAAGGCTCCTCATGCTGAGGGGTCCTATAGGATACCACTTCGCGGGTCCTTCTGTGTGTCCGTCGGGTGTCCGTTTCCAGCCAAATTTTGGCTTTCCTTTCAGAGGGCGGGATCACCTTCTTCTTTTGATCTACCAGCGGGCACTTTTCTTCCTCGTCTTCTGGCGGGCTCTCTGACTCTTCAGGGCCCTTCCTGGGCTGTTCTTCGACTTGGCTCGGCCCCTTCTTGTGTGTCGTCGCGGTCTCGTTTGTGCAGAGCAGTCGCTGATGCTCACCGGTTTCTTTCGTCGGCGATCTGAGACGAGCAAATAGAAAACCACAAGCTAATGATGCAGAATATCGTCACATGCGGATGCTGAGGTTTTCTGACACCAGATTCCACTGTTCTGTGCCTACCCATCCACTTCGTCCTCTGCTGCTTCCAACCCACGTTCTCATGTTTACTTGTATCGGTGGCCGTGCTTTTTGAATCTGCAGTCCTCTTCTGCATTGTCGGTGGGGTTCTTCCTGCCGTCGCTGTCTATGCTCCGACAACACCGCCCGATGGCGCCCCTTCCGGTGACGGTTGCCACCCGTCGTCGTATGCAAGGTGCACTGTGGCAATCGATGTTTAACACACACGTTACTGCGTGGCCATCGCTTTTCTGGCGGGTTCAACATTGCCCCGGCATATGTGTGCCCTTCTCACCTCCTGATGCTGATTGCACTCCCTCTTTGTCTTACACCGCTGAAAACCCCCGGTCTTGTAGCCTGTGGTGCGGCGGTGCTCCCGCTGTCCTGAACGATCTATCTGTATAGCCTATTATTGGAAGCGGATGTGCTTTCCCGATCGTCTTCAGCGCGCTGGCCAACGGCCTCGCATAACAGCCATTGGTATAAAGAGCTGCAGACCTCAAAGTCATCAACCGGATGCGTGTGGTTGCGCGGTCGCAACTCTTATGCTTCTTTCCTCCCTCTTTTTCGGAGCCTCCTTGTCCATGGTTTCCCACTGGATTGCGGGGTCCGCCGTTCGGAACACATTTCCGGTCGGACCTTCAGCCAGTATACTAGTGGCATACCAGCCGTTTCTTTTGAAAAGAAACGGCGTTTCCATCCACCGCCAAAAAGAAGGAAACGGAAACGGAAACGGAAACGGAAACGTTTCCAACGTTTCCATCCTACATAGCCCTAGGGGGGGTCAAAAGGTCTTTTTTTGCGTCAAAATGGTGACATTTTCAGCCTGTAGACTTAACGGCAGTTTAAGGCTAAAAAAACATGCAACCCGCCTTAGAAATGCCCGGAAACGTGTTTTTGGGGGAAGTTTCATGGAAAATGGCCCAGGGGGGGGTGTATTAGTTGATGGTTTTAGGGTGGACACCGTTTGGTACCGGCTAGCAGCCTGTGCGTGTGCTTCACTATTCATACCATGCAAAGATGAGGCTACAATCACGTGCAGGCAGCCACAAATGGAAGCAACAAAAGGGCAAACGACACCCAGGAGGAAGGCAGTTATGAACGTTGCTCGTCTGAATGGTTAACAACGTCCCAAAAGGCTCTCTGAGTCTTGCGCAAGCTGAGGTGTTGTTGACACCGCAGGCAGCAGCTCTTCCCCGAACTTCTGCTGGAGCGATATTCACAAAGTTCGATGTCTTTCCGAGAAAAACAATGAGATGCTCTCATCCGTAGTGGGATTTTCCAGATCCCAACGTTTTTGTTGAAGGGATGCACGCGACAGTGTCTTTTATTCAAGTTCGCCTTTCGTACACCACCCCGAAAGGGTCGCGTTGCACACGCACGGAGGACAATACTGGTCACCGGGGTGTATCTCTGGTACCTAACCCCAACGCACGTTGAGCTTGAACAAAAATAGAAAACTGGACTTGAACGAAAAGGTTCGGCGGTGGATTTATAGGACTGCCACGACATAGCAGCTCAGGGCAGGGTATCTGCAGCTTGCGGTAACACGTTGCACGACACAGGCCACTACGAAAGCTGGCGCTGACGTCAAGGACTCGAGGGGGCGGCACGTTACGAAGCCGTACCTCATTGAGTCGCTTGTCAATGCCTCCTACGAAGCCCACCATCCCCAACTCTCAGGAAAGTCGTTTGAGTAAAAATACATAGGTTTGGGCAGTGTTGTTTTTCTTCTTCGGTTCATGCTGTCACTATTTTTGGGGTTGTCACCTAAAAAGAAGAACACCGGTACCAAACGGTGTCCACCCTGAGTCCAAAAAGTGGGCACTCGTAAAAAGGCCTTGTCGGGGCACTTCAGCAGCCAAAAAGCATGTTTTAGGCATTTCTATACGGTTCTGGGGCGGTTTACCAAATTTTATTGCCTTTTAGGAGCCCCTATGTGGTTCCCAAAAAAAAACCTATTTTGTCAGTTTTTTGCCCCCCCCCCCCCCCCCCCCCCCCCCCCCCGAGCCGCAGAAGTTCAGTTAGAAACCTTTTTTAGAACCTCCTTTTTCGCTCGCAGTGCGGATTGGGCAAAGCTGAGGAACCGAGTCCCCACCGATGACACGATGCCAGCTCTTTCCCTTGTACTTCTCTCGACCTGACGCGGGGTTTCACGAGGGACAGGGCTGTGCGGAAGTCTCGCCACAACTGAGAGCATGGCATCTGGTTGTCATGTTCGGACGCACCCTCACTTCGGTGCAAGTGAGGTTGCGCCCGACACTCATACAGACCCAGCTCATGTCCCGGACTGTTTTCCCGACCTTGTGCTTTGCTCACGCTCGCTGCTCCTAGCGAAAATAGGCTCAGTGCAGATATGTAGAACTGAGATGTTTACGCGACGGTTCCTCTTCCGTTTCGAGCGTCCCCGTTTAGCCGTGGAAACCAATGCGGTTGTGTTGCGTAACCTGCGCGTAAAGGGGTTCTGCCCGTCTTCTTTGGTCTAACTAGCGGGACCCATGGCCAAATGAATCTGCATGCAGGTGCTACTGATGAACGTCGGCCAGGCAGGCGAAAAATATCGGGAATCGTGGGAGTGCCTTGTGATATCGAAATCCCTCAGCTATGTTCAAGGGATGAAGCCGGATGTGACAGAAAAAATGGCACAGGGAAGGGGGCTTGTGGAAGCCAAGCGTTCATAGCAATGTTGCTTTTCGATCCTTCGATGTTGACTCTTCCTAACCTAGACAAGCAGAATTGTCTGAGGGTTGGGCTTGTTCACCCGGGAACGTGAGCTGGGTTTCGATCGGACAGGTTGGTTTTACCAAACAGCAATCAGTATTGCGCGAAGGCGTGAAGGAAAAAAACACCACCTTGAAGAGTGCAAAGCCGGAACTGGTTGATCAAGCGAATCAAGCGCAGCTACCCCTGCCTGGACTACACACCACTTCATCTCCGTATTCACGAAACGGGCAACCTGCGGTTGGGCCTCTGTTCCCAGTCGAGTGGTCGCACCATCCAATATGTTACCGACATATCCGGTCTCAACAGAGTTCTCGGGATGGAGATACGGTAAACTTATGGAGAAAGGAAAATTGGCGGTCAACTCCATTTTCCCTGCACAGCGATCTTAGCTGTGAGGTATCGCCTTTTCTACTACTCGAATCCAACTAGTTGCGGCGGGTATCCCCTTCCCCCCGAAAGGGAACAACCATGTTTGAATATGTCAACTACATCATAACGCTTGTTCTGACGGTGCTGATATGTCTGTGCGTCTACGCCAACTACATGGAGGTATGCCCCCAATTTTCTCAATTTTGCGACCTCACCGAGTCCCGGCAGGGCTGACAACTGACCCCATACGGAACCGCTTGCATCTGGCCAACCGGGCCAGATGTAAACACCGGGTCGTGGACACACACATACAGGGCAAAAGACGCAACATGCTTGCACACCAATGCTAGAACCGTCCAAAAGGCTCCTACCCCACTCTTCGGAGTCGCAGGACCCACAAGCGGCGTCTCGTGTCGCCAGCTCAAAACTGTGAAATTGAGAGCTGGCAACCATGGACTGAAACACACACCCACACACAGTCAGCAGCTGACAGGAGACGGAGGCGTATCATCAATGAGCGAAGGAAAACGCAGCATCTGTCGGCACATCCCCCATCGCGCCCGATTATGACAGACCCTTCTTTGGCAGCTTCTCCAAAGCGGAATCAATTGGTATGCCCCGTTTCTTTGGCATGGCCGCAGGTGAATACTATCGTCCACGTGTCGTGCCAACCACTCCTGAGCTGAGGGGGAAGGTGGCATATCTATCACCTGTCGTCCAGCAAATTGCTTCGTCTTAGTCATCCTACGTGGCGGGAGGGACGCACCCACGCGGCAAACAGCAAAATTACTGCAGGCAGGTGGCTTACAGCGAGTCACATCAACAATAGGTGGCTTACAGCGAGTCACATCAACAATAGGTGGCTTACAGCGAGTCACATCAACAATAGGTGGCTTACAGCGAGTCACATCAACAATAGGTGGCTTACAGCGAGTCACATCAACAATAGGTGGCTTACAGCGAGTCACATCAACAATAGGTGGCTTACAGCGAGTCACATCAACAATGTGTCAGTTTTATGCTTGACATTGAATCCCTCCAATTGAAGTCATAAAGTAACACTAGCCCGTGACCAGTGCTCGCTTGCCTTCATGGCACTTGCACTTCACAGAACTCAATGCTTGACATTGCATCCCTCCAATCAATTGAATCACAGGTCATCCATCAAGTGCAGTCGACGCCTCTGCACTATCGAAACGGGTACAAAGACAGCGTGCCAACGAGCCGACCCCGATTCAGCCGCACGGCGACAGCTGCGTACAGCCACGCCCCCGGATACGTGTCGCAGACACCGTACACCACCAGCTACGCGGCTCGCCCAGGCATGCCGCCGCTGCCCCGCGCGTACCCGGCTTCTGCGACGAAGCACGGGCTCAAACCGAACTCGCCGCCCCAACGCAGCACCGCTGCGCCGGCGGCAGCCGATTTGGTCGACACACCGTCGAGACCCATGGGCTTCGGCCTCCCGACGCCGTCGACCTACACACGGAACGGGACCTTCGCCGACACGACGCCTGTCGGAGGGGGTCGGAATGACACGCCGTTTACGATGGCAACTCCGTACACAATGACCCCTTACAGAGGGACAGAAGAGATCGTGCTGGAGAGGGAAGAAGGCGACGACGACCGAGGAAAGGGGAGAGGCCCGGAAGGGAGCAGGAAGAAGAAGAGAGGGGATCTTTTCGCGAGCGTGGAAGAGGAGCACGACGAGGACGCGCACCGGAGGCGGAAGCACCAGAAGAGGATGCGCCGGCGGGAAGAGCACGAGCGGACAGGCGGCAAGACCAGCGGCTCCCGCAAGCGCGGCGGCCAGGCGGACCACGACGCGTTGAAGAAGCAGAGGACGGCGAGGGAACAGCAGGAGCACGACGGCGCCCCGAAACGACGGAACGCCGACCAAGACATGAGCGGCGGCGGCGACCCATCCACAGGGCGAACCGGCAACACGCGGCAGATGCCTTCAGAGGCGCAGCGTGTTCGTGTTGACATGGTCAACGCGCCGAAGACGACGGACGTGGGAGTGGTGGCCTCGTTTCCAAGCGACCCGAAGCCCATTCTCGCGTTGCCGTTGCAGCCGTTGGTGCCTGTGTCCTCCACTCAAGACCGACCGAGTGGTGCGCCGTCGTACCAGTCGCTCCGCTTCAGGCAGCGCTTCAGCATCACCGACGACGAGGCGCTGTACAGCCCGCGGCCGGAGCCGGCGGCGCCGCCGCTGGTGCAGACCGTCACCACCAAAACAGCAGCGCCCACAACAACCACCGCCGCGGCCGTCGCTCCAACCGCCGCCGCCCCGCCGGCAGCTGAGCAGCTGCCGGCGCAGACGGGTACCGGCAGTGCCGGCAGCACGGGAGCGGCGGCTTCCTTCGGCGCTCCGGCCGGCAGTTCTTCGGCTGCGGCTTCCTTCAGCTTCGGGGGAGCTGCCCCGCCGGCTTCGTCGGGGGCTGCTTCGGCGCCGGCCACCGGCGGAGGTTCGGGGTTCGGCGGCTTCTCGTTCGGCGCCGCTCCGACATCCGACGCGGCAGCGCCAGCGGCGGCACCCGCCGCGGCGGCGGCACCCGCCGCGGCGGCGGCACCCGCCGCGGCGGCGGCGGCGGCTTCGTCGTCGTCTTCGGCGGCGGCGGCAGCGCCGTCGTCGTCGACCAGCTTCGGCGGGTTCTCGTTCGGCGCCTCTTCCTCCTCTTCGACGGCCGCGGCGCCGGCGCCGGCGGCACCCGCGGCGCCCGCCGCCTCCGCAGCCCCTTCGGGGGCGGCGGGCGGGTTCTCCTCGTTCTCGTTCGGTCCTTCGGCGACTACCGCTGCAGCACCGCCGGTCTGCCTTTTTCCTCCTGAACGCCACCAAAATCCATTTTCAGGGACCATCATAAACGCTTAAAAGAGACGGTCTGGACTGAACAGGACATGAACAATATGGACTGCACCTTACTTACATCAAATGCTGAAGATACCATGCAGGGTCAAAACCTTGTGTCTTTTTGGAAAACACTGCCCCCGAAAAGGGCTAGGAAGGCTGCTCCGAAAGTGGCGCCGGCACCCTCAATCCCCAGGCAAATGGCGAGGCCGCTTTGGAGCTGAGCCCTTCGTTGCGACGGGCGCTTGCTTCGCGAATCGTGGAGCCTGACGAGGTCGCCACCTCGCCACGCTCTGGTAGCCACTTGTCATAAAGTCCGCGGCTGTGCAGCAGCGTCGCCACGGGGGGTAAGATCGGGGGTACCAGAAGAACAAACACCCTCAAAAGAAAGACCCGAACAACCGTCAAAGCGTTCATCGCAAACAGCACACCATTTTCTAGTCCCTGGTATCTACGGTTTGTTCGATCAGACAGTGCCGCGATTCTACCACTGGATGGCTTATGGCTGAACGCCTCTTAAGCCAGTCTGAATTTAGAGGAATGCGTGAGTTACTCAGGACACGCCGGACTTATCGGGTCATGCCTAGCTTCGGCGAACGGCAACTTCCAAATTCACATCCAGACTCCCCAAGCCAATTCCTAGGCAATTCCTTAAGGAAAAACATCAAAACCCCATACCGCAGCCACAAAAAACAGCCCGACTAGGACACAACCACACAGGGAACCCAAAAAACATTCGGAACCCCCCAGGAAAGTTTGATCCACACACGGTGCGGTTTCAGAAAGCACCCACGAAATGTGTCGCCAATCCTCCCCGCGCCTCCAAAAAATAGCAAACCAACCGAAACCCAATGCAGGCGTCCAGCAGTGCGGCGACCGGCGGGTTCTCGTTCGGCGCAGCCGCCACAGGGGCGGCCTCCTCGTCGTCGTCGTCGTCGGCGGCAGCCGCCGCGCCGAGCTTCTCCTTCGGCGGGGCCGCGCCGGCACCCGCCGCCGCGGCGCCGCCCGCGGGCACCGGCGGCGGCGGCGGGTTCTCGTTCGGCGCCGCCCCCGGCGGCGGCTTCGCGGGCAGTTCGGCGCCGGCGAGCACCGGCGCCGCGTCCTTCAGCTTCGGCGCCGCCGCCGCCGCGCCGGCGGCGTCCCAGGCGGCACCAGCCGGCGGGTTTACCTTCGGGGCAGCACCTGCACCAGCAGCAGCAGCAGCAGCAGCACCATCAGCAGCAGGAGGAGGGGCGAATCCATTTGGAGGGGGAGCCCCTGCCAGCAGCGGTGCCTCGGGTTTCAGCTTCGGCGGCGCCGCCGCCGCGCCGGCGGCGGCGGCGCCTGCTGCCGGCGGTGGCAACGCGTTCAGCTTCGGCGCGGCGCCGGCGGCGGCGGCGGCCGGCGGCGGCACGAGTGCAGCCCCGGTCGGAGGGTTTTCATTTGGAGCGGCCCCTGCGGCGGCGCCCGCCGGGCTCTTCGGGGCCGCCCAGCCGGCGCCCGCCGCCAGCAGCGCGGCAACCGGCGGCTTCGCGGGCGTGTTCGGAGCGCCGCCGGCGGGCGGCGCCGCACCCGCTGCTGGTGCTGGGGGCGGGTTCCAGCTCGGAGGCGCGGCGCCGTCCACGGGCGGCGGGTTTTCCTTCGGCGCCGCGGCCCCGGCCACGTCGGCGCCCGCGACCGGCGGCTTCATCTTCGGCGGCCAACCGCAGCAGCAGCAGCCGCCGCCGCAGGCGGGAGGCTTCGGCGGGATGTTCGGGGCGGCAGGCCAACAGCAGCAGCAGCAGCCGCCCGCAGCTGCGGGCGGCTTCACGTTCGGGGCCGGCGGAGGCTTCGGCGCCGCCCCCGCCGCTGCGGGCCAATCGACGGGCGGCTTTGCCGGCGTCTTCGGCGCTGGCGCCGGGGGAGCCGCGCCGGCCGCTTCGTCCGGCGGCTTCTCCTTCGGCGGCGGCGGCGCGGCTCCGGCTGCGCCGCAGGCGTTCGCGTTCGGCGCCGCGGCGCCGGGCGCGGGCTTCGGCGCCTCGTCGGCGGCGGCCGGCGGCGGCTTCGGTTTCGGCGCTGCGTCGTCTGCCGCGGCACCGTCGGCCTTCGCCTTCGGCGCGGCGCCACCGACCCAGCCCGCGCCGGCCGCGGCCCCGTTCGGCTTCGGCGGGGCGGCGTCCCCGGCGCCCGCCGCCGGCACGTTCGGCGCGGCGGTCACCACGCCGCAGCAGCCTTCTTCCGGCGCGTTTGGCTTCGGCGGTCCGTCTCCGGCTCCGTATGGTTTTTACTCTCGGTCGGAGCACATTCCGTGTGTTGGCGGCGTTGCGAAGGCGGCACACTTTTCTCCAAACAAACTGTGCACCCGATCAGCGCGAAAAGGTGTCGGAAAATGTTCGCTTCTTCTGAAGGAGGACCTTTTCCGTTTTCGGTGATTATTGCGGACAAATTTGTTGTGCTGAGCTAGTTCTGGGTTGGCTCTGGTTGACTGGCTCCAGTGAACACTACCGGGCAGCTCCATTAGCGCACTCCAATAACCCCAATAATGCTTTGTGCTCGGACGAAGCAACATTCACACCCACAGCAACGTGTTCGGAGGAGGAGCAGCAGTATCAACGCCGGTTGCAACACCTCGGACAGGTGGTGACGTTTTCACGATAGGTGTGGTTGTGTTCCTCTCGGCTGAAGCCACCTTCTTATCACGCGGAAGCTTCAAACTTGTAATAACGTATAAATATTCGAGGCACCATCTGCCACGTCGGAGAGTGGCCACTCGTTACATATCGAACTCGTGCAACCACATCCGCATAGCCTGGCATATTAGTCATGTCGTGCGGAATCGGCTGGAAAGAGGCAGACTCCGTCTGAATGGCGGTCGTTAGTGAGCCTGTGTCTGGCCCGAGGCTCTATTCCTTGGCGGCGAGTCAGCTCATCCGTGGCACAAAGGTTGTTGTCACCGCTGTATATTCGTGCGAGCACATACACACGCACCCACGCAGGTTCTTCGCCCGCCCCGCGGTTTGGTGCAAGACGAAGACTCGGGGGACGGTAAGCCAGCCGTCGTTCACCTATCAGAAGGTGCCTAGGCAAATCCTCCCATGCATGGGCGGTCCTCAGTGGCTTGCACCTGTCATAGGGAGCTCATTTCGGTGTACTGGAAGTACGGGAGCAGCGAATTTTAAGTGGCACTTGCTGTAGAGCTCAGTTGTCTGGAATGAACGAACCGCCCCCTAGCCTCCATGCGAGAACTTTTTTAGTGTCTTCTAGCATCGGATTCCTCTCTCCAGCGCGCGATGGCCTCCCGTCGCGGTTCCCCCCTTCCCTCGACGCGATTCTCGTGTTGCAAGGGGGGTTTACCATCGGCGGTTTCCTTTTCGGGCGGGCCACCGTGCTTTGTGCTAGGCAAGTACACCGTCTTGAGGAACAACCAGCGTGAGCACACGTCTACGAGAACAGTTCGTTCCAGGGTTGAAGCGATGAGGTTGTTCTACCACCGCATAGTAGGGGGACCCGGGTCCATGCACCCCAGTCCTGCAGCTTTTCTTTCTGCATCCTTTTTCATCCACTCCCTCTCGCTCATTTCGGAACCCCCCGCAAGCCCCCTGCTCCCCACCGCATCACCGATCACTCTGTTGCTAACCCCTTACAGACGGGGGTCAACCATCCTATGTCTGCAACAGCCAGGTACAACAACCTGGCATTCACCACCGGTGTGACGACACGGATCAATCTTTGCCGCTGGTAGAGCTGTGTGTGATAACCTTTCCAACGCGCCTCTGAGTTCCAATTTTGGAATCGTGGGCATGATCCACGGGTTCGAAGATCTGCTTCAACCCAGCCTGCAACCCGTCCTGTAACGGTAATGAGACTCGGCCAAAGGCCTGCAGTACCTGTATTTTGGTGAAAACGAAGCCATAGAAAAGTTGCCCACAACCTTGCCCACGGCAATCTCCTGCAGCGTAGGCCCAAGGCCAGTGCGGCACCGAAAAAAAAGGCCGTTGTTGCGCGAGAGATACAACCTTAGATGCCTCAGCAGGCAAGAGTTTGTTCACCATTCTTCCTTTCAGCAAAAAAAAAAAATGCGCAGTTGCCTGCCATGCTGCCTCTGTAGTCAGACACACCGCCGCGAGCGCAGTCCTGGTGAAACAGCACATCTGTTGGGGATACATGTTTAACCCCCAATGCGTGCTTCCTTCATTCTTGGCAGTGCTGGCACGGGATGAAGGCAGGGTACCCACCTCCATGCGCGTTCCTTTGTATGGTCACGTGAGGCACTCTTGCGATTACGAGTCCTGCAGCCTCACACTGATGTTGCAGAGTCCCGTCCCTCAAGGAAAGCTTGGACGATCAACACACAGCCAGGCTTCTTTGGCTCGGGTCTGTTGCACCGAGCTCTCCCGCGTCTAATCGGGCGCCCATAGCTACCCCGTGGCCACACTCAAGTTTGTTTATTGTATTCACTGGAGAATTCACAGTATGTGGGGGGCCGAACGTCGAAGTCATCAAGATGCGTCCGCGCAGCAAGTATGCCGTTGTTCGTCAGCTTCTTTTGGTCAAGAAAAGATTCCCCGAAACTGCAGGAGGAGCATCACAGATGCACCCATGCTCAGAGTCGCGAAGAACTTTCTGAATTAGCTCCGAGCCACAATCTGCTGTTGTCAGAACCGGGGGGAAGCAAAAAGGGACACCTCATAGTGTTCCCCCTCTTGTACAGCCCATTTTTTGATCCGAGACTTGGAAACAGATGAGACGATGCCAAAAAACACCCCCCCTCCCCTTTGCACTAATAATAAAATACTTTTCGACGTCACCCCCCTTACTGGCCCCACAACCCCATCTGGGCCCACTTGAGGGCCTTCTGAGTCCCTTTACCTCCACTTAACCCGCCAAAAACCGTTTAGGGCCCGTTTTCGGCCTGGGGGATGACATCAAAAAATGTTTTATTAGTGCAGAGAGGAGGGTTTGGCATCTTATCATATCCAGCCAAGCTCCCTGGAGAGACAGAGAGACCATAGCCTGACAGCATATCCGCTGTGCTTTCCCAGCTACAATTTCCCATAACGAGGTATCGGACCCCGAAGACTTGGAAACCGCGTTGTTTCGACCAACATATACTTCAAAATCCTTCTCGAGGCGGGAAACTGCCACCTGTAGCTTTGCGATCCGGCGGCGAGTTTCTCAGTTTCTCCAACCTTGCATGTTTGGTAGCAACAACATCCGAAACTTGTGTATTGAGATTAGGGGACTCGTGCAAATATAAATCAAAAACGTCGACAGCTATCTCTCGTGGGATGAGTACTTTATGGGAGTCGCCGTGTTGGCTGGACAACGGAGCAAAGATCCCAACCGGCAAGTCGGGGCGTGCATCGTAGACGAGCAGAAGCACGTGTTAGGAATCGGGTACAACGGGTTTCCTCGTGGGTGCCACGATGACAAGCTCCCGTGGTCTGGCAAGGAAAAGCTCGACGACGATGAGACGCTTGCCATCAACGATGCGTCGCTGCTCAAGACCAAATACCCGTACGTGTGCCACGCTGAAGCGAACGCGATCCTGAACTGCCACAGGCGAAACCTCGAAGGTTGCACCATTTACGTGGCGCTTTTCCCGTGCAACGAGTGCACGAAGCTCATCATCCAATGCGGCATCAAGCACGTCGTGTACCTTAGTGACAAGAATCACGACCGTCCTGCTTGGGTCGCATCGCGGACGATGCTCGAAATGGCGAAGGTCGATTTCTCCGCCTTCCACCCTGTCCGCACCTCAGAGATCAAGCTCCCTCTGACCGGTGGGGCCATCACTCTGCCGGACAAAATTCCACGCAAAGATTTTCATCTTCCATCGTTCGCAGGAGGTCTTATTGTGGGGGCGCTCCTCGCCGCAGCACTCTTTCTCCGAAAGGCCCCAGCTGCTGACAGGTGATAGCGGTCTTCGGAAGCGGATGCTTTCAGTGTGTTGGTCCCGCACATGCTTGTGGCCATTGCCACGACAAGTCGGCCTCGTGTAACTCACACGGTTGCTGAACGGTGGACATGCGGCAGGACCGTTGCCAAAAGAGAAAAGTCAACGAACCGAACCGTTTTAAGCTGGAAAATATCCGAACGAGGCCTGTTCAGTTTTTAGCCTTTTATCCAGCGCCGCGCTTGAATGAAGGTGCATGCTACGGCACAGATCCACATTCTGTTGATAAGACACAGATGGGGTCGAGGCCGTGTGGACGACCCATGCCCAGCTTCTAGATGACACATCACACCTCTGCCCTTCGGTAGAAGCAAACCTTGCTATGTTTCCCGGCTGGGGCATATTCTAGAGCGAACAGAACGTATCTGTGCGACATTAGTACACTCAGACACAAGTAGAAATATGTACGAATTGTCTTCTCTGCTTTATCTTTTTCCGATCGTGCACGTTTCGCAGAAGGGTACGAATTGAAGTGAAAAACAAGAGGTGGTGCAGTGCACGGGTTTGAGTTTTTTGCCCGTCAAACGAGATCACGTTTTGCGGACGGAATTCAACTGCTTCTGCACTACAATCCGGCCGCAAGCATCAATAACCACAAAGCTTCAATTGGAGTTTTCATGAAGGCCCACAAGTAAGTGGAGCTGAAGTTTCCCATCAAGACGCTAGCCGCCTAGGCCGTGCAATTGCCAAGAAGGAGCCCGCGACGCGTCAAGACGGTGCTCCCCCGCGAAACGGGCTCACCCACCAGCCAGATCGGCCCCGGTACTAACGGGCTCTGTTTCCTCAGATGGGCAGCTTCCCTTCCAGCGCGGTGGGGGGTTCCTCTGTGAAGCCTCCATCTTGTTCAAACACACAACATCGTTCGTGACTTTGATCGTCACATCATGAACCCATTTTCTGTGAACAGGACTCTTCGTCTCGGGTGGGTTCGGGGTTCCTCCTACCACGAGGCAATAAGGGGGTTCATCAATAAATGTCGGAATGGAGGCTTCCCAGCTTCCAAACTCAGCGCTCTTGAAGTTGTCCCTCCAGTCGAAGGAGGCCGACAGCGTATGCATTTCCCCCTGTCTTTCGCTTCTCTGAAGTCGCAGGTGATATGTGGCAGGAAGCCCAAGCTGCTATCAGTCGGCGATCCTTTTTATGCAAATGTCGGAGTTTGTGTACAATTGGGCTGTATTGCGTTCTGTGGACAGTCAATGGGAAGCTGGCATTTGTTTCCTCAGTTCCACCTTAGCTTCTAGAAAGACGTTACTTGGGGCACTGTGCAAACTCGGCTCAAGGTGGTTGGCTCATCTTCCTCTTTGCTTGCTCGCATACGAGGATGCTAACTCGGATCTGGAACGAGTCCATGGATGAAGAACGGTCTTGGCTCTTGCATTGTCATTGGCACACGGCCGATCCATAATGCATCTTTCGAGCATGAGATAGTCACTGCCATTCAATGTCATTCAATGTCATTCACTGACATTCAATGTCATTCACTGTCATTCAATGTCATTCACTGTCATCCATTGTCATTCACATTAATCGGTACAGGATGACGTCACATCGGCTCTGTACCGGGCCACGAGCCGGCCGACCTCGGCCTACGACACACCGCGGTGCGGCCCGCTGGCGTGGGCGCACGCCGGGCAACCCGAGCCGAACACCCTGCCGCACCAGGACGACCTGTTTTCGAAGGTCCTGCAGCTCGAGAAGCAGACGGCGTCCGTCTCGAAGGCCGGCAACACGACGCCCCGCCTGTCCTTCGCGGCGCGCGCCGCGCACACGCCGCCGCCGCACACCGGCGGGATGCAGCCCGCGAATCTGCCGCCGCCCCGTTCCTTCGAAGGCCGGCGCTCGCCGCCCCACGACGCCGCCGCCGGCGACGCGCCGGACTTGCTGGGCAGACCTACCGATGTGGCGGGTACCCTCCGGCACCTGGCGCGGCACATCCAGAAGGGCATCACCGCGTCGGAAGTCGCGCTGCAGCACCAGCCGCCGCTGTCGGGACGTGCGAAGGAGGCGGTCGAGGCGCTTGCGGCGGAGCTGGCAGACCTCCGCAGGGGCCATGCCCACCTGCAGGCCGCCCACGAGCAGCTGCAGCACGAGTGCAACGCGCTGCGCAAAGGCGGCGCCGCGTTCGAAAGGCGCGCGCTCGACGCCCAGGCGACCGTGAAGCGGCTCGAGGGCGAGCGCACGGGGCTCAAGGCCGCCGTGCGCGAGAAGGAGAAGGCCGCCGCCGGCCTGGAGGCAGCCCTCGACGAGCAGAAGCGGCTGCACGGCGAGCTGATGGAGCGCGAGGAGGCCCTCAAAGTGCACGCCCGCATGGCCGACGCCCGGGCGCGGGAGGGCGAGCACCTGAAGCAGAACTACGAAGACATCGTCGCGGAGCTGGAGAAGGGGTGGAACGCGAAGCTGCAGGCCGCCCTCGACGAGCTCGCCGCAGCGCGCAGTGAGCGGCTGGACCAGTCGAAAGCGCACGGCACCGAGCTGGCCGCGGCGAAGGCGAGCTTGGTGAAGCAGGCGAACGAGCACGACGAGAAGCTGGCCCGAGTCGACGGCGAGTGGTCCAGAAAGTATAAAATCGCGAACCAGGAGCTCGACAAGGCGAAGCGGTCCCTCGTGGACGACGTCGCCGCCGTGAAGCAGGAGTGGACGCGCAGCGCGGAGCAGGCCTCGAAGGGCCACGCCAGGGACCTGGCCCACCTCGAAGCCGAGCTGTCGGCAAGGAACGCGGAGATGGCGAAAACCGTCTCGCAGCTGAAGCACCTCGTCCACAGGCAGCACCGGGCGGGGCTCGGCGAGATCGAAGCGAGCGAATCGTACATCCGACGGGCCCTCGCCCCGAGTTTGCTCGACATCCTGGCGATGTACTACCGCGAGTGCACCGCGGTGATGAACGCTCTCCTCATCCAGAAGGTGTCGACGGAGCGGCAGACCAAGCTCAAGGCGCAATTGAAGGAGACCTCCGACAGCGAAGCGAAGGCACTGGACGACCTCGCGAAGCAGCGCACGGAAACCACACTGAAGGTTGCAAAAGCGGACGAAAACGCGCAGAACAGGCTGCAGGAAGTGGAAGCTGCGCTGACCGCGAAGATGAAGCGAGTCGAAGCAGAGCACGCCTCGAAGCTGGGCCAGCTGCAGGACGAAGCGCAAAGACGCGAGTCGCACATGCACGACGATTTCCAGCGGCGGTACGGCGTCCTGAAAGCGGACAGCGAGCGGGAAGCCGAGAAGCTGCGCGACGAATTCGAGAGGAAGATCAACACGCTGAGCTCCGAGTTCGGGCGCAGGAACGAAGACGACAAGGGTGCGCTGCAGAGGCAGCTCGCGGACGTGGAGGCCGCCCGCGACAGGGCTCTCCGGGAACTGCGTGAGAACGAGGCCAGCCTTCGCGACCAAGTCGATTCGCATCAAAGGGAGTTGACCCTCGCCGACGACAGGCTGAGCGCGCAGATGCGCAGCGCGCACGACGAATTCGAAGCGCAAAAGCGGCACGTCGAGAGCGCCGCGGCGAAAGAGCGGCAGAAGCTGGAAGCCGACGTGAACCGCCTGCAAGCGGACCTCGAAGCTGAAAGGACCCGCCTGGCTTCCGACTCGCAGGACGCGGAACGCGTGCGGCGCGAGTTGTTGGCGCGCGACGACAAAGTGCGGGAGGTGGAGGCGCAGAGCAGCGCGAAGGGAAAAGAGGTCGACAAGCTGAACACGCTGCTGCACGAGAACGCGTCGAAGTCCGAGGCGCTGGCCGCCGAAATAAGGCAGGAGAAGGCGAAGCGCGCGAAGGCGGAGGCCGAAAAAACGCGCCTCGACAAAGAGCTGGCGAAGGCGCGGTCGCAGCTGCAGTCGAAGCCCGACACCGCCGAGCACGAGCGCGAGAGAGCCGAGCTAGAGCTGCGCATCATCGAGTTAGAGAACGAGGCCGCGAGGAACGACGAGTACGCAGCGATGCTGCGGGAGCGGGAAGCTCAGATAGCCGCGCTGCAAGCGGTCATCGAGAAGCAGAACGAGGAGCTTGAACTCCTGCGGCGGCAGCTCTTGGAAGTGTACGGCAACCGCAACGCGGAGAAGACCCTGCTCGAAATCATGCGCTCGCAGGACATGGACCGGGAGGCCATCGCCAAGCAGGAGGAGCGGGCGCGGAAGTTCCTCGACCGGCACTGGCGCCGCATCGAGCGACCCTTCGGCACCGAAGGTTCGCTGCAGATAAAGGTGAAGGGCCCCTCGAAGAACGACCCGGAGCCCGCGGTGGTCGTCAGCGAGGTCGTCCACGACGGCGCGGCCGCCCGGGCGGGCATCCGCGCCGGCATGCTCATTCTGCAAGTCCGGAACCCCATCGGCACGTGGAACATCGTCACGCGCGGGGACTTCCTGCAAGCCATCGGGCCCCGCGGGCACGCCTTCGAGAACGTCGAAATCTCGCTGTTCGTCGTGACCGACGAGAAGTTCATCGCCGAATGGAAAAAGAAGCTCCTCGACTACACTAAAACCGAAGATCGCAGGAAGACCTCAGGATCTTGGTTGGCGAGGAGTCGCGTATCGAAAAAAGGCAGGTATGTACTTTCGACAAGACTGCCATGCTGCGAAGGGCTGCACATCTCATTCCCACACCAGACACACTTGGGAACAGAATGAATCTCGCCGGACCTTTCAAGCGCATTTTGATTCGACGAGTTTTCAAGACTCTCACCGTTTACCCTCACTCTCCAAGGAACCAGGACCGGACTCGAAACTGTCAACAGCGAAAGAAGATCGTGTTGAGGTTGGCTATGTTTTGACTTTGCGCAGGCGCGGAAGCTCACGATTTCGGAATCGAGATACTTCAAGCATGGACTTACGAAGGTTTTTATCCGTGTGTGCATGAAGAGTACATGAACAGCATGGATTCCACACAAATTCACAGGGGAGTCGGCGGCATGAGCGGGATCAATATGAAGATGACACCACCACCACATGCAATTCGTGAATTCGTCGTGCGCATGGATCGCATGAGCGAGGATGCGCGGCGCAACAGAATCAAGCACATAACGGACCTCGGCGTACCAAAGTTTGGTCCTGGCTTCAATGCGGAGAACGTCTTTGCCATGCAATCGTGTCCAGAGATTTGGAGAACACTGGTGCTCACTGCGTGCGACCAGTGCAACATCAAAGGAAGCGGGGATGTTATCCCTCGCTCACACGCTGTGCCAATTGTGCAAACCCTCGCCGACAAGCTGGGGTCAACACCCCCGCCTAGCGATGCTATAAGAGAAGCCTTCGACATCGTTGATCTGGAGTCCATCGGTGAGATTGATTTTGCCGAGCTCACAATCTTCATGCGGGAACTTTTCATGGACGTTGTTTTCCGTGATACCTTCAACAGCTGCGAGGACTCGCCTACCAGCTAGTCGGATGTCTTGCCACACAATTATAAGGCACACTTACCCGACATCGGCCGAGGCTTAGTTGCCGTGAAGCCTGCCGGGTTGCCGTCGTCTGCATATGACATCGCTTTGGATATTCAACGGCTGAACTGCCACACAGGCAAACCTGGCTCCTTTACAACCGCATGTGTTATTTGGGTTCCGAAGGATACCGGGAATATCATTGCGCTATCAGTTCCTGACAGCAAGCGAGCAAGCACCACCAGCGTTTCTTCATCTGTTGATATATATTTGTGTGTATTAGCAAACGTTGCTAGCCTCATCCCGGAGTTAGTTCTAGACTCAAGTAGATCATGTTCTATTTTGATTGGTCCATTCAATCTTTCCTTGCTCAACTGCATCACGCGATCTCACAACACCGTGAGCAGAATTCTCAGTGAACGCTTTTACTTCGAACAATGTGGCCACCAATATGTATTTGAGGCTCTAGCGAGTCGGGCTCACCACTGTCACTGTGGCTTCTTTCGGGGAGCTGCTCCAGCTTCGTGGAGGAGAAAATGATTCAGCATTTCAAAAACGACGTGTGCTACGATGCTGTTACCTGCTGTATCGAACTTCAATGAACCCTCCTCCTCTGCGATCCATACCATCGAAGCACAACCTTCATTTCGCAATTGAATGTGGTGACTGCATGGGAGTAGTCTGAGCGAGTATTATTTTCTCCGCTCTTCTCGGGAGGTTTGCGCTCTTTCAGCAAGCGAAGAGGAACTAGTCCAATGAGCATCTTTTAAAGGACGACACTCTCTTCGCAAACGAGTATGGTGTAAAATGCATCCGGATTGAGAGTAGCCGCAGTACCAATACCGCAAGCATAGTAGGCGATCCAATCCCGATAGTCGGTTCATCACCAGCAGGATCAAATCCACAAGTGCGTAAGGTGCGAAATGTGGCTTCGGGTAAGTGGCTTGCAGAACGACACAGAATACAATGTATGCTCCTCCTCTCCCACCCGTGTTTATTACGACCAGTGTTGATCACATGTCCATTCCAAGCGGTACTCCGCAAAATGCGACATGCCACCGCTATTTCCCTTTGGTACCCCAACTGGGACTTACACCGCTCGTCGCAAGCGGTGACATACTCATCATACTGTCTTTTTCGATGCTCTCTTCTCTGGTTGGCAGAATTAGACCGTCAGTCTAATTCTGCTACATTCTGCTACACAGTCTCGGGCGCAAGCAGCTTCTGAAACACGACAGAATGTAGTTGGGTGCGAGCAAGGCGACCGTGAGAACGACACCGTCGCTCTCCGCATCAACATGGACTCGTGTATTTTGGTCCCCAAGAGGAACACCAGCCGAGTGGTATGCTCCTTTTGTTGCCTTTGGGGTTGCAGCTGTGTCGCCTATACGTGTATGTGTTGTGTGACATATGAATTCGATGCCGCTCACCATACACGGCGAAAACTGTCACTACACCTTTGCCTTCGCTTTCACAGGCAGCGCTGGGCTGCTGGTAGACATCAGCAGGCAGTTTGATAGCACTTCCAGGAAATAGGGATGGACCGGCTCAATCATGTAGGCGGGTTTGCCGGGCCATGTAAACGGTCCAAATTTATTGAGGAGGAGATTCGGGTTTGGTAACAAAACGCATCGTGCTCACTGGCACTTTTCTAGCACCGACCTGTGCCACGATCCTTCTTTCAGGGCAAGCACTTGTAATATCAACCCACCCCCCACCCCCCCAAACCAGACTCACACCGCAGTCCTGTCTGCAGACACTCAGGTTCCACGCTGATGTTGGTCCGCCTTATGTGTCCGTGGCCTAAAGGACCGAAACACGGCGCAGACGGGACCAGTGCGGTGTTGAGCACATACCCATTCCAAGCACGTTCTTGCAATCCCCCCATTCCAGTAGGGTACTTCGCGTAACGCGACTTGCTGCCCTCAGCACACAGGATTACTTCCTCGCACTCTTTTCCTTTTGGTACTTCAACCATTGGTGCTGCACACGGCAACCCCATGTCCACTGTGCTCTGCGGAGTTTACTTCGCAGATTGCCACCGTAAGAAGAAGACAAGTCAGTGCTGCCTAGCGAGTCGCAGTCACAATCAGGGCGAGTGCCCTGAGTTTTTTAACTGATTGCTCAGACACGGTTGTAGGGGCCTTCTCCCCGTGACGGATTCGCCTGTGCTCTAGTAGCACGGGTGGTCCTGGCTGTGACGAGCTACGAACAGCCGCCTGACAAACCAGACTCACACCGCAGTCCTGTCTGCAGACACTCAGGTTCCACGCTGATGATGGTCCGCCTTATGTGTCCGTGGCTTAAAGGACCGAAACACGGCGCAGACGGGACCAGTGCGGTGTTGAGCACATACCCATTCCAAGCACGTTCTTGCAAACCACCCCCCCAAAAAAACTCGTCGTAACTCCCTTTTTCCACAACTACAAAGAACTCCATCCGAAGAAAGACCGGACTCAAGCCAACTTTCTACGCGAACAACACGACAGGCTTGGTCTGCACTCCCGGCAACACTGAAGTTCGATGAGCGCCAGCGCAAGAGTGTGCGAAAAAGCGGAAGCCCACGCTTCGTCCAGTTTTTTGACTCCGACGGCGACGACATTGTGTTTGAGGGCTGGGAGAAAGACGGGTCCTGCCGCTACTCTGTAAACGGCTCTTGGAGGCCGCCATGCAGCGTGGTCGAGTTTTACTGCAAAGGTCGATCGGACATCATGAAAACCCCCCACATGCGCCTCACATGCGGGTCGCGCTTCAAGAATATTCCACTCGACACCAAAGACCTCGACACGATCATTGACAAGATGACAAAGCTCTGCAGGTTTGCTCAGGTGGCATACAATGAGTGCGACAGAGTGAACAACTCCCAGCTTTTCAAGCCAGGGGATGCAGTCACCCTCCAGAAACCTATCTACTTCAAAGAAGGTGACAACCTGATTCAGGGAACTCGTGCAGTTGTGCTACAGGAGACAACAAGCGCAGATGTCGAAGTCTGTGTGGCCAGTGGTGATCGAATTGACGTTCCAATCGTGAACCTCCGACCTGCGAAGACCTTTTTTCCTGGCACAAAGGTATGTGCATTTTTTTTTTTTTTTTGAAAGTATGCCAACAGGGATTTATAAGGGGATTTCGGCCTAGAGCAATAGTCCATGTAGATGGACGGGTACCCGTCTTTTGCACCGGGGTGCCGAGCACGTGTTTGTCGACCCCCCAGACCCCCCCCCCCCCCCCCCCAGTGCACGACGCACTTGTCATGCACAATCACTTGTTATATAACAAGTGACCTAACAAGTGAAAATGTATAACAAGTGCCACTTGTTATATAACAAGTGATCACTTGTTATATAACAAGTGTTTGCTTGTTATATAACAAGTGTTTGCTTGTTATATAACAAGTGATTGCTTGTTATAACAAGTGTTTGGTTGCAATTTCATAAGGAACCTGGGGTTTGCACCTACCTACGAGAGAAAATCAGTGATCTGCAAGACACAAGGCTCCACCTGGTCCAGACAAAAGTATCGGGGAGTTCGGGGAAATTCGGGGAGTTTCGGGGTATTTCCTTTGTGACGACCACTTTCCCTGCAGCCGGCCATGGCGGGGAGGGGGCTACGCTATTATGGCCCTACCTTGCGCAGAGCGGTCCCGTGTTCGGTTATGCCCCGAAGACGAAGATAGAGGCTGAGAAGGAAGGACAGACTGGGAGGTACAGGTTGACACGTTTTGACACAGGTAGCTACAGGATCCGCTGCGGTAAGGAGAGCCGTTCCACCAGAGGTCGTGCGGGTACAGAGACGATGCTCGTGCTCGAGTCGCAGTTGGGGACGAACAGGCACGCCTTCAATGATGAGGTCTGGGGGATGGACGTATTTTCCACGTATGGGGAGGAAAGGATCGGACGTGCTGGTGGGACGCCTTCGAAGGGCGTGCCCAGGCCACCACCAAGGACGAGAGAGTGCGCACGAGACATCACAGTTTGAATACCAAGCACTTGCCCCCCAGCGTTGTACTTCTGGACACCGAAGGGGAAGCTCGTCTTTACCCTTGGATCTGCTTGAACCAAGCACGGCGATCGTCAGAGAGGCCGGACACTGTCCAGTGAAAACGGCTCGAATTGCCTCGGCGAATTGCTCTTCCGGCTCTCCCCAAGAAGAAGACCCCTCCGCTTTCACGGACTGCTCCCAGTCGCAAACAGGGTTTCTGGATGGAACTCCCGCACTGCGTTGCTCAGTTCCGCCCGCTCTCGGCTACGCAGTTTTTCAGCCCATCCCTCGAATTTGTGCGGTGGTGCTGGCCTGCTGCAGCTGCTCACGATGGCCACCATTCTTCGGCTTTTCTCTGTGCCGCTTTGCTGGCTGACATCTGGACTCTTGCAGTACTCTGACTGCACGCAGTCAATTTTAGGTGCAGTTCTGGTGTAATCTTGCGGAATTTGGTTATCCCCGGTACCGAAAACCTGTGCATGCTACCGTTACACTACCGTTACGCTACCGTTACGCACCCGGGACCAGCTTGATTGAGAAGGCATAGGATGGTTTTCAACACTATTCTGAGTCCAGTGTCCCAGTCTTGTGATCCGAGGGTGTGTTCTGGGGTCGTAACCACCCTGGATGTCGTTCTCTGTGTGCTCCAACAAGTCGACAAGGGAAATATTCTTGCTAGAACATGGCAGCTTTCTTGGGTGCACCACCCTGAGTGTACGGACCTTGGACTTTTCTGGAGCATCTGGGTGGGATATTATGGTCCCCTGAGTGTTTTTCTGCCCGCCAGATGTTGTGTGCTGCCAGTAGGGGTAATTTTCTGGCAGTCTCGGGCTTCAGGAAGGCGTAGCGGTAACAGTCAATCTCGCTCCCCGAAATAGGCAAAGCCCCGTGATTTTGTTAACGTTCGTTAACAGGCCGAAAACCATCCTTTTTTGGCTGTGGTGCATCAAATACGCAGTTGTGCAGCTTTTTGGCCGTAAATTTGGTGTCATGCCACAGTGGAGGTGATGTGTAATACCTGGAGTACGGTCACCGCCTTCGGCGAAGATGTCAAAAAAGCACGAAATCACACTCGTTTGGCCGTGGTGGTACCCCGGCCCGGGGGTTTTCACACGACAAGAAACTTCGACCCACAGAAGAACCCCGAATGAGCGGTTCGGGTGTGCAAATGCCAAGCGTGCTTAGGGACAGCGGATTATTACCCGGGCGGGCCAACTGCCCACTACTTTCGCCAAAATTTTGGTGGGTGGGTCCCCCCCCCCCTCTGGTGGGAATATTTTTTCCCCAAAACTGCATGAAGATTTTCCGACGGAAACCCACTGTTGCATCAATGTAATGGCCCAAATCTGACCGAAAACCGCTGTTACATCAATGTAATGGGCCAAATCTGGCGGAAAACCACTGTTACATCACTGTAATGGGCCGAATTTCACAGAAAACCACTGTTACATCAATGTAATGGCCCAAATCTGACCGAAAACCACTGTTACATCGATGTAATGGGCAGAATTTGACGGAAAACCACTGTTACATCAATGTAATGGCCAAATCTGACCGAAAACCACTGTTACATCAATGTAATGGGCAGAATTTGACCGAAAACCACTGTTACATCAATGTAATGGCCCAAATTTGACGGAAACACTGTTACATCGATGTAATGGGCACCACTGTTACATCGATGTAATGGCCGCAGATTCTGCCCATTACATGTAACAGTGGTTTTCCGTCAATTTGGCCCATTACATTGATGTAACAGTGGTTTTCCGTCAGATTCTGCCCATTACATCGATGTAACAGTGGTTTTCCGTCAAATTTGGGCCATTACATTGATGTAACAGTGGTTTTCCGTCAAATTTGCCCATTACATCGATGTAACAGTGGTTTTCCGTCAAATTTGGCCATTACATTGATGTAACAGTGGTTTTCCGTCAAATTTGGGCCATTACATTGATGTAACAGTGGTTTTCCGTCAAATTCTGCCCATTACATCGATGTAACAGTGGTTTTCCGTCAGATTCTGCCCATTACATCGATGTAACAGTGGATTTCGGTCAAATTTGGCCCATTACATTGATGTAACAGTGGTTTTCCGTCAAATTCTGCCCGTTACATTGATGTAATGGCCCAAGTTTGGGCCATTACGTTGATGTTTTTTGGGGAGGGGCAGTGCAACTTGGACCTGATAGAGCCGTACCGTTCGGCCGGGGGGCTTTGCCCCCCGAACCCCCCCTTATTTCGACTTTCCAGAACAAACCAAACCCGTACATTTCAGCTGTGTATGGCGGTGTCGGAAGCCAAGAAGGCAGGTGGTGAAATTGGAAACTCAAAAAAAAATTCCCACGGGCTCGGGAGATTTGGGGGTGGGTGGGTCCCCCCCCCCCAAGAAACATTTTCCCCCCCCTTTGGGCGGGCAGTTGGCCCGCCCGGGTAGTAATCCGGCGTCCCTTACAGCAACCGTTTGTTTGCCAAAAGCCGAGTGTCTTGCAGATCACGTGACTTTCTCTCGTAGGTAGGTACAAACCCCAGGTTCCTCATGAAATTGCAACCAAACACTTGTTATAACAAGCAATCACTTGTTATATAACAAGCAATCACTTGTTATATAACAAGCAATCACTTGTTATATAACAAGTGATCACTTGTTATATAACAAGTGATCACTTGTTATATAACAAGTGGCACTTGTTATAACAAGTGACCACTTGTTACATCACTTGTTAGAAATATAACTAGTTATGTCCCAAAAAAAACAGCTAACAAGTGCGTCGTGTGGTGGTCCAGCCTGTCCAGCCACCCCAGCCAGCCCTGCAAAGTCGTTGAGGGCCCGAAAATTAGTGCCACCACTTGTCCTCCACTGTGGATCACTATGCACCACCATGCGCTATCGTGTCACTGTGCACACCGCACTAGCGTGGATCACTGCGCACCGTGTATAGATTCCGAGCCAGATGTTCCAGAGGGTGGAGGGTGCAGCAGAGAGGTGGGAGAACCAGCAGTTGTCCGGCAAAGGGCGCGTGAGGGGGAAAACACAGCAGTTGGATTACAAGGAAGAGTTGGAGAATAAGGGCATGGGGCGTCGTGCCAACTGCTCTCTCTTTGCGAGGACCGCCGACACGGCATTGAAGTACACCGAAGCCTTTGCGAACTTCAATAATGTTCGGCGTACGTTCGTGTACCGCAACGGGTCCTCGGCTTCGGGCTCGGGCTCTGAGTCCTCGCTTTCTGACGCATCGTCTTTGTCATTTTTCCTGACTGTCGGATCCAGCATGAGATACTCTCTCATCAGCTGGTCAAGAAATTCTGGCGTCACGGAAGGGGGATTGTACGCCAAGAACAAACATTGGCGCACAGTTGAGTTCGACAACCTGTTGCGGATGTACGTACGGCACTGCTTTACTACGGAGAACAATCGTTCCACGGAAGCCGTCCCAAGAGGAAGCACTAGTGCCATCAAGAGGATGCGCGCTGTATTCGGGTATTGCAGACGCAACCCCTGGTCGCGAAGAAACGCAGAGCAGTAGTCCGTGTATGTGGGATGCTCGCCCACGTGAAGCCGCGCGAACTCAACAAGTGCACTAGGTAGTTCTGCAAGGGTGCGTTCTTTGATGTGCGCACTGAAAAAGGGGTCGGCAGTAGTATCCACAACAACTCCATTGCCCCCATCCAGACTCCGCGGCTTTTGTGTCGCGAAGTGCTCCAGAAGCGGTGCGACGAGCGCTTTGAATTCCTCGACCTTGTCCAAAGGAAGGCGTTCTGCAACTTCGCATGCAGGTCCGTGGGTGTCGATGTCCTCAAAGGTCGTTTTGAAGAGCTGACTACGGGGGTCATAAACTCCAAAGCCCTGCAAGACCTTCAGCAACTCCAGACGTTTCTCAACATTTGCCCTCAGCTCTGCAATAAAGCCAATGCCGTACTGATTGTGAAACTGCTCTACAAATTCACGAGTGACCTCGGGTGTCCCCCAGCCTGAGTTGGGCGTGATAGAATCCACCACTGCGGTTGGAAGTTCGGCTGTGTCTCGCCGGGTTGGGCCGCTTGCTCGCCTCCATGACCCCCCCCCCCCCCCCTATGACCCCCCATGACCCCCCTATGGACCCCCTATGGGCCCCCCACCCCCTATGACTGCTGTGGTAGCCTACCCACACCCGCCAGCCCGTGGTTTTTTTTTTTTTTTTTTTTCGAGACTGGAGGTCCTATGAACATGCAATGTGAATAGCCTCTATTCGAGCCAACCCCACTTTTCTCTACACTAAAAAGTGTATTGTTTTGAACTAGATAATAGTTCGGAGCGGGCTTTTTCCGTTTTTCGGATTTCATGCCTGTATGGTCCACTTCAACAGTGCGACGGTCTCCGGACCCACAGGTCCGCGGTTCGATCCCCGCGCGAAGTGTTTTTTTCGGTTTGAAGTTTTTGAGAATTTTTCGAGACTGGAGGTCCTATGAACATGCAATGTTCACCAGAACTTTGCTTCACCCGAACTTCGCCCGAACTTAGCTTCGCCCGAGCTTTGCTTCACCAGAACTTTGCTTCACCCGAACTTAGCTTCACCCGAACTTAGCTTCGCCCGAACTTTGTTTCGCCCGATCTTAGCTTCACCAGAACTTTGCTTCACCCGAACTTTGCTTCCCCCAGAACTTAGCTTCGCCCGGACTTTGTTTCGCCCGAACTTAGCTTGACCCGAACTTTGCTTCGCCCGAACTTTGCTTCACCAGAACTTTGCTTCACCCGAACTTAGCTTCACCCGAACTTAGCTTCGCCCGAACTTTGTTTCGCCCGATCTTAGCTTCACCAGAACTTTGCTTCACCGAACTTTGCTTCCCCCAGAACTTAGCTTCGCCCGGACTTTGTTTCGCGCCGAACTTAGCTTGACCCGAACTTTGCTTCGCCCGAACTTTGCTTCACCAGAACTTAGCTTCGCCCGAACTTTGCTTCGCCCGAACTTTGCTTCCCCCAGAACTTTGTTTCGCCCGAACTTTGCTTCACCAGAACTTTGCTTCATCCGAACTTTGCTTCCCCCAGAACTTAGCTTCGCCCGCACTTTGTTCGCCCGAACTTAGCTTGACCGAACTTTGCTTCGCCCGAACTTTGCTTCACCAGAACTTAGCTTCGCCCGAACTTGCTTCACCCGAACTTTGCTTCCCCCAGAGCTTTGTTTCGCCCGAACTTTGCTTCACCAGAACTTTGCTTCATCCGAACTTAGCTTCGCCCAGAACTTGCTTCGCCCGAACTTTGTTTCGCCCGAACTTTGTTTCGCCCGAACTTAGCTTCACCAGAACTTTGCTTCACCCGAACTTTGCTTCACCCGAACTTAGCTTCGCCGAACTTTTTCGCCCGATCTTAGCTTCACCAGAACGTCCGAACTTTGCTTCACCCAGAACTTAGCTTCGCCCGGACTTTGTTTCGCCCGAACTTAGCTTCACCTTCGCCCGAACTTTGCTTCGCCCGAACTTTGTTTCGCCCGAACTTAGCTTCACCAGAACTTTGCTTCACCCGAACTTAGCTTCGCCCGAACTTTGCTTCACCAGAACTTAGCTTCGCCCGAACTTTGCTTCACCCGAACTTAGCTTCGCCGAACTTTTTCGCCCGATCTTAGCTTCACCAGAACGTCCGAACTTTGCTTCACCCAGAACTTAGCTTCGCCCGGACTTTGTTTCGCCCGAACTGTGCTTCACCAGAACTTTGCTTCATCCGAACTTTGCTTCCCCAGAACTTAGCTTCGCCCGGACTTTGTTTCGCCCGAACTTAGCTTGACCCGAACTTTGCTTCGCCCGAACTTTGCTTCACCAGAACTTAGCTTCGCCCGAACTTTGCTTCGCCCGAACTTTGCTTCCCCAGAACTTTGTTTCGCCGAACTTTGCTTCACCCGAACTTTGCTTCATCCGAACTTAGCTTCGCCCAGAACTTTGCTTCGCCCGAACTTTGTTTCGCCCGAACTTTGTTTCGCCCGAACTTAGCTTCACCAGAACTTTGATTCACCCGAACTTAGCTTCGCCCGAACTTTGCTTCACCAGAACTTAGCTTCGCCCGAACTTTGCTTCACCCGAACTTAGCTTCGCCGAACTTTGTTTCGCCCGATCTTAGCTTCACCAGAACGTCCGAACTTTGCTTCACCCAGAACTTAGCTTCGCCCGGACTTTGTTTCGCCCAAACTTAGCTTCACCTTCGCCCGAACTTTGCTTCACCAGAACTTTGCTCACCCGAACTTAGCTTTGCCCGAACTTTGCTTCGCCCGAACTTTGTTTCGCCCGAACTTAGCTTCACCCGAACTTTGCTTCACCAGAACTTAGCATTGCCCGAACTTAGCTTCGCCCGAACTTTGCTGTTCCCCGAACTTTAACTGCTGCCTCCAGTCTCGCCACGCGCCGGCCTTAGCCGAGCGCACGTACTTTTTTTGAGGATGGACGCAGGGATTTATATAGCTTTTCCTCCTCTGCAGAAAAGTCCTTTTCGCCCTCGGGGTCCTGTGGTGGATCCAAAATTAATTAGAATTGGTAGTCAAGAGGCAAGCACTACCAGGCCAGCCCAGGCTAACCCACCCAACCTCAGTGTTGGAACAAGAATCAGACGAAATGGTTAAGCTAATTTGTAAGAGAGGGGGGTCTGGGGGGCAGCGCCCCCCAGCGCACGGTACGGTACAGCGAAGAATTTCCGCACCGGTCAACTTCTAGTATTGAATCCAAATTCAGTTAGAACCGGTAGTCAACGTCTGATGCCGAACCCCAAATCTAATTAGAATCGGTACTCAACGTCCAATTTCCGATTCCAAATTTAAATAGAATTGGTAGTCAACGTTCAGGGTTGGCTCCAAATTTAATTAAAATTGGTAGGCAACGTCTGATGCCAAATCCAAAAATTAATTAGAATTGATAGGCAACGTCCAGTTTCGGATCCCAAATTTAAACTACAATTGGTAGTCAACGTCCAGTTTCGGATTCCAAATTTAATTACAATCGGTAGTCAACGTCTGATGCCAAATCCAAAATTTAACTACAATTGGTAGTCAACGTCCATTTCGGATTCCAAATTTAATTACAATCGGTAGTCAACGTCTGATGTCGTATCCAAATTTAATTAGAAGTGGTAGTCAACGTCCAATTTCCGATTCTGAATTTAAATAGAATTGGTAGTCAACGTCTAATGTCGGATCCCAAATTTAATTAGAAGTGGCAGTGAACGTCTATTGTCGGATCCAAAATTAATTAGAATTGGTAGTCAACATCCAATTTCGGATTCTGAATTTAATTAGAATTGGTAGTCAACGTTCAATTTTGAATTCAAATTTAATTAGAATTGGTAGTCAACGTCCAATTTCCGATTCTGAATTTAATTAGAATTGGTAGTCAACGTTCAATTTTGAATCTAAATTTAATTAGAATTGGTAGTCAACATCCAATTTCCGATCTCAAATTTAATTAGAATTGGTAGTCAACGTTCAATTTTGAATCCAAATTTAATTAGAATTGGTAGTCAACGTCCAATTTCCGATCTCAAATTTAATTAGAATTGGTAGTCAACGTTCAATTTTGAATCCCAAATTTAATTAGAATTGGTAGTCAACGTCCAATTTCCGATCCAAATTTAATTAGAATTGGTAGTCAACGTCCAATTTCCGATCCCAAATTTAATTAGACTTGGTAGTCAACGTCTCGCCTCCCACCACCCCCTTTGGCCCTCCGCCCCTGGCCCTCCTGCCTCCTCTTTCCCCGCCTCCGTTTTACTCTTCCTGCCCCCATGGCTTCGCCATGGCTTTCGCCATGACTTCGCCATGGCTTCGTCCCTCACCCCCGCTGATCCCGGTTGGTATTGACCCGGCCCTACCCCAACCCCCAGCCCAAAATTAAGGCAATTTTTTTTTTTTCGCGCTCGGGGTGGCCCCGAGCCCCAGACCCATATATAAATCACTGGATGGACGGGTGACCCGCCCATCTAGACCGGCGTATAAATCCCTGTATGCCAATACTGCAGGGAATAGTTGACTAGACCTCTTGAGTTTGTGCTGACCACGAATTGGGGAGTCGGGAGAACCTACAAAGCCAAAAGCAGGACCGACCCCGTTCGTGAGAAAAAGTGAAGAATAAAAACACCTTCTTTTTTCCATCTATCTTTGTCAAGAGCTGCAACTCAACTATTCTTTTTTTTTTTGGGAGGCTTGCAGCCGCTTGCTCAGGCTATTAGCTTCATATTGCCTCAGGTTTCCAAATTCCGTCTCAGTAGCCAATTTGCTTGTGCTCTGAACCCGAGAAGCTTTTGTTCCCCCGAATCTTCCCAAGAGGGGGGCCGGGCGCGCCCCCCGGCAAACGGTACGGTACATTCAGGCGGAGAAAGAGTTTGCACTTCTCGACCAACGTACTGGTGGCACTGTTTGCCACCTGTGTGACCCTCGCCCCGGCAACAGCCCATTTCAACTTCCTCCACCGGATACTGTGCTGGTAAATCATGGGCACGAGTAGATGCAGACCGGAGATCACACGGAACAAGGCACTTGTCGACTCGGAAAGAATCTGTCAAGAATTCCGGGGTGCTTCTGAGCCTCGACTCTAACTCGGCTCAGCCCGCGGCAGCCCCAAGCTTCTGCCAGCCAGCCCACCATGCCCAGCGGCGACCCACCGATGCCCAGCCCAGCCCCTGACCGCCTGCCGGCTTCCTGGCACAGCGGCCTAACCCATGCCTCCACTGGACCCCCACGACTTTTTTCATAGAGAGTCGTTTTTTGCACTTTATTTTTATTTTTTTGAGCCGCCCGGTGTCATGGTGGGGCCTTCACATGGCGACACTGTTGACCGCACCTTAATTGAGTCGCGGTCGCCTATCCCCCAACCTCCAGCATCATGTACTTGATGCGACGCGGAACCAGTGCTGACAGCACCGCCCGGCGAATAGAGGTCCTGTGATTCCTATGCTAATAGGTCCACGGTTTTGGTCTATCTGCACCTGCACCGCCGTGCTTGCAACAACATTTTTAGCGTTATTCTTAGCAACATCGTGCCGAAGGCGCGAGGAAAAAAATTGCCACTCACCCTTGATAGCCATTGGAAAAAGCCTAACAATAGGAACGTTTTATCACCAACAATTTTTACTTCATCATCTGCGGGCCACTCTTAGCTCGTAACCCACTCAACTGGCAAACAGGACCTTGGCCTGCTAATGAAGCACAGTGGTAGCTGCAACCTGCCGACCCGAAGCTGAATACAGTTGAACAGCAGCGGCTGTGTCTCAGCAGTGGAGGCTCAGCAGCCTTCCAGCACCTTCAACACTGCTACAAACACCACCCCCCGCCTATATTTACTTTGCACACCGTTTTTTGAACATTTTTTTTCCCCGGCCAAAACCGGTTTGCAGAATTAGACCGACAGTCTAAATCTGCAACGGAAACTAATCCCCTGGGCTTGCATGTTCCAGGAAAGCATAGTGGTGGGTGCGTACTGGCACACCGTTGCTGGGATCCTACTGGAGCGCCGTGTTGCACAGGGGAAGGTAGAGTCGACACGATCGGTATCTGACAATGCTCCATACATTGCATTCCGACGGACTCCGTCGGACTCACACGGAATCCGTGTGATTCCGTGCAGGGTCAGCCTGGGGTCCGTGTGGCTGTTTTCGACTGAAAAATACTCAGGATATCTAGTATTCTTAGTATTTTTTAGTTTTTTTTAGTATTCTTCACGTCTACTTCTCTGAGTCTTCTCGCTAAAGCGACCAGTGCCAGCTCTTGTCCGTGGGAATAACCTTGCTCAACGACCGCTCTAATTCGGTTCCCTCCGGCTCTCCAATGCGTCTCTATTATGTGTGGAAGTAGAAGTAAAAAAAATATACGTCAGATAATACTAAAAGTGAGCATTTTTGCGCAGCTGAGCCAATTCACCTACCCCCTGATCGAGTGTAATCGAGCATAATCGTTTGGATTAGAATGGAAAGAATCTGTGGCGATAATCTGCATCGCCGACGGCGCGGTTATCTCTTCGCACGTGATGTGTCATGCTTTCGCCTCTTTAGCTCGTCTTGATCGTCGCGCTCAGGCGCGCGTTTGGTGCTTCGCTTCTTCTTCGATTGCTCGTCGAGGTTCATCGGTTGCGCGTCGATTTCTGCTTTTTCCCAGCGCCTGGGCGATGGTCGTGGCGCATCGACGCGTCCTTTGCGTCTTTTCGGTACCGGCTCCGCCGCGGAGTCTGGTTGCCGCTTCTTCGCTGGCGTTGGCGCCGTCTTCCCGACCTTCGCTGCTGATGTCGGCGTTGATGTTGCGGGTTCTCGCTCGTCTTCCTCTGCTTCCGGCAGAACGAGCACCACGTTCTCACGTTTCGCCTGTCTCGGCGCTGGCGCGGGACCCTCCAGCTCCGCCTTCCTCTTCGATGCTGCTTCTTCTCCTCTCGCCACGGTCGCCCGGTGGTGCCCCTTCCGACAGCACAGTTTGGGCCTTCGACTCCGCAAATCCGCGAGCCGGCTGCAGTGCGCACACGTCGGCATGCCATGATCAAGGCACCGGTGGTGTCCGTTGCGGCAGCACTCTGCGATCGTCTTGCACGTCGCGCATTGCGTCAGGCGGTGCTGCGCGCAGAACTTCACCGCAAGGCCGTCGTCTTCCTTGTGGTGGGCCTTACAGCACCACGCCACCGACTTGCCCCGGCGCTTGCAGACGTCGCACTTCACCTTTTGGTGCTCGTGGCACACCCGCTCACCCCACTTTTCGTGTTGGGGAACCCCTTCCGGCACGTACCACGGATCCCCTCCGACGACTGCCGACTTCTTGCCTTTCTTCTTCTCCGTAGCGTCGTTGAACACCGCCCATCTCGCCGCACGCTCCGCCCTTCCACCTCCGTACGTCGGGAAAAGATCCATCCCCCACGCCTCGCCGTTGAATTCGTGCCGAGCCGTCGTCAGCTGCGTCTCGAGCACTTCCATCGTCTCCGTACCACCACGGAAGATTGGCCTCATCTCGTACCCCGTGAGGCACGGCGGGGCTCCCACCGTTCTCAGCGACCCTACCGTCCCCAGTTTCCTTCCCGGCAGAGGCGGTTCGTCGCCGTTTCGCTCCAGCGCATCCCCGACGGTTTTCAAAAGCCTCGCGAGTACCCTCGCACGCATGCTCAACGGTGTCCCGTCCGTCGTTGCTACGACACTGCCCGGCAGATCGAGCCCGGTGTACACTTCAAAGTCGATGGCGAGCTCCGCTGTCGAAACGTCACCCGCTACCGACCAGCACATCCCATCCAGCCAATGTTGCAGCGCCCGGAACCACCTCTCTCCTCCGACCGCCGCGAAGGTCCCCGGTCCAGCGATCGCTTCGAAATTCAGTCGGCGCGGGGGGCAGTCGTCGGGGTGCAGTTGTCTCCAGGGGTGGCCGACCGCCCGGTCTCTTCCTTCCCTCTCCAGCCGTCGTCTCTCGTGCATGACCTCCGCCATGAACGTGTGCAGCACTTCGATGCTGACTCGACTTCCCTTCGGCAGAATCCCGTGTTCTTGCAGGCACGGGGGCCAAGTCGAGCGATCCGCGCCAACAATTTCGGCATACTGGTGTTGCGCTCGGATCCGTTCGTACGCCCGGCATTGCCACCAAATGTGGCCCAGGGTTTCCTCCGTCGGCTCGACACAGCGTCTGCACAGCCCGTCACCTCCCCACAGCTTGGCAGCATGTGACTCCGTCATCACCGACCCGGCCACGACCTCGGCAACGTCCCGTGCAGCCGTCAGCGTTGTCGACGCCTTCAGCCCGTAGGCATTCGTCGCGACGTAGTCTACACCCGCCCGCACCCCTCCGAAGTCTACCCGCCTCTTCTCAAGCCCCGCTAGCCGCCAGCCGCGAATCACCCTTCTCAGCGTGTGCCCTCGCTCCCCCCTGCTTTGTCGCACCAGCCCCAGCACGTTCCCTGCCTCGTCCTCGGCGTTGTCGAAATCTTCCGTCCATCGCATACCGAGCTTTTTCGCATGCTCGGCCGCAATACCGATCGGTCCCCATGCGCGGATTCTGCTGCCATACGCCTTTCGAACTGTTGCGACGCGGGCCCTCCACGCCGGCCTCCTTCGGCACACTTCTGCGATCATGCCGAGCGACCGATACGGCAGCACTGTGTACGGGTCGAGCAAGTGGGCCTTGTTTAGAATGCCCAACACGGCCTCCTGCGCCCGATGCAGCCTCACCGGGTCCCAGACGCCTCTGAGTAGTGCTGCGGTGAACTTCCCCAGCCCCCGCACCGTCGGAAGCGCGAACTCCGAGCCGTATGTCGCCGCCGGTAAAACTGCCATCGCCGCTAGTCCCGACCTCTGCGTCATCGAGATCGGCAGAGCTCCCAACCGTTCGGCCTCCTCTGCGCGCTGGTCGTAGCGCAGGTCCGTTGTCCTGCGTGTTCGCTTCGTGCCGACTAGGCACCCTACGATGGTGAGCTCCTCCTTCGTCGCGATAAGTGCGCCGCCTACCCTCAACTTCGCTTCATACCCCTTCGGCGTCCCAAAAGCAAACGTCTTCGGTATCCCGATCGACATGCCGGTGTTCGAACAGAATTTGTCGACTTCCACCAAGGCGTTCTGCAAGCAGGCTTCCCTGAGACGCGACAGGAGGGTGAGGTCGTCCGCGAAGGATTCGCTCGTCACCCCCCCCACGTCGTCCACTCTGCGCACAACGATGGAGAGCAGCGCGTTGATGAGGATCACGCTCAGGGGGCAGCCCTGCAGCATCCCATTGGTGGTGAAGAAGACACCTCCCACTCCCATGTGCAGCTTGTACCGCCTCCGTAATCGCGCGTAAATGTCGCGCAGCGGCCCGAGGATTCTCTCATGGAGGCCCAGTTCCCCCACCAGCTTCAACACGATGTCTCGCGGCACCTTGTCAAAACACTTGGCAAAGTCTAGGGCCACGCCGTATAGCTCCTTACCCGTCAAGAGCGCTTCTTCGATTTGCGAGGCGATTTCGAATACCACGTCCACGGTTCCGTGTTTGGGCCTGAACCCGTGCTGGCTATTCGCTATCCACTTCTCCTGCCACTGGACAGCGTAATCGAGTGTAATCGAGTGTAGTCGACGCGTAATCGAGCTAAAGTCACTTTCAGGGGGGCTAGGTGAATTGGCTCAGCAGCGGACTCCAGGCGGACTCACACGGATTCCGCCTACGGTCCGCCTGGGGTCGTCTGGGGTCCGTGTGAGAGCTGTCGGAGTAGAAACAAAAAATCTGCGCGGATTCCGTCGGAATGCATTGGATGATGCTCCGTTCATCAAAACCTACAGGTGTTCCTCAAGCGGGAAGCTGTATTGTCCTCGGGAAAGATCCCTGAAGGCACTCTCCTCACTGTCAAGAAGAGAGCTGACAAGGGTATACTTAACTTTTGTTCTCTCAACTGTCCCCCCTCCATACCTAGACGGTGTGAGAAGACCGGCATGGCTAATCCCCGGGCGTGTGTCAAGCGGAGTAGGTCCGGTTTGACACTTTCACCATTTTTTTTTCTGCTATGTGCCGAATTTTGGGCGCTATCTCATTGTGCCTATGCAATGAAACATGTCTGTTCTCGAAACACTTCCGGAAATTGGTTTGTGGAAATGGCTGACCAACAACACAGGTAATATTGAAGTGTCCTCCGATGAAGGTACTGTCTTTGAAGTATCGGGTTTATGGCTGCGCGATCTTGATGGTAACCTGGTCACTTGATTTCTTTGACAACTGTTCCGAGACCTATGTGCTTCAGGCTTTCAAACCTTCACACCGTTGCTCGCGGTCATGTAGAGCTCAATCCCCCAGTCGAACCAGGTGTACTTCAACGCTGGTACCCCACGAGTACACTAGCCCTTGCTCATGTGCTCCACCTCATGTACGCACACTCTTGCAACACGTTCTGTCACACCTTTCTCACTTTGTGCCGGCACAACTCACGCCAACAGGAGCTTGAATAGTTCACATGTAGTGTAGCAACATGCTCCACGTGTTCAGTAGTACTGCAGCCCACGGGTTTGCGGGTCAGCTGTGTCACCTTTTTTCGGGTGTTTCAACACACATCACTGAAAATCGAGGCAGTGTCCACATTGAGGCGACCACTGGTGGGTAGGTGACCATTAGACCGGAGTAGAATTCTTTGATGCCCAGATTGGGCTGGCTACGGAATACGAGAACCGAGAGCAGGTCCGCTAAGGAAAATCGGGACATGCAGTAGCGAGTCGAAACGATCGTGCTTGGTGAAGGCTAGACACCTGCACAAGCCCCGCTTTCCTAGGCCCAAATTACTCCGAAACTGTATTGTCTATTTGCTTTTGTCACCTATACATTTCACTTTGCACACTAGGTAAGAAATAATCAAAAAAAGAAAACGTTCCTTGTCGGAAACACAATAATACTGCAATGGCAGAACTTGAGAACTCGACACTGCACATTATTGGGCTCCCAGCAGGAGCGACACGGCATGAAGTGTACTTGTTGCTCTGCACTTTTCCTGGGTTCGAGCATGCAAATCTGATGTATGACAAGAGTGCGCGGGGTCGAGCACGACCACCTGTTTGCTTCGCCAAGTTTGACACACCTCAGAATGCGGGTTATGCCAAAGCAACTCTATGTACTCTGCCGTTTGAATGGGGATCATCGACTCTCTTGTCTGTCTCGCACGCATCTCAGGCGAGCCGTGCAATCAAAACAGACAAAAGCGTTGATTCCAACGAGGATTACTCGGTGCCGCAACAACAGCAACCGCTGCAACAACCCATGATATCTCAACGGTATGCACCATACAGCACCACGCCAGCACCACATCACCAGCACGAAGAAGCGCACGAACCCAGGGAATTCCAATCACACAGCCATGGTCGTGGAGGGTTCGGTCCTGTTGCGAGCGGCGGGAGAGGGGAATTTGGTGCTGGTGGTGGCAAAGGCGGTTACTACACAGGCAAACCTCCCGCATCCGCAACGCTTTTCATTCAAAGCACGAATGCTGTCAACCTCACCGAAGCTGGCATCCTCACCCTCACAACCAACTACCCTGGTGTGCTGAAGGTGACTACTCGGGGCTGCAGCGCGTGGGTGAAATTCAAAACTTCAGAGGACGCGCAAGGTGCGCTCAACCTGGATGGCTATGAAGGTGAGGTCATCGGAGGAGCACACTTGAAGGTGCAACTGGCTCGCTCTGACTCGTACAACTAGTGGGTAGTGTCCTCGGAGTTCTGCTGTTTGCTGCAACATCGTCCTCAACGTTCGACCGTCTGGTAGGTGTTCCTTGAACCTGCAAGCCTGACGCAACTTGCCACCTCAACGCGCATGCCAACACAACCCAATCTTGTGGAAAAGGTAGGCCAACTCGGCTGCTCACCTCTGCCCAGGGCATTCGTCATAGAGCTGCACAGCAGGCTTTGCTGCCAACTGACCAGTTGCCCACTCAGCGCACTGCGATGTCCAATATGCTCCGTTCCAACGTGAGCTTTCCTTTCTGTCAGCACGAGATCTGATGTCTTTTTCCTTTCGTCACAAATCATCGAGAGCCTGCCGATGTAGACGGGCTTGAGGGTAAAGGCGGCTTGTTTTTCAGTCCAAACACTAGTTGTTAGAAATACTAACAACGAGTTCTCAAGCGACCGTGTTTGTACACATCAGTTTGAGCTGTTGACAGTTGCAGTGACCATTGAAACCTAGCGTGTGAGTTCCCCAACATCGCACCCCTTTCTTATGAATCAATGAGCAGTGTACAGCATAGCCAGTGAGATGTCAGACGACTGCCTTGTCGCGTGAGGGAGTGACTTTCCTCGTGCGACCAGGCATAATATTTCCACTCATAGATGGGTGGCCTGACAGTTTCCCTGCTCCTGTCCCATCCTTTCGGCAATTCGTTCTATTTTATGTGTTCTCGGCTTCACACTTCTGTTTCTTTCCCTCGAATTTTGCGAGTACTCGACACTGACAAGCACACCACACTTTCACATTTTTTCTCGGCGTGCTCTCTTGCAAGTAGGCAACTACTGATGGAACAGTTGAGAGGCACTCTGGGGCTGGATACCGAACGAGAGAGTGCTTTCTGAAGTTGGTAAGAGGGACCCTTTTCCCGATTTCTCAGTCAGCCACAGGCTGCAGAAATGATGAGGCAATGACACTTGATGAAGACCTCTGGGCACAACCTGCCTTAGTGTTTAATTGGCTCCTTTTCATTTTTTTTGCTTTCCAGGCTTTTCCTTTCATTCACACGACATCGTTGTGAAGGCCACACTTCGAATAGTTCTTTCAGTCTAAGACGCAATACCGGGTTTGCGGGTCGAAGTATACTGCCTTGTCTTTTTTTGAAAGCACCAGGTAAGTTGGAACCCGAACCACTGAATAGGAAATCGTAGCCAAAATGGTCGTGCCTGTCCTGGTCGTAGCCAAAATGGTCGTGCCTGTCTGGAACTATCCTACTCTATGGTACAGTTGTGTGTTGTGGCTGGTACCTTTTTCACTCATTCTCACTTCACAAGCTTCACTTTGTGCTCACACTTCCACGTCCTCACTTCACGTTCACTCCCATCAGCAGCATCAGCACCATGGGAGAAATGCCTTGTCAGAGCATTTCGGAGAAGAGCACAGCACCTCAAGAAGGAGACTGTTACAACACGGGACACCCGAAATCCCACTAGCCAAAGTACCGAAATTCGTTTTTCAGTGTTACTCTGACACTGGCCAATGTTCATGAAAACGATCACTGTAACTTGTAGTGGAGGCGACATCACTTCCCCAAAACACGGGTTCCTTGACACACATCCGGCTTCAGAAGCGTTCCTAAAACTGCCACAAAGCTTTCCTGTGTTGCGCAACGCTTTCACTCAGTAGCGATCGTCTTCTTCTTCTTCTAAGCACCTTAGCACTGGTGGCGAAGAGCCTGGCTAAATCGGGAGTGTGTGTGACTGGGGAGAACCTCTGAGAGAAGTTTGAACCTCTAAACCACAATAAACGCTAGAAGTTTGAACACACATTCGTTCGAGCTCTGAAATTATCTTCGGCAGACAGGATGATTCTTGCACCATCACAACCATGCTCATGGACATGGGATCACATGTGATCATTTGCCATTGGACACAGATGACACAAGTGGTCACTCATAGTCCAAAGAGAGTCGGGCAGATCTTCAGATGCGGATTATCGAAACCTAGCATAGTATCTAATGCCACAGTTTGAGATAAGTGGGAAGCACCTTTCTTCCTCATCGTTTCTCTATATGCTTAGGACCAGTGGATACGTCAAAAATACTCAGGAAAAAGGAGAGCCAAAGGACAATAGCATGATGCGGCGGTCAGCGTGCAGGCTGGGCCACTACACCCATCGGGTCTACTTGGAAGATGCACCCGAAGTTAAATTCATTCCTTCGAAACGACCGAGCGAGGCGCATTTGCAGCAGGAAAGGTTCGATGGCGTTTTCGCGAAGTACCGCAAGCAAATGGCCGACCGACGGGCACATGGCAACCCGCAGTATAGCCTCCGACCGCGCACCTTTATGTTCCAAGCAGACGATCTGAACTTCCGTGCTGCAGACAAAATTAAACAGACCAGGCCGCTCATTCCGCGGAACCAGGAGCCAACGGTCCACGACGAGAAAGCATTCCCATATCCCTTCTTCTACTTCATGGTCTTCGGCTTGACATACTACTGGGTGTTCTTCCATGCCTCAACAGGTTCCGTTGCACACTACAAAATCCCCGACCCGGACAGAGCGCACAACTACATCCGCTGCCAAAAACTCCCCGCCTTCAAGCATGGGAAGGAACCGCTCTGCAACCCAGACAACCACGGTGGACTTGCAGAGCTCCGGCCTCTCCTTGATGTGTCCAGTATCACCGTCATTCCTCAAGCCACAAGACCGGCTCACTAGTCCAACCCTTGGCTTTCTTCGGCTTCGTTTCTAAAAGGGATTCCAAACTACACACGATTCTACGTGCATGCATCCCGTGTTGAGCACACCGTCCCAGCATTGTCTCCTGTGTGCTGTAGGAACTATCACACTAGATCCATTGGGCAAATTACCAGCGACATACTCGCATGCTTTCTTGAAATGGGGGCTCCTTATTGAGATGCAGCACAGCTCAAACTGCATGTGGAGTGTTGGTACAATTTCTTCGTGGCACCACCACCCTTGGCAGTCACCTGCCAAGGAGTGTTGTCAGTCTATATCTGGCAGCGTCTGGAGTTTACAACACTTGCTGATCACAAGGATAGTTGTTCAATTCTTGTGCAAACCAACCACTTTTTCTTTTGCATAACATGCAGGGTCTAAACCTTGTGTCTTTTTGAAAATGGCAAAAAAAAAAAAAAATGGGTTTTTTGAATTTTAAAAGTTTGGAACAAACTCTGCAGTAATTTTTGAGGAAGTTGAGCAAATTTTTTTTTCCGAAAATTTTTTTAGGGCTCCATCGGCCCCGCCGGAGCGTTTTAAAAAGACACAAGGTTTTGACCCTGCATGATAAACATCTGTAGTAGTAGTCCTATTGCATTGTCTCTCCAAGGACAAGCTCTAGCCGTCCCGATATTCGTGCCAGTCGAGGGGGAAAAAAGTGCAGTCGTTGCTTCTCAAAGATACTCTCTCAGCCTGCATGGCCCCAGCAGCACGTCCACAGCTATGAGAGGGGTACTGGGTGGACATGTACTTTGCACCGGCAGCCACTTGTAAAACTAGCGGAATGTGGTTCCTGAGTATTCAGTAGGTTTAGCGTACATGAGGTAACATGCGTTCTCCTCAGACTTGGCAAATCGCCCTCCCCTCACACCGAGGATCCGGATCCAGAGGTGCACCACCCGCGAGGCTTCTGCACGAACTCGAATGGGCGCTGCCCTGGTGCTTCCAGCTGTGTCGAGCATCTTCACACCACACTCAAGCTCCTGTAGGGGAGCAGCAAGAAGACTTGTGTCCTGTTTTGAATAAGTGAAGGAAACTATCAGGTCATCATGTGAAACTCTCTCTCTGTTGGCAGCAGTATTTCCCTCTTCAGCCGAATATCGACACAGTGTGGCTGCCTCAGCAGGGCCGTAGTTTGCCCGGGTGGGAAACAATATGGCCTTCGGCAGTTTCACAGGCTTTGGAAGCAGTTCCAGCAGCTCGGGTGGTTTTGGTGCAAGCAGCTCTGCGTCAGGCTTTGGTGGCTTTGGTGCAGCAAGCAGCAGTGCACCAGCTGCTGGTGGATTTGGTAGTTTTGGTGCAGGTGGTGCAAGTAGTGCATCAAGCGGTGGTGGGTTCGGAAGCTTTGGCGCAAACAGCTCAGCAGGAAGCAGTGCATCTGGCTTCGGAGGGTTCGGTGCAAGCAGTGGGGCGTCTTCAAGCGGGTTCGGTGGTTTTAGCACAGGTAGCGGGGCAGCGCCTGCTGCTGCAAGTGGTAGCTTTGGTGCCAGTAGTGGAGCATCATCTAGCAGCAACTTCGGAGGTTTTGGTGCAGCTGCAAGCAGCGGATCATCATCCAGCGGCTTTGGCAGCTTTGGAGCAAGCAGCAGTGCAGCATCTGCTGGTGCTGGCTTTGGTGGAGCAACCACAGGAACAACTGCAGCAGGGTTAACTGGGGGCATCCCAGGAGCATCATCAGCTAGCTTCAGTGCTGCCTCCACTGCTGTTGGAGGGGGGTTTGGAACATCTGCTGCAGGATCAGGTATCACCCACAGAAACACAACTTTTACTGGGCCATAAGTAGGGTTTGCCATCTGTGGGTTTGGGGTTCTTTGCAGACACCCATCCAATAGACAAGCCACTACAGATATCTAAAGACAGACACCATTTCCACCTTTCTCACTGCATACTCACGTGCAGCGCTGCTTTCACCTCGATGCCTCTCTGCTGACAACCCAACCTGTGACAAGCTCCCTGCAATAGAATGCCCAGACTGCCCGAAGTGGCGTGTACTACCAACCACATTTCGACATTCAATCTCACAGTGACCACTGAACTTCCTGCCTCTTGGAAGACAAAAACGTTGAAGGAAATTGCCGAGGAATGCGAGCGATTCTTGGGTATGCAATTCAGTCCCCGTTCCAATACTTACAAAGGCCAGACCGTCTTTATTTCACAGAACATCCATTGCTGGGCCCGTTTAGGCACATCGTTTCAAAAACCCAATCCCATCATTATTCCAGCCTCCACTTTATTAAGCCTCACCGGCCAACCAGAGACTAGGTGCACACAAAACTGAATAACCTCACAATTTGAATGATCAACACAATTTCAGATGAAGACAAAAACAACTTCGCCAGTTGTGCAGATGGTGTCATTCGCCTGGATTTAGCCCTCCATGACATCGGTGACAATGTATGCTTTGTAAAAAGTGTGTTGCTTGCACCACTCAGGTCAGGGGATTAAAAAACCGTGCACCGTATGGAGTCAAATGGCCAAAGGAAAAAGCGTGGTGTTTCAATGGAAGGCGAGAAAATGCCAAACACATCTGTTAAGACCGCCAGGGGATGCATGATTCTGGTGGCTGACAAAGACACCGTGCAAGCCCACCAATTCCATGCCGTAGCACAGTCCTCAGGCACTCACTACTGAAAGAGTTCTGGGTGCATGTACCTCTCAAATTAGGGCACTGGCTTTTGAACCAACCCCCATGCAAAATCCCCCACACCTTAGTGCCCAAATAGCAGGGACATATCCGGTGCTGATGCTTTGCACCTCTTAGACATTCCTCACTTCAACTCGTCAGATATTAGTGGTCTTTCACTTCATGTTCAAAGAATAATGCCTGATCCGATTGGCCTGGGCCACAACACTCCAGCACAAGTGGATGTGCTAGTGCGTTGCAGATGAGGCATACAATTAAACTCACTCAGATGTTGCGCTTACGAGCACAAGTGGATGACTGCAAAAAAGCTAAAGTCAGTTTGGAGGAAACACTTTATTCATTAGAAAATGACCTTGATGTATGCAATTTTCTTTTGGGGAACTGGAAAAGCTCTTCCTGATCTGCCTGATGTGTGGAATCACAGGCATTCCGCTTGTTGTGTAGTCAAGTGAACCTTCAGCTTCATTTTTACCCATACCTCTACCCCCTACCAACATCTCCCTTTCCAGCAAAATTCTGCCGGGGGTCAAGGGGTTGCAGAGAGTGTTACCAAACCGAACTGAGGTGTCTGTCTAACTGCTGTTCCAGGGTACAATCGATAAAAAAACACAGAAACAAGACCAAGCAAGACTGAGTGATGCTAGTACTGTTGAACAGAAAGCGGGCCTGTGCAGATGATGAGAGTGATGACAGAACACAGAAGGCACATGACGAGTTATGGCAAACCACTACAAAGAGCTGTCTCATAGAAACAACTCTTAATGCATCAGCAGAACATAGCTAGTGGCATCAATGATTCCTGTACTGCTCCTTGCATGTGTTCACAAAAGCTTTGCATTCTTGTGGATAACCCTTGAAGAAGTGACAACACAGTTCTGAGTGCACAATCAGCCTTAGTGAAAGGTACTTGGAGCATAAAATCACAAGAAGAGCCTTGTCAAAACGATTTATTACACATGAGCCGACAAGGGCGCAAAACAAGTATCCTCAAATAGTTGTTGTCCCCTCGAAGACAACATGAGATACTACAATCTAGCATCCCTCCTGAAAAGGGTAAGGCTTGCTAAGAAAGCTACCAAGGCCAGCACTAACCCAACCCCACAGTCACTGGAGAAGAAAGTATCTGGTGAAGTTGAAGGCAACATTGAGCAGCTCATGAAGACACAGACAGAACCAGTGGATTATCGACTGCAGGGTTATGGAAGCCCAAGCAGGGGCCCTATCCAGTCTGGCGAAAACTATGACAAAGAGCGTCTGATGGCATACGAAAAAGCGCGCTCTGTTGAAGATCGGCTACAGCACATCGAGAGCCGACTACGCGACAAAATAGCTAGCTTCAACCATGCAGTTGGTGATGACCACAGCACTGTGAGGTATTTAGTTTTAGTTAGCTTTCTATCTATAGATAGATATATACCTACCCCCCCCCCCCCCCCCCCACACTCTTTTCCTTTTGGTACTTCAACCATTGGTGCTGCACACGGCAACCCCATGTCCACTGTGCTCTGCGGAGTTTACTTCGCAGATTGCCACCGTAAAAAGAAGACAGGTCAGTGCTGCCTAGCGAGTCGCAGTCCCAATCAGGGCGAGTGCCCTGAGTTTTTTAACTGATTGCTCAGACACGGTTGTAGGGGCCTTCTCCCCGTGACGGATTCGCCTGTGCTCTAGTAGCACGGGTGGTCCTGGCTGTGACGAGCTACAAACAGCCGCCTGACAAACCAGACTCACACCGCAGTCCTGTCTGCAGACATCCAGGTTCCACGCTGATGATGGTCCGCCTTATGTGTCCGTGGCTTAAAGGACCGAAACACGGCGCGGACAGGACCAGTGCGGTGTTGAGCACATACCCATTCCAAGCACGTTCTTGCAAACCCCCCCCCCCCCCCCCCCCCCAGGGTGCGCACTAAGGGACGTTGACCCCGTTGCACGTTGCACCCCCCTTTTTTTTGGGGGGGTAGGGGGGGTCAAAAGGTCTTTTTTTGCGTCAAAATGGTGACATTTTCAGCCTGTAGACTTAACGGCAGTTTAAGGCTAAAAAAACATGCAACCCGCCTCAGAAATGCCCGGAAACGTGTTTTTGGGGAAAGTTTCATGGAAAATGGCCCAGGGGGGGGTGTATTAGTTGATGGTTTTAGGGTGGACACCGTTTGGTACCGGCTAGCTGCCTGTGTGTGTGCTTCACTGTTCATACCATGCAAAGATGAGGCTACAATCACGTGCAGGCAGCCACAAATGGAAGCAACAAAAGGGCAAACGACACCCAGGAGGAAGGCAGCTATGAACGTTGCTCGTCTGGATGGTTAACAACGTCCCAAAAGGTTCTCTGGGTCTTGCGCAAGCTGAGGTGTTGTTGACACCGCAGGCAGCAGCTCTTCCCCGAACTTCTGCTGGAGCGATATTCACAAAGTTCGATGTCTTTCCGAGAAAAACAATGAGATGCTCTCATCCGTAGTGGGATTTTCCAGATCCCAACGTTTTTGTTGAAGGGATGCACGCGACAGTGTCTTTTATTCAAGTTCGCCTTTCGTACACCACCCCGAAAGGGTCGCATTGCACACGCACGGAAGACAATACTGGTCACCGGGGTGTGTATCTGGTACCTAACCCCAACGCACGTTGAGCTTGAACAAAAATAGAAAACTGGACTTGAACGAAAAGGTTCGGCGGTGGATTCATAGGACTGCCACGACATAGCAGCTCAGGGCAGGGTATCTGCAGCTTGCGGTAGCACGCTACACGACACAGGCCACTACGAAAGCTGGCGCTGACGTCAAGGACTCGAGGGGGCGGCACGTTACGAAGCCGTACCTCATTGAGTCGCTTGTCGATGCCTCCTACGAAGCCCCACCATCCCCAACTCTCAGGAAAGTCTTTTGAGTAAAAATACATAGGTTTGGGCAGTGTTGTTTTCCTTCTTCGGTTCATGCTGTCACTATTTTTGGGGTTGTCACCTAAAAAGAAGAACACCGGTACCAAACGGTGTCCACCCTGAGTCCAAAAATTGGGCACTCGTAAAAAGGCCTTTTCGGGGCACTTCAGCAGCCAAAAAGCATGTTTTAGGCATTTCTATACGGTTCTGGGGCGGTTTACCAAATTTTATTGCCTTTTAGGAGCCCCTATGTGGTTCCCAAAAAAATGACCTATTTTGACAGCTTTTGACCCCCCCTAGGGCTAAGTTGGATGGAAACGCCGTTTCTTTTAGTTTTTTCGAAATATGGAAACGGAAACGGAAACGGAAACGGAAACGTTTCCGTTTCTTTTAAAAGAAACGCCGGAAGGTCATGCTGAGGGGTCCTATAGGATACCACTTCGCGGGTCCTTCTGTGTGTCCGTCAGGTGTCCGTTTCCAGCCAAATTTTGGCTTTCCTTTCAGAGGGCGGGATCACCTTCTTCTTTTGATCTACTAGCGGGCACTTCTCTTCCTCCGTCTTCTGGCGGGCTCTCTGACTCTTCAGGGCCCTTCCTGGGCTGTTCTTCGACTTGGCTCGGCCCCTTCTTGTGTGTCGTCGCGGTCTCGTTTGTGCAGAGCAGTCGCTGATGCTCACCGCTTTCTTTCATCGGCGATCTGACACGAGCAAATAGGTAACCACAAGCTAATGATGCAGAATGTCGTCACATGCGGATGCTGAGGTTTTCTGACACCAGATTCCACTCTTCTGTGCCTACCACTTCGTCCTCTGCTGCTTCCAACCCACGTTCTCATGTTTACTTGTATCGGCGGCCGTGCCGAGTGGGGCTTTTTGAATCTGCCGTCCTCTTCTGCATTGTCGGTGGGGTTCTTCCTGCCGTCGCTGTCTATGCTCCGACAACACCGCCCGATAGTGCCCCTTCCGGTGGCGGTTGCCACCCGTCGTCGTATGCAAGGTGCACTGTGGCAAGCGATGTTTAGCGCACACGTTACTGCGTGGCCATCGCTTTTCTGGCGGGTTCAACATTGCCCTGGCATACGTGTGCCCTTCTCACCTCCTGATGCTGATTGCACTCCCTCTTTGTCTTACGCCGCCGAAAAACCCCGGTCTTGTAGCCTGTGGCGCGGCGGTGCTCCCGCTGTCCTGAACGACCGTATCTGTATAGCCTATTATTGGAAGCGGATGTGCTTTCCCGATCGTCTTCAGCGCGTTGGCCAACGGCCTCGCATAACAGAGCATCGTCGCTACAACAGCCATTGGTATAAAGAGCTGCAGACCTCAAAGTCATCACAACCGGATGCGTGTGGTTGCGTCTGCTCCACGCGGTCGCAACTCTTATGCTTCTTTCCTCCCTCTTTTTCGGAGCCACCTTGTCCATGGTTTCCCACTGGATTGCGGGGTCCGCCGTTCGACACACATTTCCGGTCGGACCTTCAGCCAGTATACTAGTGGCATACCAGCCGTTTCTTTTGAAAAGAAACGGCGTTTCCATCCACCGCCAAAAAGAAGGAAACGGAAACGGAAACGGAAACGGAAACGTTTCCAACGTTTCCATCCTACATAGCCCTAGGGGGGGGGGGGTCGTTTTGGGGGCTGTTTTTGGGGTGTTTGCCAGACCCCCCGGTGCCGAGTGGGTACTCTGTTTCCTCCAGATGAATCCGTTCTCCTCGTTTTCGAAATCGAAACCCACTTTTGCGGAAAAAAAGGTCATTCCCCACCAAAATGTTTTCCTGCACTTTTGTGGGCGGGAAATGTACTTAGCAACTTTTGAGCAACGTCAGTTTCCCCGAAAACCAAGATTCCTGCAATGCACTCAAAAATCAGCCAAAATCTGGAAAACTGGCCCAAAAAGTGAAAATTCGGGCCGATTGGGCCGATTTACCATGTGCTTTCCCCAAAATGCCAATGCCCCCCAAAAACTGTTTTTCAGGCAAATCCGCTGGGAAACGTACTTAGAGAATTTCGAAAATACGGCACCAAGAAAACCACGAAAGGGCAGATTTTCCCGGTTTCAGCCTGTGTTTTGCACGTCAAATTTCAGGCCTCACAGACGAACTGAGGACGGAGTGGAAAGATCCATCGCGAAAGAGCGCGTTTAAGGGGGTCCCCGGAAAAAAGGGTGGGGGGGTCCCCGGCCACCAGGTGCACCAAACAGGACCCCCCCCTTCCAAATTTAGCAGACGTTGACGTTGCCCGTTGCACCCCCCAATCCTTAGTGCGCCCCCTGCCCCCCCCTGTGAACATGTCACCCCCTTTTGTGCAAAAATCCGCTGGGGTGACTTACTCAAGGGGGGTGACATACTTAAGGGTTTGCAGGCCTCGGCTGGGGGGAAACATCTTCTAGGACACGACCGAAAGACCTGCCGACTTCCAAATCCCAGTTCCTCAGGACCCCTCGTCGGCAGGCCCTCACACTGGACCTCGACTCAATAAGCAGCGACAAACTCGAACGACTGGGCATGCCACACCACAGGCCGAACCAATGTGCCACATTGGCGATCAGATGCATAGAAAGCAGACCAGGCACAAACGTGAAAAACTATACTCCACGAAGGTACTTGGTGTCAGTCACAACCAGTCCCAGACAGGGCTATAGCGAAAGTGTACACCAAATATACAACCTGTAACCATATAGCAGAAAACCCATTCATCAACGGTCACATAGAGACCTCAACCCCCATAATTTCAAGCAAACTTTAACTCTAAAAAAAAAAATAACTCTGAAACAATCCTAATCCACAAATAACACTAAAACCAAACAGGTCACTCACACACATTCTTGATCATCATGTGGAATACATGCGCCAACTCGATTCAAAGATCGAAGATGTGAAAAAACAAGCAACAGATGCCTCAGAGCGAATATTAGGTGTTCGGCAATATCAGTTTTCCTGAGTGTTCTCTTGCTGTTTCTGAGTTCCACTACCACTTTACAAACCAGACTCACACTCCCTGTCAGGTTTCATGCTGAGGGTCCTCCTTACTTCTCTGCGGCTTCAAGGACTGCAACTCAGTGCTGATGGACGAGTGTCATTGAGCATGATATCCAAGTTTCAAGCACTTTCTTGGTGGATTAACTAGTCGATGTTGCCACGGTCAAGTGTGCCATCATCCAAACCAGCAGCTCAACGGGACTGAATACTCATTCCCTTCTTTCTGCTACAGTTCTAAATCTTGCTCTAGAAGAACTGATCAGGTAGAGCCTCACATTGCCAGATAGACCTCCTGCTTTTCTCGTTTCCTCGATTTTACCACCAGTTTGGCTTGAGGCTGGGAGGTGATATTCCCCCTTCAGGTACCTTTCAGGGTCCTTTCAGGGTCCTTTCAGGGTCCCGGCGGTTTGGCGACACATTTTGCAGGCGTTTTATGAACCCACACCGGTGTGGCAAACTTTCCTGGGGTTTCCGATTGTTTTTGGGTTCCGTTTGCGGTTGTGTCCTAGTCGGGCTGCTTTTTGTGGCTGCAGTTTGGGTTTTTGATGATTTTCCTTAAGGAATTGCCTAGGAATTGGCTTGTGGGGGTGTTTTGGACTTGTTTTCGCGTTCTGCAGCCATTATTTCAGCCTAAACGAGCGTCTGACCACGTTTTTCGCTGTTTCGGAGCATTTTATGAGCACCTGAGTGGTAGGTTTCGAGTTTTGGATTTCTGGTGACGCCCCCCCTGGGTTTTCTGATGTTTTCCTTAAGGAATTGCCTTGTGGGAGGTGACTCTGTCTTGTTTTTGCATTCTGCAGCCATTATTTCAGCCTAAACGAGCATCCGACCACATATTTTGCATTTCCCGAGCATTTTAGGACCACCCAAGTGGTAGGTTTCTGGTTTTGAGCTGCTGGGGGCCCCCCTTTTTTCCGAAAAACAGGGTCCTTTCAGGGTCCTTTCAGGGTCCTTTCAGGGTCCTTTCAGGGTCCTTTCAGGGTCCTTTCAGGGTCCTTTCAGGGTCCTTTCAGGGTCCTTTCAGGGTCCTTTCAGGGTCCTTTCAGGGTCCTTTCAGGGTCCTTTCAGGGTCCTTTCAGGGTCCTTTCAGGGTCCTTTCAGGGTCCTTTCAGGGTCCTTTCAGGGTCCTTTCAGGGTCCTTTCAGGGTCCTTTCAGGGTCCTTTCAGGGTCCTTTCAGGGTCCTTTCAGGGTCAAGAGAAGCACCCGAAGGCGGCGGCAGCGTATGAGAACATCGACTACGGAGAAGGGCCTGGAGCTCTGAAGGTGGAGCCGGAACTGGTACTACAAGCGATCCGAAGCTTCCAAAAAAAAAACACACACCCAAGGGGGCGGAGGGGTTCGGCTCTACCACCTTTATTCCCAGGAGACTTGCTCCCAAGAGACTTTCCTTCACTCCAAGCGCCGATTCGCAAAAAAAAAAAGCAAAATGACATGGCCGCTTGGTGAAGGAACTTCTCTTCGGGTGTAAGATCTTCCCTGCGGGTGGACGCGGAGGAGGGTTCTTCTCGTATCCCACGAGAAAATTGAAAAGGAACTAGCCCAACACACCCCTAGCCCCATTTGTTTCCCGTACGATGCTCCCAGTTGAAAAAAAAAAACCACCCTTTTGCTAGGCAGAGCGACTTCCTGCACCGGCCTTCGGGGGTCAGGGAGGGAAGTCCAGCGGTGCCCCCTAGGGCTATGTAGGATGGAAACGTTGGAAACGTTTCCGTTTCCGTTTCCGTTTCCGTTTCCTTCTTTTTGGCGGTGGATGGAAACGCCGTTTCTTTTCAAAAGAAACGGCTGGTATGCCACTAGTATACTGGCTGAAGGTCCGACCGGAAATGTGTGTCGAACGGCGGACCCCGCAATCCAGTGGGAAACCATGGACAAGGAGGCTCCGAAAAAGAGGGCGGAATGAAGCATAAGAGTTGCGACCGCGTGGAGCAGACGCAACCACACGCATCCGGTTGTGATGACTTTGAGGTCTGCAGCTTTTATACCAATGGCTGTTGTGGCGACGATGCTCTGTTATGCGAGGCCGTTGGCCAACGCGCTGAAGACGATCGAGAAAGCACATCCGCTTCCAATAATAGGCTATACAGATACGATCGTTCAGGACAGCGGGAGCACCGCCGCGCCACAGGCTACAAGACCGGGGTTTTTCGGCGGCGTAAGACAAAGAGGGAGTGCAATCAGCATCAGGAGGTGAGAGGTGAGAAGGGCACACGTATGCCGGGGCAATGTTAAACCCGCCAGAAAAGCGATGGCCACGCAGTAACGTGTGCGGCATCGCTTGCCACAGTGCACCTTGCATACGACGACCGTCACGAAGGGGCACCATCGGGCGGTGTTGTCGGAGCATAGACAGCGACGGCAGGAAGAACCCCACCAACAATGCAGAAGAGGACGGCAGATTCAAAAAGCCCCACTCGGCACGGCCACCGATACAAGTAAACATGAGAACGCGGGTTGGAAGCAGCAGAGGACGAAGTGGTAGGCACTGAAGAGTGGAATCTGGTGTCAGAAAACCTCAGCATCCGCATGTGACGACATTCTGCATCATTAGCGGGTTTGCGGGTTTGCGGGTTTGCGGGTTTGCGGGTTTGCGGGGGTTTGCGGGTTTGCGGGTTAGCTTGTGGTTACCTATTTGCTCGTGTCAGATCGCCGACGAAAGAAAGCGGTGAGCATCAGCGACTGCTCTGCACAAACGAGACCGCGAACACACAAGAAGGGGCCGAGACGGAGGAAGAAAAGTGCCTGCTGGTAGACCAAAAGAAGAAGGTGATCCCGCCCTGAAAGGAAAGCCAAAATTTGGCTGGAAACGGACACCCGACGGACACACAGAAGGACCCGCGAAGTGGTATCCTATAGGACCCCTCAGCATGAGGAGCCTTCCGGCGTTTCTTTTAAAAGAAACGGAAACGTTTCCGTTTCCGTTTCCGTTTCCGTTTCCATACTTCGAAAAAACTAAAAGAAACGGCGTTTCCATCCAACTTAGCCCTAGGGGGGGCTCACCAGCGGCGGCCGGACAGACGGCAGGGCTCGCAGCAGCGCCGGAGGAGCGCATTCCCTGTGTCCCTGGGGAGGGTGGCTCCCTCCTTGGGGGCACGGAGGATGCGCAGGGGCGGACGTCCCCAGAGAAGCAAGCGGCCGTCCCGGAAGACGGCCTCGGACGGCGCGCAGGCTGACGTCGAGCGACGGAAGGCGACGCGACGGGAAAGCGAAGTCCCCCCCCCAACAGCAACACCCCCAGTGCCGCCAGCACCCCCGAAAGAAACGGTAGCACCCCAGCCCCTCCAACACGTCGCGGCCAAAACGGCAGAGGGAGCGCGGGTGGCACCCCTGCGCCCAAGGCAGGCAGGAAAGGCGAACCCCAAGAGGGGACCGAGTCAAGTCGTGGACTCGAGGGCAGGCACAGGGGCAACAGGGAGCGGGTTCCCCCCACAGCACCCCCCCATCCAACACGACACCCACATGCAGGTCGAGGAGGCAGAGGCGACGAGGAAGGCCACCCTCAAGCCACTCGAAGCAGGCAGGGTGGGCACGGCATCATCGCGCGACGGCTGGCGATGCGCACCACCGAGGGCAGCCCCGTCCGAGCCGTACAGGCAAAGACAGCAGTCGGCGGGGACCAGGCGGGACCCGTTGGGGGTCGAGGACACGCCATCCTCGTCGGTCGTGCCGCCGCTGCCACCGGTCGTCCCAACCCCGAAGCCGCAGGTCCGCAAGGGGGAGACCGCCCCGGCCACCTCGAAGCCCCTGGATCCCCCCGGAAAAGGCCGACCCCCACCAAAAAAGCAAGGGCTACCAAAAGGCCTCAATCCACACACACAGGCGCTCAAGCTGCAGGCAGCCGCGAAAGCCCCCCAGCCCCCCGAAAAACGCCAACCACCCGCAAACCTCGCAGCCCCCCAAAAAAGAGAGCTCCCCCCCCCGAAAAACGCCACAGCATCTGAAACAAACCCGCAGGCACCCCCCCAAAAACGAGAGCTCCCCCCCCCGAAAAACGCCTCAGCACCAGAAACAAACCCGCAGGCACCTCCCCCAAAACGAGAGCCACTCCCCCCGAAAAACGCACCAGCACCAGAAACAAACCCGCAGGCACTCAAGAGAAAAGACCCCCCGGTGGGACTGAGCAACCCACAACTCTTGAAAAAACCGCGCCCCCCGGGGGACGACCAGCCACCACCGCCCCCCCCGAAAAAGGCTCCCTCCCCCCCAGAAATAATCATAATCGCCGCCCATCAGCCACCGCCCCGGCTGAAGCGAAAAGACCCCCCCTGCTCCATACTCCTGGGTGAGAAATACTGCCCCAAAAAAGCCCGCCCTCAGGACCCCAGCCTGAGCAAGAGCGCCCAAAACACCCAGGTGCAGCAGCAACCTCGCCCGAGGCGCTCTCCCAGACCGGTCGCAAGCCGGTCGCTTGTGGAGGGTGTCTCCCCGAGTGAGTTGAGCGGCGTGATCGTACCCTTGCCACAGTCTGCCGGTTCAACCGGACTCGCCCAGACTGGACGATCACCAGGTACCCCAACGACCGTAGAAAAACGGAATTGGGGACCGCCAAGCCGCGCCACAGCGAGCGCAGGGGTTCCGACGCAAGATCCGGCTAGCCACCGGGCACCCCTGCGGCAGACAGCGCAAGGACTGGCCAAGTCCCGCGTGGAGGGTGGCCCCTCCATCGCGCCCCCGGTCGGTCTTTCTTGCTGCGAAGGCGAGGTTGCTTTGGTGCTTGGCTTTTCTTGCGGGGCCAAAGTAGTGGAATTCCCTGCGTCTGTGCAAGAAAGGGTTGCTTGTGGCGAAGCGGCGGCCTTTCCAGGCTCCCAGCTGAACCCCCAGAAAGAAAAAAGAAGGGGTTCCCCAGTGCCGTGTGGCAGGCGCCGGTTCAATGTGAACCGGTGCGGTCAAAAACTGCGCCTGCCAGTGGTGTGGTTGTGCCTTTCGTTGTTTGTGAAGAAAAAGAATCACACGGAGAACACCGACCAGGCACCAGGTACACGTCTGGAAACAGTACGGCGGTGCATTTTTATTCCCAGGAGACTTGCTCCCAAGAGACTTTCCTTCACTCCAAGCGCCGATTCGCAAAATGACATGGCCGCTTGGTGAAGGAACTTCTCTTTGGGTGTAAGATCTTCCCCGCGGGTGGGCGCGGAGGAAGAGGGTTCTTCTCGTATCCCACGAGAAAATTGAAAAGGAACTAGCCCAACACACCCCTAGCCCCATTTGTTTCCCGTACGATGCTCCCAGTTGAAAAAAAAAATTTTTGACTCTCCACGAACTTTGAGCTCCACGAACGTAGTCCCACACTCTCCGCTTAGTCCACGGGGGTCGTGCGTAAAGCATTTTTTCCGGGTTACCAAAAAAAAAAAAAAAAAAAGACAGACAAAAAAAAAATTTTTTGACAAAGGTGAAATCCCGCAAACCCGCCCGGACCCGCAAACCCGCACTCGGTTGCCCTGCGGGCCCCCTTGTGGATTGGATTGATTCTCAGTGTTTTTAGCCTTCCTTCTAGATACAGCCTCTTTGTGAGAGGCCGACTCGAAAGAGAGCGAAAAACGCAACAAAAACAGGAAATAGTACCAAAGAACAAGTTCACGATGAATGGCAAGGATGTCGGACGAATTTGGTGATCCGAAAAGCTGGTCTTTGAGGTTTCGCGCAAAACGAACCAAGGTATGCCCACTTGTGAGTCATTGAAGAGGTTCTGGGAGAGCTATGAGTACCCGTTTTCTCGAGTTTTTGACCGATTCATCCAAAGAAACCCTCACAGGAATTCGGAGCTCATGTGAACAGTGTTCTTTCGCCGGTCGGAACTTCGCAAGTACAAGCCCCCCCTTTTGAAAGGGAGAAGGTCTCTTATCGTGCGTTTCTTTACATGAGGGACAAGAATCTGACCTGCACCTCCTCGTGGTGTCCCTCGGAAACGTGCTCAACGCGCGGCCGACGCAGGCAGTCTTTGATATTGTTTCCCGAATTGGTTGGTCAACAATGACCGTGTGTTTGGTTGATTGGAAAAGTTCGTCTTGCGGAAACCTTCAAAGCATGCGAATTTGCAAGTCATTCAAGAGGTTCTGACAGGCCTATGGGTACTCATTTTCTTGGATCTTTGACTGATCCATCCAAAGAAGGCCTCACAGGAATTCAAAGCTGAGACAAACGATGTTCTTTCGAGGGTCGGAACTTCGGGGAACAAGCCCCCCCGAATTCGACATCAGGAGAAGGTCGCATATTGCCGTTTTTGCCGTTCCTTGAACAAGATTGCCCCTAAAGACCAGGAAGTGAAGAAGACTGGCCTCCGGAGGCCCAGGATGAGTGGTTCTGCGGGTCTCGTGTGGAAACAATCAGGGTATGCGAATTTGCGTGTCATTGAAGAGGTTGTGAGAGAGCTATGGGTACCCGTTTTCTTGCATTTCGGACCGATGCATCCAAAGAAACCCCCACAGGAATTCGAAGCTCATGCGAACAGTGTTATTTCGATGGTCAGAACTAAGGGTCTTTTTGAAAGCGAGAAGGTCTCATATCTCGTGTTTCCTTACATGGGGGACAAGAATCTGACCTGCACCTCCTCGTGGTGTCCCTCGGAAACGTGCTGAACGCGCGGCCGACGCAGGCAGTCTCTGATTATGTTTCCCCAATTGGTTGGTCAACAATGACTGTTTGTTTGGTTGATGGGAAAAGCTCAGCTTGGGGGCCCGCGTGGAAATGGTCAAAGCAAAGATGCAAATTTGCGAGTCATTGAAGGGGTTCTGGGAGAGCTATGGGTACCCGTTTTCTCGAATTCTTGACCGATTCATCCAAAGAAGCCCTCACAGGAATTCGAACCAGACCCGCGCGGGGGGACAAAATCTGACTTGCCACCTCCTCGCGGTGTCCCCTGGAAACGTGTTTTTCGAAACGCGGCCAAGGCAAGCAGTTCCTTTGCTGTGGGTGAAAGCCCCTTACTTCGTATCTGGCGTCCGAGCTGCGCACCTACCCTTCCCGGGCGTAAAAGATCCTGCCCCAAGCTGCCCAGCAGGAACGGGGGGGGCGGTGCAAAGAGGCACCTTCCAGGTGAGCCTTGCCAAGTTTGACTCCCTTGTGGCCCTCTCATCGTGAAGGCGGGGTAAAATCGGGATGGTTACCAATGTGCCCCCGGTTTTTTGAATTAGTTGGCCCCAGTCTGAGTGACAGGTGGCGGCTTGTGGCTGAGCCGCGGCCTTTCCAGGCCCTTAGCCGACTCTCCTTTCGTTTTTCTGAGTCCCCAGTGCCGTGGGGCAGGCGCCGGTTGCAGTGTGCAACTGGTGCGGGTTCAAACCGCGCCTGTCTGTGTTCGTGGTTGTGCCGTTTTTCGTTGTGAAGAAGTGAACCCGGAGAACCCACCAGGTCAGGCACCAGGTTTCTTGTCTGGCAAACTGTACGGCCTGGTGTTTAAAAAAAAAGTACGTGCGCTCGGCTAAGGCCGGCGCGTGGCGAGACTGGAGGCAGCAGTTAAAGTTCGGGGAACAGCAAAGTTCGGGCGAAGCGAAGTTCGGGCAATGCTAAGTTCTGGTGAAGCAAAGTTCGGGTGAAGCTAAGTTCGGGCGAAACAAAGTTCGGGCGAAGCAAAGTTCGGGCGAAACAAAGTCCGGGCGAAGCTAAGTTCTGGGTGAAGCAAAGTTCGGACGTTCTGGTGAAGCTAAGATCGGGCGAAAAAGTTCGGCGAAGCTAAGTTCGGGTGAAGCAAAGTTCGGGCGAAGCTAAGTTCGGGTGAAGCAAAGTTCTGGTGAAGCTAAGTTCGGGCGAAACAAAGTTCTGGGTGAAGCAAAGTTCGGGCGAAGCAAAGTTCGGGTCAAGCTAAGTTCGGGCGAAACAAAGTCCGGGCGAAGCTAAGTTCTGGGGGAAGCAAAGTTCGGGTGAAGCAAAGTTCTGGTGAAGCTAAGATCGGGCGAAACAAAGTTCGGGCGAAGCTAAGTTCGGGTGAAGCTAAGTTCGGGTGAAGCAAAGTTCTGGTGAAGCAAAGTTCGGGCGAAGCAAAGTTCGGGTCAAGCTAAGTTCGGGCGAAACAAAGTCCGGGCGAAGCTAAGTTCTGGGGGAAGCAAAGTTCGGGTGAAGCAAAGTTCTGGTGAAGCTAAGATCGGGCGAAACAAAGTTCGGGCGAAGCTAAGTTCGGGTGAAGCTAAGTTCGGGTGAAGCAAAGTTCTGGTGAAGCAAAGTTCGGGCGAAGCAAAGTTCGGGTCAAGCTAAGTTCGGGCGAAACAAAGTCCGGGCGAAGCTAAGTTCTGGGGGAAGCAAAGTTCGGGTGAAGCAAAGTTCTGGTGAAGCTAAGATCGGGCGAAACAAAGTTCGGGCGAAGCTAAGTTCGGGTGAAGCTAAGTTCGGGTGAAGCAAAGTTCTGGTGAAGCAAAGTTCGGGCGAAGTTCGGGTGAAGCAAAGTTCTGGTGAACATTGCATGTTCATAGGACCTCCAGTCTCGAAAAATTCTCAAAAATTTCAAACCAAAAAAAACACTTCGCGCGGGGATCGAACCGTGTACCTGTGGGTCCGGAGACCGTCGCACTGTTGAAGTGGACCATACAGGCATGAAATCCGAAAAACGGAAAAAGCCAGCTCCGCGCTATTATCTAGTACAAAACAGTACAGTAAAAAAAGCCGGGTTGGCTCGAATAGAGGCTATTCACATTGCATGTTCATAGGACCTCCAGTCTCGAATCAAGGCTGTCTGTGCGGTTGGCTGTGACAAGTCCACTCCTGCATTTCACAAAATTTGCAGCAGGAGGGACTGAGTCACACCAATCGAAAAGACACCGGAGAATACCCGAGTGTCGGCCCACAAACGAAGTATTTGAACTTCCCCTTTTGGAACTTGCTTGTCTTGCCCATTTTTCCCAGTTTGTCTCGAAGGCCCCCGTACGATTCTTCCAAAAAAAAAAGAGCGGAGCAGAAGGAGGCAGCCCGCGTTGCTGAGGTGCGGGCCCAGCGAATCGTCACGCAAGCAGTGGCCGCGGAGCTCATCCGCAAGAACGACGAGAAGCGGAAGGCGGCCGAGGCAGAGCGAGCGGAGGTATGTAGGAAGGACGCGGAGCAGAGGAGGCAGAGGACGATGCAGGAGGCCGACGCGATGGAAGCGCGAGCCCTGCTGAGGAGGGAGGCGTTGCGGAAGGCACGCCAAGCCCCCCCTTCTCACTCTTCAGCTCCTCGCCCGCAAACCCCAAACCCGCCCGCAAACCCGCAAACCCGCAAACCGCAAACCCGCAAACCCGCACTCGGTGGCCCTAGCGGGCCCCCTCGTGAATCCCGAACCTTTGAAAGAAGGCGGCCGTCTTGTCCAGGAAAGGGGGCCTCTCATCTATGGGAGGCCCGACTCGAGCAAGAAGAAGTTGAAACCATTCAAATTGAAACGACAAAAAAGGTAATAAAAACAACTGGAAGAACATGACACCAAAATAAAAGATGGCGGGATGACAAGGTTCAATGCCGGTTGTTTTGGCGCCCACCGGAAACAATGAAGTATGCCATTTTTTTTGCGATTAAGTGAACAAGTGCAGAGAGCGGTGTGCGTGCTCAAATTGATGATGGTTTTGACCGATGCATCTGAAGAAACCCTCACAGGAATTCGAAGTACAGACGAACGACGTTCTTTCGAAGATCGGAACTTCTTCCCCATTTCGACATCAGGGGCGCTCATCGCATTGTTGCGAGCTTCTTTGGCAAGGTGGCCCTGTAAACTGCAGGAAACTCTTCAAAGGAATCAAGAGTCACACAAAGGATATTCCTCATCATCCTCCGCTTCGAAGTCCAGACGATGGCTCATTGCTTGTTTTTGACATGAGGGACAAAAATCTGACCTGCACCTCCTCGTGGTGTTCCTCGGAAACGCGCTGCAAGCGCGGCCGACGCAGGCAGTCTTTGTTGTTTATCCAACTGTCTTTGCCTGATGATTGATCAGGATTCTTTGACAGGTTTGGACAGTTTCCTGTTCAGCCAAACGATACCATTCACGTGTCACGCTGTTCGTTAATTCTGGTGCCGCTTGCTGGTCATTCATTGGCTGTCATTCTTGGGACGATCTCTGGCGATTGGCAGTCGTTCTGGTGCCAATCCTTGGCCATTGGCTGTCAATCTGGCACCGTTCTGCAGTCATTTGCCGTCCTTCAAACAAAGGTGCTTTGGACATTTGCAGTCGCTCTAGTACCGCTTTGGCGGTTCGCTGTCATTCAGGCGCGGCTCTTTGGGCATTTGTGGTCATTCTAGCTCCGTTCTTTGGTCGTCGGCAGTCATTCTGGTGCCGCTTGCTGGTCATTTGCCGTCCCTCAAGCAAGGTGATTTAGACATTTGCAGTCGTTCTCGTACCACTCTGTGGCTGTTCACTGTCATTCTGGTGCCGCTCTTTGGTCATTGGCTGTCATTCCTGGGCGGTCTCCAGCCTGTTGCAGCGTTCTCGCACCGCAGTTTGGCCATTTTCAGTCATGCTGGCGCTGCTCTTGGGCAATTTGCAGTCGTTCAAGCGCCGTTCTTTGGACATTTGCATTTGGCCGACCGCCGTCATTCAGGCCCTATGGGCATTTGTAGTCGTTCTAGCGGCATTCTTTGGTCATTGAGAGTCGTGGCGCCGCTCCGTGGCCATTTGCTGGCATTCTGGCAAAGTCGTTCTGGTACCGCTCTATGGCCGTTCACTGTCATTCTGGTACCGCTCGTTGGTCATTGGCTGTCCTTCCTGGGCAATCTCCGGCCAGTTGCTGTCGTTCTCGTTCTGTAGTTTGGCCATTGCAGTCGTTCTAGCGGGGGTAGAGGAGCCGCAAAGAGGGACGAAGCAAGATGAGTGCAGCTGGAGGAGCAGCAGCTAGAGGGGCAGCAGATAGAGGAGCAGCAGCAGCTGCATCAACAGGGGAATAAGCAAGATGAGCATCAGCTAGGAGGGGCAGCCAGGGTAACAGCTGGCAGCAGCAGGGGCAGCAGATAGAGAATCAGAAGATGAGGGGGGAGCGTCAGCAGGAGTCAGGAAGCAGAAACAAACACATACCATTGCCCAAGTTTAACAACAGCACCAACAGCACCAACAGCATCAACAGCACCAACAGCACCAACAGCACCAACAGCACCAACAGCACCAACAGCACCAACAGCACCAACAGCACCAACAGCACCAACAGCACCAACAGCACCAACAGCACCAACAGCACCAACAGCACCAACAGCACCAACAGCACCAACAGCACCAACAGCACCAACAGCAGCAACAGCAGCAACAGCAGCAACAGCAGCAACAGCAGCAACAGCAGCAACAGCAGCAACAGCAGCAACAGCATCAACAGCAGCAACAGCAGCAACAGCATCAACAGCATCAACAGCATCAACAGCATCAACAGCATCAACAGCACCTACAACAAACAGTGGCAGAACGAAAGGTGTGTTGTTTGCATTGCACTTAGGGTCCAGCTTGCTGCACAAGAAGTCAACAAAGAACGCAAAGCAATAGATGAAGCAATGAATCGATGAAGCGATGCGCAAAAGGGGGAAGCCACAAGAGTGTGAGTACAGTATGTCGAATTCTTCCTTTAATTTTTTCGGGTTTGCGGACTGCCCCTGGATTCTTCAAAGCAGTACCTTTAAGAAAGTTTGAGAGTCGTTGGTGCGGTGCACAAAACCCGCGTTACAAACCTGTGCTGCAAACCCGACCAATCCTGACACCTGGACTGGTTATAGGCTATTTCGCGGATTTCTGTAGGGGACCCTATTGAATTTTTCGAGACTGGAGGTCCTATGAACATGCAATGTGAATAGCCTCTATTCGAGCCAACCCCACTTTTCTCTACACTAAAAAAGTGTATTGTTTTGAACTGGATAATAGCGCGGGGTTGGCTTTTTCCGTTTTCGGATTTCATGCCTGTATGGTCCACTTCAACAGTGCGACGGTCTCCGGACCCACAGGTCCGCGGTTCGATCCCCGCGCGAAGTGTTTTTTTCGGTTTGAAGTTTTTGAGAATTTTTCGAGACTGGAGGTCCTATGAACATGCAATGTTCACCAGAACTTTGCTTCACCCGAACTTCGCCCGAACTTTGCTTCGCCCGAGCTTTGCTTCACCAGAACTTTGTTTCGCCCGAACTTAGCTTAACCCGAACTTTGCTTTGCCCGAACTTTGCTTCACCAGAACTTAGCTTCGCCCGAACTTTGCTTCGCCCGAACTTTGCTTCCCCTAGAACTTTTTTTCGTCCAATCTTAGCTTCACCAGAACTTTGCTTCACCCGAACTTTGCTTTCCCCAGAACTTAGCTTCGCCCGAACTTTGCTTCACCAGAACTTTGCCTCATCCGAACTTTGCTTCCCCCAGAACTTAGCTTCGCCCGGACTTTGTTTCGCCCGAACTTAGCTTGACCCGAACTTTGCTTCGCCCGAACTTTGCTTCACCAGAACTTAGCTTCGCCCGAACTTTGCTTCGCCCGAACTTTGCTTCCCCCAGAACTTTGTTTCGCCCGAACTTTGCTTCACCAGAACTTTGCTTCATCCGAACTTTGCTTCCCCCAGAACTTAGCTTCGCCCGGACTTTGTTTCGCCCGAACTTAGCTTGACCCGAACTTTGCTTCGCCCGAACTTTGCTTCACCAGAACTTAGCTTCGCCCGAACTTTGCTTCACCCGAACTTTGCTTCCCCCAGAACTTTGTTTCGCCCGAACTTTGCTTCACCAGAACTTTGCTTCATCCGAACTTAGCTTCGCCCAGAACTTTGCTTCGCCCGAACTTTGTTTCGCCCGAACTTTGTTTCGCCCGAACTTAGCTTCACCAGAACTTTGCTTCACCCGAACTTAGCTTCGCCCGAACTTTGCTTCACCAGAACTTAGCTTCGCCCGAACTTTGCTTCACCCGAACTTAGCTTCGCCGAACTTTGTTTCGCCCGATCTTAGCTTCACCAGAACGTCCGAACTTTGCTTCACCCAGAACTTAGCTTCGCCCGGACTTTGTTTCGCCCGAACTTAGCTTCACCTTCGCCCGAACTTTGCTTCACCAGAACTTTGCTCACCCGAACTTAGCTTCGCCCGAACTTTGCTTCGCCCGAACTTTGTTTCGCCCGAACTTAGCTTCACCCGAACTTTGCTTCACCAGAACTTAGCATTGCCCGAACTTAGCTTCGCCCGAACTTTGCTGTTCCCCGAACTTTAACTGCTGCCTCCAGTCTCGCCACGCGCCGGCCTTAGCCGAGCGCACGTACTTTTTTTTGAGTTTTATAAAAATTTTCGACAAAGGTGAATTTTAAACAAGGAAAATCTTACTGTGACGGACGGACGGGTTTTGAAGCCACAAATATTTATAGTATCCTGACACCTGGACTGGTTATAGGCTATTTCGCGGATTTCTGTAGGGGACCCTATTGAATTTTTTTTTTTGAGTTTTATAAAATTTTCGACAAAGGTGAATTTTAAACAAGGAAAATCTTACTGTGACGGACGGACGGGTTTTGAAGCCACAAATATTTATAGTAACCCGCACTCGGTGGCCCTGCGGGCCCCCTCGTGCATTTGATGGATTCTCAGCGCTTTGATGTGGGCCTTCTTGTCCAGGTTCGGCCTCTTGTGTGAAGAGGCCGACTCGAAAGAAAACAGGATTCAGCACACACAACGCAAACAGGAACTAGAAGAAGAAAAGAAATTCACAAGATGGTTCGGGTCGGAGTTGTGCTTGAAAAATCTGGTGTTCGAGAGTTCGTGTGGAAGCAGTCAAGGTATGTGAAGTTCCGAGTTCTGTCAGAGCTATGGGTGCATATTTTGTTGATATTTTGACCGATGCATCCAACGAAACCGTCACAGGAATTCGAAGCTCCTACGAACGACGTTCTTTCGGTCGCAACTTCGGGAGAATGTGCCCTCCCCATTTCGACATGCAACAGTTGCCTATCACGTTTTCGGTGTTCCTTCAGCAAAGTGGTCCTGAGAGGTCGTGAAGTCCAAGAAGCTGGCCATCAAAGGCCCCTGGGTGGTCTTGGGGTTGGGGGACAAAATCTGACTTGCCACCTCCTCGCGGTGTCCCCTGGAAACGTGTTTTTCGAAACGCGGCCAAGGCAAGCAGTTCCTTTGCTGTGGGTGAAAGCCCCTAACTTCGTATCTGGCCTCCGAGCTGCGCAGCTACCCTTCCCAGGCGTAAAAAAGGTCGGCAAGAAAGCAGCAGCAGCAGCAAGGCAGCCCGGCAAGGCAGCAGCAGCAGAAGCAAGACAGCTGCGGGAAGACACGAGCAGCAAGGCAGCTGCGGCAAGGCAACAGCGGCAAGGCAGCACCAGCAAGGCAGCAGCAGAAGCAAGCCACCAGCAACAAGGCAGCAGCAACAAGGCAGCAGCAGCAGCAGCTGCAGCTAGGCAGGGGCAGCAACAAGGCAGCAGCAGCAGCAACAGGCAGCAGCAGCAGCAAGGCAGCAGCAGCAGCAAGGCAGCAGCAGCAAGGCAGCAGCAGCAGCAGCAGCAAGGCAGCAGCGGCAGGGAAGCAGCAGCAGCAACATAGCAGCGGAAAGGCAGCAACAAGGCTGCAGCAGCAGCATAGCAGCGGCAAGGCAGCAGCAGCAACAACAGACGAAGTTTGTTTGAAGCGCTTAAGTTGGAAAACGAAGCTCAGTCTTTGCAAGCCTTTCCATTTCGAAGTGGGGAAGGTCGTTGACCACAGTGTTTGGTTTTGCGAGAATTCCACAGCTTTGGAGAAAGGCAGCAGAGCAGCAGGAGCAGCAACAGCAAGAGTAGCAGCAGCAAGACAGCAGCGGCAAGGAAGCAGCAGCTAGGAAGCAGCAGCAAGACAGCAGCAGCAAGACAGCAGCGGCAAGGCAACAGCGGCAAGGCAGCGGCAGAAGCAAGACAGCAGCAAAGCAAAGCAGCAGTAGCAAGGCAGCATCAGCAAGGCAGCAGCAGCAAGAAGACAGGAGCGGCAAGGCAACAGCGGCAAGGCAGCAGCAGCAAGGCAGCAGCGGCAAGGCAGCAGCGGTAAGGCAGCAGCAAGAAGAGCACCAACAGAAGGCAGCAGACAGAATAGGAGCTTTCAATTTAAAGAAACATAAACAGAAAATCAAAACACAGACGAAGTTTGTTTGAAGCGCTTAAGGTGGAAATCGAAGCTTGCAATGAACATCAGTCTTTGCAAGCCTTTCCATTTCGAAGTGGGGAAGGTCGTTGAATGCAGTGTTTGGTTTTCCGAGAATTCCACAGCTTCGGAGAAAGGCAGCAGGAGCAAGAGTAGCAGCAGGAACAGCAGCAAGAGCAGGAGCAAGGCAGCAGCAGGCAGACGAAGTTTGCGAATCTGGGCTTCGATGAAAAATGCAAGCCTTTCCATTTCGAAGGGGGGGAAGGTCGTTTACTGCAGTGTTAGGTTTTGGGAGAGTTTCACAGCTTCGATGAAAGGCAACAAGAGAAGCAGGAGCAAGAGCAGCACCAGCACAAACAGCAGTGAGCAGCAAATCAGCAGGAAGTAAACAGTTACTGTGTTGTTGGCTTCAGGGAAATCAGCAACAGCAGCAGGAGCAAGAGTGGCAAGGCAGCAAAACCAAACACAGGACCCGCAAACCCGGGTTTGCGGGTTTGAGGAACAAGAGGATGCAGCAAGGCAGCAAAAACCCCATCGAAGTCAAGAGAAGGTTGCTTTAAGCCTTTTGTCCACACTTTTCTTCTTATTGTAAAGAAATAAAAAGATGTCCCAGTTCTGGCATGGCAGGCCCCTTTTGGCCCAAAAACAGGTAGCCACCGTTGTCAGCACATGGGATTTTCACTCATTCACCTTTTTTGCAGCAGCAGCAACATCAGCAAGACTGAAGCACCAGCAGGGAGCAGGAGCAGAAGCAGCAGAAGCAGCAGAAGCAGCAGCAGCAGCAGCAGAAGTAGCAGCAGAAGCAGCACAGCTTTAGCAGAAGTAACAATCACAGCATCAGCAGAACCAAACCAGGAACCCAAAACATTGGGAGGAAGGATGGGGGAGGGGAAAATGGCTATTGGTTGTCTCTTGTGTGCGTGCTTTGTCCTATCTTTGAAGGGTTGAAAGGAAGCTGCACTTTGCAACGCGGGAGTACCTGTCGAGCCAGTCAGCAAGATCAACCCGTGTCACTATGCCAGCATTTTGGATCAGATGCGAGCCCCTCCATAGGCTTTGTTGAGCGTCCTTGACGTTCATGCTTTGAGCAACTCCTGCAGGCAGTTCCTCGCAACTGGCCGAAAAAACTTTGTCTCACGACATTGTATGTGGCTAACCGCAGTGGAAACGAAACAGGAGGAAGCAAACCTTTCGAGGTCTGCGTGTTCATAGTTCTGATGATCCCTAATCGGTGGAAGTTTTGGGCAGATTAGAGACAGACAAAGCACACACATAGCAACAATCTTTGGCACGGGGACTTTGATACTTGGGTATATTTTTCGAATTTTCAAGTTTTGGAAAAAAATATTATGAGCACCAGGCAGCACCAGTAGGCAGCACCAGCGGGAGGCACACACCAGCCAGCACCAGCAGCAGGCAGCACCAACGGCAGGCAGCACACGCAGGCAGCACCAGCAGGAAGCACATAGCAGGCAGCGCAGTACCAGGAGACACCCAGGCCAGCACCCAGCAAGTCAGCACCAGGAAGTCAGCACCAGCAAGTCAGCACCAGCAAGTCAGCACCAGCAAGTCAGCAGCCAGCAAGCCAGCCAACAAAAAGCCTTGAGTGAGAGACAAGCCCCTAGACACACAGGACTCCCACCACTCATCCTTTTGCTTCCCATTCTGCGCGTTCTTTGGGGGTCCTGTGTTGCCAAGCCTGATTGCAAGAGATAGAGGGGGCACACCTCCAGCAAACCCGGGCAAACCTGACCTGTGGAATTGGATGCTGCCAAAAAATGGCTGGTTTGCGGGTCTGGTTCATAGGAAAACCAATAGAAACTGGATTCTGAATTTTGAGTTTTTCAGAATTTTTTTTTGACAAAGGTGAAATTTTTGCTTGGAATTTTTCATTGTGACGGACAGACGGACGGACAAGCCACATAATTATATAGTAACCTGACCTGTGGAATTGGATGCTGCCAAAAAATGGCTGGTTTGCGGGTCTGGTTCATAGGAAAACCAATAGAAACTGGATTCTGAATTTTCAGTTTTTCAGAATTTTTTTTTGACAAAGGTGAAATTTTTGCTTGGAATTTTTCATTGTGACGGACAGACGGACGGACAAGCCACATAATTATATAGTAACCCGACCTGTGGAATTGGATGCTGCCAAAAAATGGCTGGTTTGCGGGTCTGGTTCATAGGAAAACCAATAGAAACTGGATTCTGAATTTTGAGTTTTTCAGAATTTTTTTTTGACAAAGGTGAAATTTTTGCTTGGAATTTTTCATTGTGACGGACAGACGGACAAGCCACATAATTATATAGTAACCCGCAAACCCCCCCGCAAACCCCGCAAACCCGCAAACCCGCACTCGGTGGCCCTGCGGGCCCCCTCGTGCATTTGATGGGTTCTTAGTGCTTCGATGTGGGCCTTCTTGTCCAGGTTCGGCCTCTTGTGTGAAGAGGCCAACTCGAAAGAAAACAGGATTCAGCACACACAACGCAAACAGGAACTAGAAGAAGAAAATAAATTCACAAGATGGTTCGGGTCGGAGTTGTGCTTGAAAAATCTGGTGTTCGAGAGTTCGTGTGGAAGCAGTCAAGGTATGTGAAGTTCCGAGTCAGCGAAAAGGTTCTGTCAGAGCTATGGGTGCATATTTTTGTTGATATTTTTACCGATGCATCCAACGAAACCGTCACAGGAATTCGAAGCTCCTACGAACGACGTTCTTTCAAGGGTCGCAACTTCGGGAGAACGTGCCCCCCCATTTCGACATGCAACAGTTGCCTATCACGTTTTCGGTGTTCCTTCAGCAAAGTGGTCCTGAGAGGTCGTGAAGTCCAAGAAGCTGGCCATCAAAGGCCCCGGAATTCTCAATGGGTGGTCTTGGGGTTGGGGGACAAAATCTGACTTGCCACCTCCTCGCGGTGTCCCCTGGAAACGTGTTTTTCGAAACGCGGCCAAGGCAAGCAGTTCCTTTGCTGTGGGTGAAAGCCCCTAACTTCGTATCTGGCCTCCGAGCTGCGCACCTACTCTTCCCAGGCGTAAAAAAGGTCGGCAAGAAAGCAGCAGCAGCAGCAAGGCAGCAGCAGCAAGGCAGCAGCAGCAAGGCAGCAGCAGCAAGGCAGCAGCAGCAAGGCAGCAGCAGCAAGGCAGCAGCAGCAAGGCAGCAGCAGCAAGGCAGCAGCAGCAAGGCAGCAGCAGCAAGGCAGCAGCGGCAAGGCAACAGCGGCAAGGCGGCAGCAGTACGATAGCAGCGGCAAGGCGGCATCAGCAAGGCAGCCGCGGTAAGGCAGCAGCAGCAAGGCAGCAGCAGCAGCAGCAAGGCAGCCGCGGCAAGGCAGCCGCGGCAAGGCAGCAACGGCAATGCAGCAGCAGAAGCAAGACAGCAGCGGCAAGGCAGCAGCAGCAAGGCAGCAGCAGCAGCAGGACAGCAGCAGCAAGGCAGCATCAGCAAGGCAGCAGCGGCAAGGCAGCAGCAGCAGCAGGACAGCAGCAGCAAGGCAGCATCAGCAAGACAGCAGCAGCAAGGCAGGAGCAGCAGCAGGACAGCAGCAGCAAGGCAGCAGCAGCAAGGCAGCAGCGGCAAGGCAGCAGTAGCAGCAAGGCAGCCGCGGCAAGGCAGCAGCAGAAGCAAGACAGCAGCGGCAAGACACCAGCAGCATGGTATCAGCAAGGCAGCCGCCGTAAGGCAGCAGCAGCAAGGCAGCAGCAGCAGCAGCAAGGCCGCCGCAGCAATGCAGCAACAGCAATGCAGCAGCAGCAAGACAGCAGCAGCAGCGGGACAGCAGCAGCAAGGCTGCAGGAGGAGCAGGACAGCATCAGCAAGGCAGCACCAGCAAGGCAGCAGCAGCAGCAAGGCAGCAGCGGCAGGGAAGCAGGAGCAGCAACACAGCAGCGGCAAGGCAGCAGCAACAAGGCAGCAGCAGCAGCAGCAGCAGCAACAAGGCAGCAGCAGCAGCAACAAGGCAGCAGCAGCAGCAAGGCAGCAGCGGCAGGGAAGCAGGAGCAGCAACACAGCAGCGCCAAGGCAGCAGCAACAAGGCAGCAGCAGCAGCAGCTGCAGCTAGGCAGGGGCAGCAACAAGGCAGCAGCAGCAGCAACAGGCAGCAGCAGCAGCAAGGCAGCAGCAGCAGCAAGGCAGCAGCAGCAGCAAGGCAGCAGCAGCAGCAAGGCAGCAGCAGCAGCAAGGCAGCAGCGGCAGGGAAGCAGCAGCAGCAACATAGCAGCGGAAAGGCAGCAACAAGGCTGCAGCAGCAGCAGCAGCAGCAGCAAGGCAGCAGCACCAAGGCAGCAAGGCAGTAGCAGCAGCAGCATCATAGCAGCGGCAAGGCAGCAGCAGCAACAACAGACGAAGTTTGTTTGAAGCGCTTAAGTTGGAAAACGAAGCTTGCGATGAACATCAGTCTTTGCAAGCCTTTCCATTTCGAAGTGGGGAAGGTCGTTGACCACAGTGTTTGGTTTTGCGAGAATTCCACAGCTTTGGAGAAAGGCAGCAGAGCAGCAGGAGCAGCAACAGCAAGAGTAGCAGCAGCAAGACAGCAGCGGCAAGGAAGCAGCAGCAAGACAGCAGCAGCAAGACAGCAGCGGCAAGGCAGCGGCAGAAGCAAGACAGCAGCAAAGCAAAGCAGCAGTAGCAAGGCAGCATCAGCAAGGCAGCAGCAGCAAGAAGACAGGAGCGGCAAGGCAACAGCGGCAAGGCAGCAGCAGCAAGGCAGCAGGGGCAAGCAAGGCAGTAGCAGCAAGGCAGCAGCGGCAAGGCAACAGCAGCAAGGGAGCAGCAGTAAGGCAGCAGCAGGAAGAGCACCAACAGAAGGCAGCAGACAGAATAGGACCTTTCAATTTAAAGAAACATAAAAAACAACGCCATAAAC